>CM077162.1:81042078-81481985 GCA_039583875.1 Platanthera guangdongensis
AAGTCTTTTTCTCGAGAAGACCATGACTTGTTCTCAAGAAGGATATATTTAATTCTCGAGATGTCAGTCTTAAGGCGTTGAAAGCGCTGAGAATTTAGGTTTAGTTCTCGAGTAAGGCTTGTTATACTCGAGTAGAAGTCGTCTTTTGTTCTCGAGTACAGTCTGTGAAAAAGCGTTGAGAGCGAGATTTGACTCAACGCCATCTGGAAATGTCCTCGGGAAGTCAGTCAAAAAGCGTTGAGAGCGAGACTTGACTCAACGTCATCTGGAAATTTTCTCGAGACTTTTGTTCTCAAGTACAAAGTACTTCTTCTCGAGAACAATGATCTATTTTTCTCGAGTACTTTCCTTCATTCCCGAGAATGCTGAATTCCACCTCCGCATTATTTTTCTAAGTCTTTTTTCTCGAGTTCTTCATCATTGTTCTCGAGAACCAGTAAGTTTTTTTCTCGAGTATTATCTTTTCTCTCGAGAATAGCTGTAACTGTTTTTCATAAATTCTTCTAAGTCCAGACAGACGTAATTTCAAATGTCATTAGCACGTGACTGGTCCACATGGCTATCAGTAATTATGATTATGACCGTTAGGCAAGTCCTATAAAAGGTATTGTCATTTTTGAACAACCCAAGTATGATATTCTAAGAATTCTGAATCCCTAATTTTCTTTCCATAATCGGAAGCGCCGCCGCTCATCGCTTTCATCGCCAAAAGCGCTTTCGATCCAGATCGATTCAGAGCAAGTGATTCAGAGATCAAGACATTCTACAATCTACAGATCCAATACTTGATCTTGCTGAGTCCAGTATTTCAGATCCAGAGATCTTGCCGAGTCTTCTTCAAAAATTTCTTATAGAGACCCAAAGTTCAAGGAAGAAGAAAGGAAGAAGCTGTCAGATTTGAGAGATAAAACATTGTTTGTATTTGTTATATTTTAATTTATTCGTGTAGGAGATCCTTCTTCGAGTGTAGGAGCTTTGTTCTTTGAGTTGTCTTTGTAGGAAGTTTTATATTCCGAGTGTAGATCCAGTTTTCGGGATCGAGTTGTAGGAACGTTGTTGCGAGTTGTACAATTCTTTTCAATCTGAGATTAGTGGAGTAGCCGAGTCTAATGCTTTGTTAGATCGGTGAGTGGAAAGTGGCTGTACCAAAGGTTGGGGAACCACTATAACTCTTTGTGTCATCTGTGAATGCTGGTTAATTTTTGTACATTGGTCGTTAAAGTTTTATTCCGCAAAAAAACGTACAACTCACCTATTCACCCCCCCCCCCCACACTAGGTGATTTAGGTAAGACAACTAAAACATTTTCACCCTTCTTCTTGAATTTCTGAAACTGCCTGGAGAAGGCAGCAAGGTCCTCATTAGATGTATGGCTGTCAGAAGAGCTGGACCTGGAGCTCTCAGATTCTGACACAGTAGTTCTCCTCACTGGATAGATCTTCCTTCTGCTCCTAGTTGAAGCATCAGCTTTGAAAGCCACAGATTTCTCCTTGCTCTGTGACTTGCTGGTCTTCTCTTCTTCCTTCCTTGCAGCAAGTTGCATTTCATAGGACAGTAGTTTTCCAAATAGGGTTGGAGGTGGTGTGTCTTCTAGTCTTCCCATCTCCCTGTTGACATAGATCTTTGTGTCCAAATCCTTGGTGAGGGACCTGAGATATTTGTCATTCAGCTCATAGGTGCTGAAGACCCTTCCATAAGTTCTCAATTCATTAACAGTTCTGAAAAATCTTTCAAACTTTCAGCAATGCCCTCAGACTTTCCTTGTTTGAAGGCCTTATACTCCCGGTTGAGCATGGATTTCATGTCATCCATCACCTCTTCTGAACCCTCCATGAACACCACTAGGTAGTCTCACATCTCCTTGGAGGTCTTGCTGTGCACCAGATTCTGGAATGTAGAATCATCTACAACACTAGCAATGATATTTTGAGCTCTCTTGTCCATGGAGGCAAGGAGGAGCTCATCCTTGTTCATTTCTTCATATGATTTAGGAGTCTGGATGTTGGCATCCAGAACTGAGATCTTTATGGGGATGAAGGGTCTCTCTTTGACTGTGATGTAGATCCTAGGGCCAGCAGCTTCCATGAACATCCTGACCCTTTCCTTCTAAAGCACAAACCCTTCCTTTCTGTAGATTGGCAACTTCATAACTTTTAATTCCTTGTAGTTTACACCAGATCACATTACTTATCTTTTAGCTAACCTTGGAGATTTACTCAGATTTATAAATCCTTTTTGAGCAACCTCTCTCTGATACCACTTGAAAGTTATTTAACTTTAGGTTAGCTAATTACCTAGAGGGGGTGAATAGGTCTTTGAGATTTTAATAAAACTTTTATTGTTTTCAACTTGTTCTATCTAGAGTTTGTCCTTAAGTCCTGCAATCACAGAGAAAAACAAGCACACACAGCAAACACCAGAATTTATAGTGGTTCCCCAACTGGGTATATCCACTTTCCCTCTCCACTTATCCAAGCTTATTTGTTGGACTCGGCACAAACTCCTCCAAACTGCTCCTAAGAGCTTACACCTCAGATCCCGTAGGATCTTCAAGTCTCCTCCAAGACTCACTTCTCAGTCACAAGGGCCTACACTCAGTGGTCAGCAGACCACCTACCTCAGGCTGTTAAGCCCTACACTCAGGCTGTGAGGACAGCCCTACCTCAAATCCCCAAGGATCCTACCTCAGAGCTCTGCAGTGCTCCTACACTCAGTAACCTGCAAGCTACCTACCTCAGTATTATCTTTAAGGCCTACAGCTCAGGCTTTTCAGCTCTACAACTTCAGGCACAAGGCCCTACTCTCAGAGTGCTGCAGTACTCCTACAACTCAGTACCCCTCCAGGTACCTACCTTAGTGCCCCTCCAGGCACCTACAGCACAGTGACAAGTTTGTCACCTACCTCAGGCACAGAGGCCCTACACTCAGAGAGCAGTACTGTCCTACCTCAGGCACTTAAGCCCTACAGCTCAGATCCTCACTTGGATCCTACCTCAGTTCCTTAACAGGGCACCTACCTCAGTGACAAATTTGTCACGTACCTCAGGCACAAAGTGTCCTACATTCAGATTCAGGATACCTGAATCCTACGGGAAATAAATACAATAAGTTGAAGAAAGTTAAACAACTGACTCAGAGAAATAACTCTGAGTCAACTTTGTTGGAATGAGCAGATTTCAGTCTAGCTCACTTGTTGTAAAAGGAATCAGTCTTCTTCTACAGCTATCACTTTTTACTATTGCACTGATGAGCAGCTTTCACCTTGCTGATGAGAGGAATCAGCTAAACTGTTTTGTTGAGAATAACCTTACTGAGCTTGAGGAGCTTCAGCTATCCTTTTTTACCTTCAGGCTATCTTGGCTGGACTTCAGCTTTCAAGCATGATCGGAAGTAAATGTTCAGCCGCCTCTATCAATTTCTATTTCTATTCGTTTGATTCGTTAACCCTAATCTCTTTCTTGTTTCCACTTTTATATGTGTTGATTTAAATCAACGACACCAAGGTATGTGGGCCCACCAAGGATTGGTGAGCGCCAACTCCATCAGAAAGGGACAAAACATCTTTCGACATTGTATCAACTTTCCCGCAACGGTTTCCTGCAATTTTGACTTTGATGACGACAGCAGTGGTCATAAACATCCGGACTTAGAAAATTTTCCAGAATCCCATTAAGTGTTGAGTGGTGTTAAGACACTCAATGCCACCAGCCTTAGCTCACAGCATTTCTGGACTTAGAACATTTCATGGCTTTGTCTCAGCGGTTTTGTCACAGCGGTCTTAGCGGTTTTTCATTATTAGCTGAGACAAGTCTTTGTCTCAGCGCTTTCTTCTTATCTGTTGTCTCAATGATTTTTACACTTAACTGTCTCAGCGGTCTCAGCGGTTTTTCATTATCAGTTGAGACAAGCCTTTGTCTCAGCGTTCTCAGCAGTTTTTGCTTTTAACTGTCTCAGCGCTTCCTTGTTCATTAGAAGCATTAAGTGAACCTGCTTCACTCAACGCTTCTGGACTTAGAAAAAATTCAGCTAGATTTGTTCTCAGCTGTTTACCTCGTAACTGTCTCAGTGCTTCCTGCTTTATTTAGAAGCATTGAGTGAACCTGCTTCACTCAACGCTTCTGGACTTAAAAAATTTCCTGCTAATTTTGTCTCAGTTGTCTCAACACCATCTTATTAGTTATCTCAGCTGTCTCAGCGGTCTCAATGATATCTTCTCAGTTGTCTTCAACTATCTCAACATTATCTTCCCAGCTGTCTCAGCTATCTCAGTGGTCTCAACACCTTCTTCTCGGCAGTCTCAGCGCTTTTGTCTTAGACAGATTTTCTGGCTTTAGCTTGACAAGCTTTGAGCTGAGCTCGACGAACCGCAAACAGAGCTCGACAAACTTTGATCTTCTCAGCGGTCTCAGCACTTTTTGCCTTAGTCAATTTTTCTCTTGCTTTAGCTTGACAATCGTTGGGCTGAGCTCGACAAACTGTAACCTGAGCTTGACGAACTTAGAGCTGAGTTCGACGAATTTTGTATCCTGAGTTCTTAAGCTTATGTTGTGTTAAGCTCGACGATCAGCGAGCTGAGTTCGACGAACTCTGAGCCGAGTTCGACGAGTGAGTTTACTTCCCAACTCATTTTTCTTCACTTGTCCAATCATGGACAACCTGCATGCATGAACTAAAGCACACATCAAATAAATTATGTGTGTATGTCATTGACCCGTTTGACTTTTTACAAATCTAGGATATTGGGATCAATAAACCCAACAGCAAGCATGTCAGTAGACTAGACCTGGACATCTCTGAGACAATCAAGTGTATGTTTTCTAAAAAGAAAGCAGCTGCTAGAAGGGCTCAAGATATCCCAAGCACTTCTACTGCCAGACCCACCACTTATCAGACTAGGGATGGAAAACTAAAGAACAGGACTGTTGTTATCCCTTATAGATCAAGAGTTGTTGTTAACACAGCCACTAGACCTGCTCTGAAAAGAAGGTACAACATCCATGAGTGTTGGTGTTGTGGTAAGGTAGGCCACTTTGCTGTTGATTGCTGGCACAATCATAGTGTGCAGAGAGCCAATGTTAGCTTGCCTGTTAGAAAAGCTGCAGGCAGGCATAGTTATTTTCAGTCTAACATGCATCAAGGACCCAATAAAAATTGGGGTCCTAAGGTTAACTGATTTGTGTCTTGCAGGTTAGTCCAAGTACCCATACCTTTATATGGTACTTGGACAGTGGATGTTTCAGGCACATGACTGGAACAAGGAGCATGCTGAAGGATTATACTCCAGTAAGGAATGGAGCAAAGGATATCTTTGGTGGGTCAGAAAAAGGGGTGACTAGAGGTTATGGTAAGATCTCTAATGGCATAGTCATTATCACTATAGTAGCCTATGTGGAAGGGTTGCAACACAACCTGATAAGAATTAACCAACTATGTTATCTTAGCTATGACATAGTATTCCACAAAGATGAGTGTCAAATTATGAGATTAAGTGACCAAGAGGTCTTCTTAACAGGCACTAGGAGTGGAAATATTTACTATTTAGATTTCCTATGCTCTAACAAAGACTCACTTGTATGCTTAGTTATAGATAAAAAAGCCTCTTTCTGTGTCCAGTGGCACAAGAGGCTAGCCCATTTAAATTATAGGAACATAGGCAAGCTATTCAGTAATGAGCTTGTTAGGAATGTGCCTAAGTCTATATGCACTAAGCAGGGTATCTGCTCTACATGCCAAAAGGGCAAACAGACTAAGACCTCCTTCAAGAGCATGGGCACCAAAGACTCAATGAGGTGTTTATACCTCTTGCATATGGATCTATTTGGTCCTATGTCAATTCAAAGTCTAGGTAGGAAAGTCTACGCCTTTGTGGTTATTGATGACTTTTCCAGATTTGTCTAGGTGTTCTTTCTAAGGAAGAAATTTGAAACCCCTGATGTCTTTCATAAATTTATCAAGCAAATTCAAAATGAATTCGACAGCACTGTGGTCAAAATCAGAAGTGACCATGGGACTGAGTTTCAGTCTGAATGCATGACAAGGTTCTGTGAAGAGCAAGGGATTCATCAAGAATTCCCATCTCCTAAAACACCACAGCAAAATGGAATTGCTGAGAGGAAAAATAGGACTCTCATAGAGGCTGGTAGAATCTTATTAAGTGACTCATCCCTCACAGAATTCTTCTGGACTAAGGCAGCTAATACTGCATGCTATGTCCTTAATAGAGCTTCTATCACCAAGATTCGCAAGAAGACTCTCTATGAGATCTTGAAGGGCGGAAAACCAAACCTGAGCTATTTCAGGATCTTTGGTTGCAAGTGTTATGTGCTCAATAATGGAAAAGTCCATTTAACTAAGTTTGATGTCAAGTCACACGAAGAGATCTTTGTTGGGTACAACACTCATAGTAAGACATATAGAATTTACAACTTAACTAGCTAAGTTGTAGAAGAGTCAATGCATGTTGTTTTTGATGAATCCAACATGGTTAACTGTGAGATGTCAAGCTCCTCCTCTTATAGTATTGCAGGTACAGAGCAGATAATGGACAAGCTGATCATCAAGGAAGCTACCCCCACAGTCCAAGATAATGATGATGGACTGCATATTCCAAGAGAAGGGCAAGTCATACCTGAAGATATTGAAGACCAGCTAGGTGAAAACCCTTAAGATCAGCAAGATAAAGCTATATTGCCTCCAGCTACCATGCATCTAAGGGACCATCCAGCACACCAAATCATTGGTAATGCAAATCATGGAGTCCAGACTAGAAGCAGGAGCCTTAATACAGCTCTCTACTCAAGCTTTCTATCTCAAGAAGAGCCCAAGAAGTTTGAAGAAGAAATCAAGGATCAGTTCTGCATTGGAGCAATGCAAGAAGAACTGGACCAATTTAAGAGATGTAAGGTCTAGAAGTTGGTTCCCAGACCACAAGGACAAAACGTCATAGGGACCAAGTGGATCTACAGGAACAAGTTAGATCAAGATGGCATTATTGTTAAGAATAAGGCTAGATTGGTGGCTAAAGACTACATGCAAGAAGAAGGTATAGACTTTGACCAGATTTTTGCCCCAGTATCCAGATTGGAAGCAATAAGGATATTTCTTGCATTTGCTGCCTATCAGGGATTCAGAGTCTACCAGATGGATGTTAAGTCAGCATTCCTAAATGGGGACCTAAAATAGGAAGTATATATGGATCATCCACCAGGTTTTGTAGTTCCCAACTCTCCAAATTTTATCTATAAGCTTAGGAAAGCTCTATATGGGCTAAAGCAAGCCCCTATGGCTTAGTATGAAACCTTGTTCAGTTTCCTCATTGAGAACAAATTCTCAATGGGGAAGATAGACAAGACCTTATTCCTGAGGGAATCAAAGGGCAAGCTTATCCTAGTCCAGATATATGTCGATGACATTATCTTTGAATCTACTAATGACAACCTTTGCAGGAAGTTTGTTAAACTTATGCAAGGGAAGTTTGAAATGAGCAGAATGGGTGAGCTCAAGTTCTTCTTGGGACTCCTAGTAAGACAGACTGATGATGGCTTGTCTATATCTCAGTCCAAGTTCACCGGCGAGCTAATCAAAAAATATGGCATGGAATAACTCCACCATGAGAACTCCCATGGGGTCAAGTATGCATATAGGCAAAGTTGAGGCAGGAAAACTTGTTGATGAGTTTTTGTATAGAGGGATAATTGGCTCTCTTCTATACCTGACTGCTAGTATGGCTGACATCATGTATGCTACATGTGTCTGTGCTAGGTATAAGGTCTGCCCTAAAGAATCTCATTACTCTGTTGCAAAGAGAATCTTGAGGTATCTTAAGGGCACACCAGATCTGTAACGCCCCCACTCGTCATGTGGCATATAACGGTGGATCCGGTCGGGGCCCCACGCCATATGTCATAGACACGCGACAGAATTACTTGTGGAAATCAAAATCTACTCGCATCATAACTCATAAATTCTAGCGCAGCATTTTAAGTTATCATGAACTCAACTCAAAGAATGTCCACTACTATATAAACTGTTAGATCCCTAGGTGATTTGGGCTAGGTTCACTGACTTAGGATGTGACCCATCATGTATAGTCAGGGTCAATTTGTGTCCTAGAGTCTAGGTTAAGTCCTTAGGCTTAACTCCAGATGGACCAGCTTTAAACAAGACCATCAGATACTCAAGGCTCACAAGTTTTCAAGACTAAGTAAAGTGATTTCGACGTTCGTCGAACTCAGGTCGACGAAAGGAGTTCTGCGCTCGACGATCGTGAGACAATTCTTAGTGCTGAGCTCGACGATCTATGTTCTCTGTTCGACGAAGACTCAGTTTCTACATCGAGCCAAAGTTAGGAGAACTTCAAATTTTTCTAAGTCCAGCTTCATGCTTCGGTCGATGAATTATATTCTGAGCTCGACGAACTTGGACCTCAAGTTCACAGCTTCTCAGGTTGACGAATGCTATTCTCTACTCGACGATTTCTGGACTCAGAGAATCTGTGTTGACACTTAGGGTTTGTGTTGACACCAGACGATTTGTGTCGACACCAGGATTTCAGTCGACACCAGCTTATGTCGACACCAGAGGACTTGTGTCGACACCTAGATCAATATGTCGAAACCAACTTTTGTCGACACAACATTTCAGCAGATGCAGGATATTTTGTCTATGTCCAGAACTTTTCTCAGCTCGACGAATTTGATTCTCAGCTCGACGAATGATGATTGTCTATCAGGTGAATGAAGATTGTCTGGTCGACAAACTCTCTCAAGCTCAGCTCGACGAACTCAAGCTCAGCTTGACGAACACAAGTTCAGCTCGACGAAATGTGTTCTTCGTTCGATTAATCCAGATTAGGTTTTCTTCAAGGTTCCCGTCCCATTTCGTGGCGCTGATTCCTGAACATTTAATGTCAGATCTTCTCGGAATGTTACCGTTATAACGTGCATTGAATATGGACGATTACATGCCATTTTTCCATGGGACGGTTAGGAAAATCATTGATTACTGTTTCTTTTCAAGGCCGACTGTAATTACTGCTCGACATTCAAAAGTTTGAATATTCCTCAGTCAGTCAGAGACACGAGAGACACACAACAAAAAAATAGAGACACTGTAAGAGAACAGAATCAAGTAGTGATAGAGTTCAAGAATTACAACGCAGCAATCAATCTGATAGATACTCTAAAGTTGCAGAGAAGAACAATTATTCAAAAATCACAAGTTCTTGACTGCAATCAGCCTGACCAGAGAATATTTTCAAGAAGAAGAAGAACAACCAAATTCAATCAAGAGTCTTCTTCTCTCTATTCACAGGATAACTTCAAAGGACAACAATCAATCAATCTGTCAAAGGAGTTCCTGAAACATATTCTGGTCCAGGCATTCTAGGTCTTTGAAGACCTATCACCCTAAAGCAGTGCTCCAGTCTTCCTGATACATTCAAGATCTCAGGGGGAGCAAGCTGTTAACATCATTCCACTTGAATCTTCTCTCTGATGGTTGACAGAGAAGATACCTTCACTCTCTCACCACCACCTGTATAAAGGGTTGTCATCTCCCTTCAAAAGTGATTCCTGGTTCACAAGTCTCCTTCCAAAAGACTTGAGATTTGGTTTTTCGGGTCCTCATCAAAACCCATTGGTGCCCAAGACACCTTATCAACTCATCCTGCAGTGGATTCCTACCTAGGGTGGTAGAAGAGTGGATGTACCCAGATTGGTTGGGGGACCACTATAGCTCCTTGTGTCTTCTGGTTGCTATTTTCTTTTGTTTACTGGCTGTGGTCTGTGATTGCTCTGTGTTTGCTTTATTTTATTTGCTTTCCTGTTCACTTAGGTATACAACAATAGTTGTAAAAGGTTTTTTAGTAAGCAACATACTCTATTCACCCCCCATCTAGAGTATATCAGATCTAACCTGTACTTTCAATTGGTATCAGAGAGAGGTTGGTTAAAATACCACACATTAGTGGTTGCACAGGCTAACACCTGAACCCAAAGATCCCTTTAGTTTGATCTGCTTGTTTTAAGTTTGTTACTAGATTTATTTCTTCACAGAACATGGCCGAAAACAAAGATTATGCTAGCACCAGACCTCCAGTATGCAATCTATCTAAGTTTGCATTTTGGAAGGCAAGGATTAGATTGTACATGAACTCTATTGATGAAGACATTTTTAATTCTGTTTTGACAGTGTGTCCAAGACCTCCAGAAAATACAAGTACAAGTGATGTTCCACCTCCTTCAGGAACAGATGCAGAAATCAAGAAATGGAAAGTGACAGATGCTAAGGCAATGAATATTTTAGCCCAGACTATGTCTGATGAAATATTCCAAAAAGTAGCTGACTGCAACTCAGCAAAGGACATCTGGGACAAGTTATCTGAGATAGTCTCAGGGTCTGCTGATGAGAGAAAAGATAGAAGATCTCATCTCATAACCCAATATGAGAACTTCAAGAAAGGAGAAGCTGAGTTAGTGGCAGACATGTAAAATAAACTCAGTCTCATAGTCAATGAGCTGAAAACACTGGACAAAGAGATCTCATTGACTGAGCTCAATGATAAAATCCTAATATGCTTCTCAAGCACTTGGGACTCAAGGATCTGGCCAATCAAGGATGCCAGAAGCCTAAATGAGATCACAACTGAAGCTCTCTTGGGCAAGCTCAAGTCTTATAAGTTGCTCATCAAGAATAGAGAAGAAGAGCAGAAGGATGCCTCACCAGCTATAAGAAAGGAAAAATCAATAGCTTTCAAATCCATTGAAGATCAGCCTGAAGACAAAGTCACAGGCAATGAAGAGCTGCTAAGGCTACTGGCCAAAAGATTTTACAAAATGGCCAGGAAAGATTTCAGGAAAAGATCATCCAGAGGGCATGACAAGCCAAGGAATGACAAATCAAATAAAAAAGAGATTATTTGTTTTGGATGCAGGAAACCAGGCCACATGGTTTCTGACTGTCCAAAAAATCAGTATAAGGACAAAAAGGACAGGAAAGAAAGAAGAAAAGACAAAGACTTCAGGAAGAACAGCAATGACAAACCCTCCTCCGGCAAGAACAAAAATGCAAGGAAGGGGTTTGTTGCTGAAACTTGTAGTGAGACAGAAGAAGAATCTGAAGCTTCATCCAGCTCAAGTGATGATGAAGATGATGCTGATGAAAAGGAATTTTGCATGATGGTTATCAATGCCTCACAATAAAATTCTGATGCAGAAGAATCTGAGTCAGAATCAGAGACTCAATCTGAAGAGGACCAGGTAATAAGTTCTTTTGATTTTAATTCTGAGAACTTCAAGTGTGAGTTTAAAGCATTGTGTTTAGATTTATTTCTGTTGGGTATTTCATCCACATGAACCCAGATTTGATGAAGTCGCCCTGAAACTAAGATGAATTAAGTTGTATTTGATATTTGGTTTGAGCTATATGTTTGCAGGAATTTCACTGGGAAGTGTAGACCAATGTCAGCTCACAGTGGGCCACCAAACACAGGAATTGTGCAATGTAATCCCTCATTACATATTCCAAGGTGTTGACTCATGTGTGGTCTCTCTATTGGGATACACTTCATATTCAATCTATTGGACTATGGGAAAGGAATTGGGTGTTGACTACTCTAGAAGAATCAGTTTTTCCAACATCAGAAATTTCTAAGTGTTTTACTCGAGTAGAGCTTTCACCTACTCGAGTAGTTTGGGAATAAGTTACTCGAGTAAAGGAATCTTGTACTCGAGTAGACATAGTCATATACTCGAGTAGCTAAGTCACCTACTCGAGTAGACCACGTCATATACTCGAGTAACATGCTTATATACTCGAGTAGATTACTTGTTATACCCGAGTACCATAAGGTTTTTCTCATCTAAATTTCTCTAAGTCATATACTCGAGTAAGTATACTCATATACTCGAGTAAGTATACTCACTTACTCGAGTAGATAGAAATATACTCGAGTAGTTCTTTATACCTACTCGAGTAGATCCTGTGTTACTCGTATACCTTGATATTTCCCTACTCCAGAATTTTTCTAAGTCTTTTACTCGAGTAGAACCTTCACCTACTCGAGTAGATTACTTCCTCTCGTGTAGTTTAGTTCAACTACTCGAGTAGTTGCCAGCAGACCTCTTCAGAATTTTTCTAAGTATTCCACTCGAGTAGTACTTCTTGTACTCGAGTAGGTTATGTAATATACTCGAGTAGCTCTTCTAGTACTCGAGTAGATCCTCTATATACTCGAGTAGGTCCCTTCACATACTCGAGTAGTTCTGTCTGCCTACTCGAGTAGTTGATCTCTATATACTCGAGTAGTCTTTTTATACATACCCGAGTATGTTTCCCATCATGTACTCGAGTAGTTATTCAACTACTCGAGTAGTCATTGACTTACTCGTGTAGTTGGCTAAATCTTTCCGACATTTTGCTAAGTCATTTTTCTGACGAGATTTTTCAAATCACGCGACATGATTGGTCCACGTGTACATCATTATGACCGATTATGACCGTTAGTCTCTCTTATATAAGGTCTTATCAGAAAATGACAAACCCTAAGTATTCTCAAAGCTTTCTTGTAATTTCTTTTTCGAGAAATATTCTTCAGCCGCCTCCTCTCTGACTTTCGCGAAACGGAAGCCGCCGCCGCCTTCTTCTCCGGCCAAAGCTTCTACTTTCAGAGGATTATTCTGAAGAAAAGTTACAGATCGAGATCGACTTCACTGATCATATTCTCTCTTGATTTCTGTAAAAGCGAGTAGATCCAGATCGAGGCCGAGAACTTCTTCACCGATTTCCTAAAGTGCTACAAATTTGAAAAGAAGAAGATCCTGGCCATTTCCTTCAGATCTGAGTGATTTACTATTTGTATTCTTGTAAACTCTTTATTAATCTTGTAGGAGAAATCTTCTCCGAGTGTAGGAGTTTTTCACTCCGAGTCTGTAGGAAGTGCTATCTTCCGAGGTGTAGATCCTCTTGGTTGGATCGAGTTTGTAGGAACTTTGTTCCGAGGGTAGGATCGGTTTTTGATCCGAGATAGTGGAGTAGCCGAGTCTAGTTGATTGCTAGATCGGTGAGGGAAAGTGGATGTACCCAAGGTTGGGGAACCACTATACATCTTGTGTTGTCTGTGATATTGGTAGATATTTCTGTGATGTGCTCTAATTATTTTTTATTCCGCAAAAGATGCACAAACCACCTATTCACCCCCCTCTAGGTGATTTAGGTCGACAACAGTTCTCTTTCAATTTCTCTCAGAAATCAGCTATCTGAACACAGCACTTTAAAATCAGAAAACCTCAAACTCTCTGAGTAGTTGGAATGCTGTAGGGAGCAGATAGCCTCAATGAATAGTGAACTATTAGAGGCCAAAAAGTTTGAAGATTCCCTCAATGGGAGAAGTATCAAGCTAATGGACATCACAAGAACAGTGAACTCAAGATTCAATAGTACACTAGGCTTGGGTGCCTCATCTAGCCAACCTATAGTATTAACAACCCCAATCAAATTTATCTCTGCTAAAGGTAAGGGAGTTGTAGAGGTAGCTAGGAAGAATTCTGATTTACCTAAGAAAACCATAGTTCAACAGAAATAGTCGAACAGAGCTCGACGATTGCCGAATGGAGCTCAACGATCTCAGGCTAAATCATCGAACTCAGGTCGACGATCTCTGAACCCTGAACTCTGGCACAGTCGATCTTCGAACGGAGCTCGACGATCTAACCCAAGATCGTCGAACTCAGCTCAGAGATCGTCGAACAGAGATCAGAGTTTTGAAAACTCTTTCAAAAGCAAATCAAAGTTCAATCCTAGAGGTTCTACATCTCAATGGTTTAACCCTTATACTGAATGGATAATACCTCCTAGGAGATATCATCCTGAAGGATATAAGAGTCAACGAGAGATGTCCTTTATTTCTGAATACAAAGGTTATCAACATAGGCCCAAGGTAAACTGGGTCAAAAACAAATAAATTTTTTTATGTGCAGGAGAAGACCTATCCAACATCAAACCAGCAATGGTATCTGGATAGTGGGTTCTCAAAGCACATGACAGGAAACAAGGACAATTTCACATCCTTCAAAGCTAAGCTTGGACCCAAAGTAATATTTGGTGATTCAAACTTTGGACTAACAAAAGGATATGGTGCAGTCCAGATTGGCTCAGTCACTTTCAAGAAAGTAGCCTATGTGGAAGGACCGAAGCACAACTTAATCAGTATCAGTCAACTGTGTGATGAAGGCTATCAAGTGACTTTCAACAAATCCTCATGCAAGATCAAATCAGAGGACAACACAACTGTGTTGACAGGTAAAAGGAAAGGTAACATCTATCTTGTGGATTTTCTTTCAACTAAGGTAGATATATGCTTGTTTAACTCTATTTGTAGACCTAATGATCTATGGCATAAAAGATTAGGGCATATAAACCTTAGAACCATTGCTAGGCTATCCAAGGACAACCTTGATAGAGGACTACCTTCTGGCCCCTACAAGAAGGAAGGACTTTGCATGGCTTGTCAATTAGGCAAGCAAACCAAAAATAGTTTCAAGTCACTTAATAAGAGTGATTCACCTAGGATTTTGTATCTGTTACACATGGATCTCTTTGGACTCATTACAGTACAAAGCTTAGGAGGAAAATCTTATACCTTAGTGGTTGTAGATGATTTATCTAGATTCACATGGGTGTTCTTTCTGAGGAAGAAGTCAGATAACTTTAAGTATTTGACAAAGTTTCTCAAATGCATACAGATTGAGTTCAATACTCATATTGCCCTGATCAGAAGTGACCATGGGACAGAGTTTGATTCTCTTCTTATGCAAGAGTTCTGTCAGAGTGAAGGGATCAGGCACACTTTCTCAGCTCCTAGAACACCTCAACAAAATGGGGTAACTGAAAGGAAAAATAGAACCCTTATTGAATCTGCTACTACATTGTTGTCAGATGCTCACCTTCCTCTATCCTTTTGGGCAGAGGCAGTGAACACCTCCAACTATGTGTTGAATAGAAGTTTAATACATAAACTGAAGGGCAAGACTCCCTATGAATTACTCAAAGGGAAGAAACCTAAAGTAGATTATTTCAAAATCTTTGGTTGTATTTGCTACATTCACAATAATAAAAAGAAATACATAGCAAAATTTCAAGCTAAAGCTGATGAAGGAGTATTTCTGGGATACTCCATGATCAGTAAAGCTTATAGGGTGTATAATAAATCAACTCTTAAAATTGAAGAATCTGTTCATGTATCTTTTGATGAGACTAACATGTCATACAAGGAGAAAGAAATTTCTACCATAAGCTCTTTGCAGGTTCCACCACTATGTGAGTCTATGGATGGACTGAACCTTACCCAAGAGGTACCAAACCATCCTACTCCATAGGTTACTGAAGATAGTGAAGAGGAAAGTCAAGAGGAAGTGGCTGAACTTCCCCCAACAGCTAGTATCATTCCCCAAGAGGAATTAAATACTGAAGCTGTTGCTCAACCAACTCCACCAACTGATCTTGTCACACTTAGAGATCACCCCAGATCTTAAGTGATTGGAGACATCCCAGTAGGTGTACAGACAAGGCATCAACTCAACCAAGACTTGATGCATGTCTGTTTTCTCTCTCAAATTGAACCTCTCACCATTCATGAGGCAGAGCAAGATCCCAACTGGATCATTGCAATGCAAGAGGAACTCAATCAGTTTGAGAGATGTAGAGTTTGGGATTTGGTTTCAAGACCCCATAACTATCCAGTTATTGGAACCAAATGGGTCTACAGGAACAAGTTGGATGCTCAAGGCAACATAGTGAGGAACAAGGCTAGGCTTGTTGCTCAAGGCTACAGACAAGAGGAAGGAATAGACTATGACCAAACCTTTGCCCATGTTGCAAGGTTAGATGTCATTAGGATATTCCTTGCCTAAGCAGCTTACAAGAGATTCAAGGTTTACCAGATGGATGTCAAAAGTGCATTTCTGAATGGAGTACTTCAAGAAGAGGTTTATGTAGAACAACCTCCAGGTTTTATCTCTCCAACTCAACCCTCTTTTGTTTTTAAATTGCATAAAGCTCTTTATGGTTTAAAGCAAGCTCCAAGAGCTTGGTATGAGACCCTAGCAAGCTTTCTTTTAGAGAATGAATTTACAAGAGGAATCATAGATAAAACACTTTTCACTAGACATCATAAGGACCAAATATTGTTGGTACAAATTTATGTGGATGACATTATTTTTGGGTCTACTGATCCCAAGTTGTGCAAGAGGTTTGCTAACCTCATGCATTCTAAATTTGAGATTAGTAGCATGGGTGAACTTTCCTACTTCCTTGGTCTCCAAGTGAAGCAGCTCCCAGATGGTATCTTCCTCTCCCAAGCTAAGTATGCTAAAGATCTTATCAAAAAGTTTGGGATGGGTGATGCTTCAGGGATGAAAACCCCTATGGCTACAAATGTTGTTGTGGATTCTGATATAGCAGGGAAACCTGTGGATCAGAAAAGGTATAGGGCAGTTGTTGGATCCCTATTATACCTAACAGCTAGCAGACCTGATATAATGTTTGCTACATGCCTTTGTGCTGGGTTCCAAGTGAATCCTAAAGAATCTCACCTTATTTTCCTAAAAAGAATTTTGAGATATATAAAGAGTTGCCCTAGTCTAGGACTCTGGTATCCTATAGAGTCAGAGTTTGAGTTAACTGGATACTCAGATGCTGACTATGCTGGATGTAGAGTGGATAGGAAAAGTACCTCTGGAACATGCCAGTTACTTGGTATGAGACTTGTCTCCTGGTTTTGTAAAAAGCAGACATCTGTGTCTACATCAACTGCAGAAGCACAATACATGGCTGCTGGTAGTTGTTATTCAAAAATGCTATGAATACAAAACCAACTCTTAGATTATGGTGTCAACTTAAATAATTCAACATTGTTTTGTGATAATACTAGTGCTATTGCTATAGCACAGAATCCAGTTCACCATTCTAGGACTAAACATATTGAAATAAGACATCATTTCATTAGAGATAATGTGGACAAAAAGAAAATTAACTTGATCCATATTCCTACTGATCTACAGAGAGCAGACATTTTCACCAAGCCATTGGATGAGAAAACCCATTTGTTCTTTATAAATCAACTGTGAATTATTAATGGAGAAGAGTTAACTTAGTTTCTGTCTGCATTCGACGAATTTTCCAGAGTTCGTCGACCGGAGTTCGACGAATTAGGGAAAGTTTGAGAGATTCTCGTCGAACGGAGATCAACAAATTCTCTGTGTGAGGAAACAATCTTCGTCGACCGGAGATCGACGAACTTTGCTTCAGAAGACTCTTCGTCGAACGGAGTTCGACGAAATGTTTTCGATTCTTCTGGATGAGATCGACGAATTATCTGTCTATAATTTATTTTGTCGAGCTCAGTTCGAAGAATTTTTCCTTTTCGTGGAACGGAGTTTGTCGATTCATATTCTGAAAATCTTATATCTATGTTTTCTTCGACCTCCGTCACGCGCTTTCAGTTCCTTTGCTCTTGATCGTCGTTTCTCTGTGTGTTTTTCTTGCAGGACATCAATGGCGATTCCCTCAGGTGCTTTGGTTGCAATGAAGTTTGACACTGGTTTCGACATAGATTTTGAGTCGTTTCAACATTCTGACCCCATCTTTCTATACATCCTGGAACTACTGGAAGAACTCAGTTTAAAGGATTTCATGACCAGGCGCATTAAACTTCATGGAACGGAAATACGAGAGTGGGTATATACATCTACAGTTTCTGAAGAAGATGTTTTAACCGGCAATATAGGGAACACTGTTGTTTCCCTCTCTCCCGCAGTTCTCTCTGAGATATTTGGATTAGTGAACGGAGAAGACAATCTGGACATGGATTCTGAGGAATTTAGTGATATGCTGAAATTGATGAGTTTCTCTGGTAACAACCCTAATAAGTTGTTGAAAAAGCAACTATCCGCCGCCTACCAATTTCTGGCAGATATTACGGGAAAGATACTGATGGCCAAGCACTCTGCTCATGACTATATTACCCGTCACCAATTTCTGATAATGTGTGCAGTAGTGAATAAGCGACAAGTTGATTGGAGTAAGGTTTTCTTTGAATTGATCAAGAAGAAGAACAGCAAGAAGGAAATTTGCTTTGGCAGAATATTGGGAATATTTCTCAAGGAGAAGGCTGCTGAATGTATGGTCTCCCCGACCATCTCCATCAACGCCAGCAAGCACCTCACTTGTGTTTTGTTTGGCAGGTGGGAGAGGACCATCTCCAAGCCCTCAAAGGCTTCTTCCTCCTGCCTCCAAACTTTAGAGAGCACAAGGGTTGTAAAGTCCGCTCCCCACCCTGCTGAAGAGGTTCCTCCATCTCAACCATCTCTTCCAGCACCTCTTCCTCCAAAGAAGCCTCCTCAGGTACCTACCCCTCCTTCATCTCCACCCCTTGACCTGACAATCACTCAATCTCCACCTCCATATTCCCCTCTGTAAGTTCATCAACAACTCACTCCTCCTGATTCCCCTCATGAGGCAATACTTCCTACACCTCCACAATCTCCTCTTCCCCCACACTTATCCACCATCCCATCTTATCATATACCATCAGATACAATCATGCAAGATGCCCCCACTCCATCTGTTATTCCTCCTCCCATTCCATCCCCTTCCCCTTCTACATTTGATCCATCTACCCTCATTTATTTGCTCACACCTCTCATCCAATCTTTGATCCAAGAGGCCATTACACCTCTTGTGACCTCCATTAACTCCTTATCTGCCCAGATCTCTCCTCTCTGCTATCCCTCTTCATCTAGGGGCCTGGCTCCAGGTATTCCTGAACCCAGGCAGGGGGAAATGCTCTGTGATGAAGTTGCAGCAGATGCAGATACAGCAACAGCAGCAGCAGTCACAGCAGTTCCCTCTCCAGCTAATACAGATTCAGATGAGGATACAATAATTTTGACAGACTTTGATGCTGAGATGTTTGAGTTAATTCAATTCATGGATATTGACATTGATTTGGATGAGTCAGTTGCTCAAATAACTCCTGTTGGTGATTTCTATTTAAATCTTACGGTGAATTTATCAGTTTTGCTGAGTAATTTTGATACTGTATATAAACAATCTCTTCCAGCTGATATTACTAAGCCATATTTGGCTATGGTACCTTATACCTATCCAGCTAGTCCAGCAGTTGCCAAGCAACTCCGTGACAATTTTGTTATCTCTGCCTCTAGCTCAAAAGTCATTCCAGAAGATACATCAGTGCCAGTTTCAGCACCATATTTTATTATGGATGACTCTCCAATGCCTACTCTAGATTAGCTTATTCAGGCTGACATTGAAGAAGAGAATAAGGCAGTAGCTGATAGCTCTGTCTCTTTTGTTTCTGAACCTTGTACAGATAATTCTTCTCTTGTTGTTGAAACCCTTATTCCTGAACATCCTGCCTCTCCTCCAACAAAGGCTGTTGTTTCTGATAAAGCATTAAAAGCTTTGAATGCTCTTTATGACATCCCTCAAGGTTCTGAGTCAGAAGAAGATGATGATGATGATTCTGATGAAGATGCAGCTAGTAAGAAAAAGAGACTGTTGGAAAAGAAGAGAAAGGCTGCTCCTCCTCTAGCTCCCAAGCCAAATCCCAATGCAGACACTCCATATTATATTCTGCACAATGTTGCTCCATACAAGAGAATGCCAGCATGGATGTGGCTCTCCAAAAACCAACAAAAAGATAGAAAGAGAAGCAGGAGATACTCCCCTCCTCCAGTGCACAGATACAGGAAGGATCCTCCTCCTCCTCCAGCAGTTGGTGTCAGTGGCTCTAGCTCCCAGAGATCTGCCCCAATGCAAACTTATCAGAGACAGTCAGGGAGATCTTCTGGAAGCAGCCAGCAGAGGCCATCCTCCTCAGGAAGTCAATAGCATAAGCAGCAGCAGCAACAAAGTTCTGAAGTACATAAAGCTGAAAGCCCAAAAAGACCCCTCTCTCCTCCAATTCCTTATGAAGATCCAGAGACTGCTAATACTGCAAGAATGTCTAGGTACCAAGAGCTGATTGGTCTATCATTGATAAATAAAGCCAAAGCAGAAGGAAAATATATCTCTGGTCTTTAAACAATGTCAGTGTATAGAAAGGAAGAGCTAAAAAGGTTTGACAAAGGCAACAAACTTTTTAATGTTGATGATTACATGAAACTACATCCAGAAGCAGTTGTCCCCAGGGCTACATCATTGAAAATTATTGGGGCAGCTGATATGACCATGACAGTGGCTCAAGCTCAAGATCCTAACAGAGAAATCATTTTCAAGAAGCTAGGAGAAAAGAAAACAGAAGACAAACCTCAGCAGAAGAAGCCAAAGAAGTAATTTTGTTGTTGTTTCAATTTCTGTTTGTTATTTATTTTTTTTAATTGTGCTTTCTGTTAAACAAAGTTGTGTGTTTATATATATCTGTTGCATGTGTTATAATTCTCTGCTAGATATATCTCTTTTCTTGCTTTGTTTTTCTGTTTTGAGTCTCTATTAGTGACCTCACCCAAATAGGGGGAGATTGTTGGATCGCTAGGTGATTTGGGCTAGGTTTGAAAGTCCACCTAGTGTCAGCTATGTGCACATATGGGGGGGGATAGGTGACGTGTGGTTCTTTTGCGGAATTTACGAATGTACCTGCACAATAAAAACAACAAGCACAGCACACAGAATACACAGCAAATTTATAGTGGTTCCCCGACTTGGGTACATCCACTTTCCCCCTTCGACCTATCTCCCCAACAAGGGACGACTCGGTCACTTCTCCAACGGGATTGAAATCCAATCCCTTCACTAACGGAAGGAGCCCTTCCACACGTGAGAGTCAACACTCCCACAAAACGGGTTGCACCCAACCCTTACAACACGGAACAAAAGTTCCCTTACAACGAAATTAAATATAGAGTGTACACGTGATACAAACTTCGTTTGGAGACTACGGTGTTCCTCTTTGTTCGACGACGTGTTCTTGAAGTCGATGAAGAGTCTACGACCTTGGTCTCACTTGGAGAGGATCTCCCCGGAACCGGCGGCGGCACACGAGCGGCGGCTAGCTTCGGGATCGGCGGCTACGATGAAGAGCGGCTGCTGAACTTAGAGATCCAAACTTCGTAGCGAAGCAAACTCTGTCTTCTAACGGTCACTCTAGGATCGGTCGTCTCGATCGATTCGGACGGGGGAGTTTTTCCCGGTCTACAAATCGAGAGACAAGAGATCTCTGGATAGACACGTGAGATACAAGCTTTGCTAAGCTTCTGTCGCCGGAGATCGGGAAGAAGAGCGATCAGTGGCGGCGACCTACGTTCCCGAGCGTGACGGCGGCGGCGGAGAGGAGTCGCGGATTTAGGGTTTTGTTGCGGCTCGGTTTCTTTTTCTTTTTCCGTGGTGTTTACTGTTCAAAATACTGGAGTATATATACTGTAGATGCTTTCCAATATGACCGTTTGTGGGACCCACACTTGAAATCCCTAAGTCCGGTTCAAGCTAATCTGAAGGCAGAATCCGGTTCAGGAAATTCCAGAGAAAACGCCAAGGAAAAATCGGCGAGAATCGCATACGATTCTCGACGAATCGGCGAGAATCACCAAGTGATTCTCGACGATTCGTCGAGAATCGTCAGTGATTCTCGCCGAATCACTTATTGATTCTCAACGAATTTCACTTGGTATACATGAGCTCCTTGGCCACTGGTTCGGCGAGAATCACTAGTGATTCTCGCCGAATCTTACTTGGCACCATTTAGAGGTGGCCAGAAGGAGTCGGCGAGAATCACTAATGATTCTCGTCGATTCGGCGAGAATCACTAGTGATTCTCGCCGAATCGGCGAGAATCACTTGGTGATTCTCGTCGAATTTGCCTTGGACGAATTTTCGTCTTCCACCCAGGAGCTGCTCCTTGATCCTCCATGCTCCTTGTCTTCTCTTGCATATGAACGGCCCTGTACTTGAAAGTAAGTGCACTCCAATAGAGAGAGTACACATAGGCCAACACACTGATCTGCTCAACGAGGGATTACGTCGTGCAGACCCGTGTATATTGACCTACTGCACCCTGACATTGGTGTGCACTTAGCGTGGAGGAACTGCAAGCACAACTTGAGATGTTTCATCAAATACATTGTGAATTCATCTTAGCTTGACAGGTGGCTTCCTCAAATCTAGGTAATCGTGAGTACAATACCCAACAATCTCCCCCTATTTGACGAAGCCAAAACCCTACCAGCTAAGATGAATAACACTTATCAAATAATAAACATAGCATTCAGAAATTAAACATGCAGCACAAGAGAATATATGCAATCAGATCAGGACTTGAGTCATTCACAAATTCAAATATATATACCAGGATAAAATTATTCACATATAATCCAGAATTGTTTATATGACAACAATAATCATTAAATGTTCTTAAGACACAGTGACAAGCTATAAAGTGTTGACTATTTGTCCTTAGCTACGTCACCCTTAAGATTTTGAGCCAAGTACTTCTTGCTTTGCCTCTCCATGTATTCTTTGGGCTTCGGGTAGTACCTAGGAGGAGCAACTTTATCTGGATCCTTGTTGTTTCGGAAAAAGATGTTGCGTTTCGCTTCAAATGCTTTGTGCGTTTCCCATTCATACTGGCTATATGCTTCATTTCGATTGATCTCTCATCTTTCTTGCAGCCGGAAGGTGTCTAAGATGATGTTCCTTGAAACTGGACTCCACCTTTCGTTTCGTACATCCTCCTCACTCATTCTGATTCGCTTCTCAGCTAGAGTCTCCTTGGAGGTCCCTTCCTGAACTTTTCTCTTTCCCCTGGCTTTTGCTAAGGCCTCTTGGTCAAACATGCTCCTCAGTTTAGCTTTGGAGAGAGCCCTAGCATCAGCTTCATGTGTGGGAATATCTGCAGCAGCACTTGCACTTACATCCTCAGCAACACTTACTTCCTCAGCAGCCTTAGATGTCTCAGGGACATGAATACCGGCAGGGTTGTCAGGCAGAACGACGCCTAATGTACCTAGCGCCTGTTGAAGCATCCACCAGCAGCTCTCATAGACATATTTGCTTGATTGTGCGAAGTTTGTGTCCATGCTTTCTTAAAGCTCGGCCAACTTAGCGATATACTCTTTCTCCCCCTTTTTGGCTTCGTCAGCTATGCAGTTGGCATATGAGTGCAGGGAGTCATCAATATGCTTCGTTGTCTTGGTGAATTCAGTGATCAGGGCCTGCTGATTGGCATTTAAAGTGACCATATTACCATCAAACAGCTGAATGTTGTTGGCTACAACGTGTGCGTTCTGATTTACAACAGCCAGGGTATCAGTATTCTTTTTCAAACCGGCCATTAAGAGTGTGACAGCTTCGCCGGCCGCGGTGTACTTCTCCTCAAATTTCTTCTCCATCATTTCCAGCTTATGGTTGATTTCCACCATATTCTTGAGCATCAGATTTTCAGAAGTCTTAATCCTTTTCAGCAGAGTTTTCTGAGCTGTATCAAAAGAGTCTTTAAGCTCATTTACGATGCCCTGAATGATGTGTACAGTGTGAGTGGCTAGGTCATCGCGTAACGGGATGGTCGGAGGCACTTGTGGGCCTTGCATTTCTGCAGACGCATCTGTGGAGCTGGATACCATCACAGTCTCTACAGGAGGAGTGTGGGCGGCCTCTGTAGATTTATTTAACTCCCCCTCCACGGGTGCAGACTTGTCAGATGGACGTTCAACAGGATCCGGAGTCTCAAATGCTCCATGTCCCTCATTCTCATCTTCCTCGCCGTCCTCATCCAAGAATTCATCTATATCAGCAGCCTCCTCCAAATCTCGGTCAGCAGTCTCCAGTGCTTCAGCTTCGGTTCCTTGAGTGTTTCTGTTCAGGACCTCCTCATCCTCCAGCTCAGGTTCACTTACTTCATGAATTTCGGCCACCGCATCTCTGGCACCTGGGCAATTTCAGAAACTATATCTATATGAGGGGGTAGAGTCTCCCCCTCGATTCCTGCAGTCAGGGTATCAGGAATTTCACGGGGGGTGACTGTTGGAGATATTTCCTCTTGCTCTTCCACAGCAGGCTGCCCGATACGCCGCTCCCATCGATCAAACACAGTAGCATCCATCTTTTTCAAGTAGTGGAGAGGGACTCCTTTGCTCATGTCGAACTTGTCTCCGTTAAGCTGGTTGAGATATAGACTTATGATGCGGCCGAAACTAGGAGTGCCCAGAGTGTCCTTGATCTTCTGGAACAGCAACTCCCCCCAGTTGAACCTCTTGCGGCAGACAACAGCTATGAGGATTCTGAACATATCTCCTGAGATATGATCATGCGAGCCTGGTTTGCAGATGAGCACTTTTCCAATGACGTCAGATAGGAGCTTCCCTTCTTCATTCATCTCTTTTCGCTTTATTGATCGAGTGCCTCTTGGAAGACCGCAGAACAAGAGAATTCTGGCTTTGTCCGCGTCCTCCAGATAGTCCTCCTGCTCCGAACTAGAAAGCTGCAGGTAGCGACTCAGCTTGCTGGCAGACATCTTTACTTTTGTCCCAGCCACCTTGCTCTTGATTACGGAGTCTCTATCTCGGAGCCTGGCCGTAGAGAAGAATTCCAACACCTCTTTGTCAAGAATTTTGCAGGGGTGCTCCAGGACGAAGGTTAGCTCAGCCTCTTCCAGCATTAGAATGATATTGCGGAATTCATCCGAGGCATGAGAAAATCCAGTGCGAACCAGCTCGCAGCCAGAGACCAACCCACTTGTAGGGATATGGCGCAACCAACTCGCCCAAAAGCCCGGACTGTTTGAGGACGGCGCTACCACTCCTTTATAGAGCTGGTTACCCTAGGATCCACGGGGCGGCCAGTTAGGCCCCAGGGGACACACCCTTCTGTTTCGACTAGTGCGGGCCGTAGCGCAGCACGCCGTACCTCCCAACACCGGGGGCATTGATGGAACCCAACAAGGTTCACTGACTTAGGATGTGACCCATCATGTATAGCCAAGGTCAATTTGTGTCCTAGAGTCTAGGTTAAGTCCTTAGGCTCAACTCCAGATGGACCAGCTTTCAACAAGACCATCAGATACTCAAGGCTCACAAGTTTTCAAGACTAAGTAAAGTGAGTTCGACGTTCGTCGAACTCAGCTTGACGAAAGGAGTTCTGCGCTCGACGATCGTGAGACAATTCTTAGTGCTGAGCTCGACGATCTATGTTCTCTGTTCGATGAAAACTCAGTTTCTACATCAAGCCAAAGTCAGGCGAACTTCAAATTTTTCTAAGTCCAACTTCATGCTTCGGTCGACGAATTATATTCTGAGCTCGACGAACTTGGAGCTCAAGTTCACAGCTTCTCAGGTCGATGAATGCTATTCTCTACTCGACGATTTCTGGACTCAGAGAATCTGTGTCAACACTTAGGGTTTGTGTCGACACCAGACGATTTGTGTCGACACCAGCTTATGTCGACACCAGAGGACATGTGTCGACACCAAGATCAATCTATCGACACCAACTTTTGTCGACACAGCATTTCAGCAGATGCAGGATATTTTGTCTAAGTCCAGAACTTTTCTCAGCTCGACGAATTTGATTCTCAGCTCGACGAATGAAGATTGTCTATCAGGTGAATGAAGATTGTCTTGTCAACGAACTCTCTCAAGCTCAGCCCGACGAACTCAAGCTCAGCTCGACGAACACAAGTTAAGCTCGATGAAATGTGTTCTTCGTTCGACGAATCCAGATTAGGTTTTCTTCAAGGTTCCCGTCCCGTTTCGTGGCACTGATTCCTGAACATTTAATGTCAGATCTTCTCGGAATGTTACCGTTAGAACGTGCATTGACTATGGACGATTACATGCCATTTTTCCATGGGACAGTTAGGAAAGTCATTGATTGCTGTTTCTTTCCAAGGCCGACTATAATTACTGCTCGACATTCAAAAGTTTGAATATTCCTCAGTCAGTCAGAGACACAAGAGACACACAACAAAAAATAGAGACACTGTAAGAGAACAGAATCAAGCAGTGATAGAGTTCAAGAATTACAACACAGCAATCAATCTGATAGATACTCTGAAGTTGCAGAGAAGAACAATTATTCAAAAATCACAAGTTCTTGACTGCAATCAGCCTGACCAGAGAATATTTTCAAGAAGAAGAACAACAACCAAATTCAATTAAGAGTCTTCTTCTCTTTATTCACAGGATAACTTCAAAGGACAACAATCAATCAATCTGTCAAAGGAGTTCCTGAAACATATTCTAGTCCAGGCATTCTAGGTATTTGAAGACCTATCACCGTAAAGCAGTGCTCCAGTCTTCCTGATACATTCAAGATCTCAGGGGGAGCAAGCTGCTAACATCATTCCACTTGAATCTTCTCTCTGATTGTTGACAGAGAAGATACCTTCACTCTCTCACCACCACCTGTATAAAGGGTTGTCATCTCCATTCAAAAGTGATTCCTGGTTCACAAGTCTCCTTCCAAAAGACTTGAGGTTTGGTTTTTGTGGTCCTGATCAAAACTCATTGGTGCCCAGGACACCTGATCAACTCATCCTGTCGTGTATTCCTACCTAGGGTGGTAGAAGAGTGGATGTACCCAGATTGGTTGGGGAACCACTATAGCTCCTTGTGTCTTCTGGTTACTATTTTCTTTTGTTTACTGGCTGTGGTCTGTATTGCTCTGTGTTTGCTTTATTTATTTGCTTCCCTGTTCACTTAGGTATACAACAACAGTTGTAAAAAGTTTTTAGTAAGCACCATACTCTATTCACCCCCCCCCCCCTCTAGAGTATATCAGATCTAACCTGCACTTTCATAAACTCCACATTTATATATCCAAACCAAGAATGTATTACAACTCACACACACATGGCCTTAAGGCCTTAAAGGTTTCTCTTTACACAAAATACATTTTCGTACATCGGCACGCAGGCCGGCCACACATGAAATCCAACCACGATTCGCACGGCCTTCAAGGGACTTTAGCAGCAAGCCCCCATTCCGCTCAAGCAATTCAATTCAAGCAACAACACATGCAATTCATTATCCAATACAAAGCGGAAAACAAAGTAACGGTCAGCATTCACTGACCCACTTATAACGACCCTACCCCTTGCCCGGGGCAGTGGTTCCTTCCCTGTATGCATTGTCATCATCATATGAATCGACCCACCCCTGTGGTGAAGCAAGCCGTGTTTAACTCGGCTCCTCAGGTCTTGCCACCAATCGATCTCTCATCTATCCAGATCAACTCACCCTAGTGGTGTAACAGGACAGGTTTATCTCGCGCTCCCCAAGCGTGCTACCAATTCATCTCTCATCAAAACCAGGAGCTTACTCAAAGCCTCCATACATCCATAACCAACATTCATTCATCCATACAACCATTCAATCAAAGCATAAACCTTTCATAGCCTCAAATCCACGGAGTCTTCTCTGGTTTATCCATGATCATCACCAATCCAGACTACCCGTCAAGATGGGCTTCACACAGTATGCCTATGCCATACTCCACATTTCCAGCTCTATATGCAAACTCAACCACGGAATCACTTACGAAATCCACCTCTTGGTGGAGGATCCCACGCACATGCATAAATAAAGGACTTCGATGTCCAAGAAGGAGATCGTTACCCTTGAATATCGCTTTGGCGCCATGAAGTAGTCGGATGGAAGTCACCGCCTCGGCTTTGCCTTCACGAATCCGTTCTCGGATCTTCAATCCGCACTCTACAGCTCCTCCTACAGCTGGCTTTCCTTTCCCCTTTCCTTGCCTTGGTCTTTCCCTTTCTCTTTCTCTCTCTTGGAATGAGAAGAAGAAGAAGGAGATGAGAATGAAGGGAATTTATCCCATTCTCGGACTTTTTATCCACAGGAAAGAAGCATGGACCATTAGATCCAGAACAGGGAAATGAACGGCCAGAAAACTCTGACAAAATCACTTTTCGGGCCAGACACGCCCTGTGACACACCTGTGTCACAGGGCGTGTACCTTAAGCGACACACGAACCGACTCATTCTGACTGATCCAAAATAGAATACGGCCAGGGTACACACCCATGTCGACCCAGTCACGCCCGTGACCCAGGGCGTGTAACCCACTTGACACCTCATCGAGAGAAAATTGTCGAACTCTCGACACAGCGAGACACGCCCTGTAACACGCCCGTGTCACAGGACGTGTATCCCTTGCTTGCCACTTGACAATCGTTGAGCGCATTTCGTCGACCAGAGGGGACACGCCCTCCGACACGCCCGTGTCGGATGGTACACGCCTGTATAGCACGACGTGTTCCCTCTGTCAACCACTTCCATCGACCACACGCCCAACTGCTCAACCCGAGCGGGACACGCCCTGGGACACGCTCGTGTCCCAGGCCGTGTCACCCAATATTTTCCCATACTGCACTTTGGGTTGTTACAAGATCTTGGCCTATGGTACCCTAGAAATAGGGATTTTGATCTAACAGAATTTTCAGATGCAGATTTTGCAAGTTGCAAAGAAGACAGGAAAAGCACTACTGGAACCTGTCAGTTCTTAGGAAGAAGGCTAATTTCTTGGAGCAGCAAGAAGCAAACTAGTGTGGTTATATTCATTGCTGAGTCAGAGTACATATTAGTAGGCAGCTGCTGTGCTCAACTGTTGTGGATCCAACATCAGCTCCAGGATTACAACCTTCAGGTAAGTAGAACTCCTCTATACTGTGATTCTACAAGTGATATTTCTATTGCTAGGAATCTTGTCTCACATAGCAGGACTAAGCACATAGAAATTAGATATCATTTTATTATGGAGCATGTGAAGAAGGAAGACATCAATCTTGAGTTTGTCCCCACAGACAAGCAAGTGGCTGATATCATCACTAAGCCATTAAATGAAGCAAAGTTCAACACCCTTAAATTTGAGTTGGGTATGTTAAACTTAGCCTAGCTTCAGGCACTCCCTTTTGTATTTTTTTGGTGCAGATATTATTCCTCTATCCTAGTGGTATCATTTCACTGATGCTTCTATTGAGGGAGAGTAAGTTATTCTGTAAGGGCCAGCCCCTATCTTCCTATTCTACAGAAGTCAAAAGGGGGAGAGAAGAGAGAAGGTCATAGCAAGGAGGAGAGATGGCAAAGGGGAAAGAAGGACATATCCAATCATCCAGAGAAGGGCATGTGGAACTCAAGTAAGAACAAACACCTTGCAGCAAAACCGGGGGTGTAGGTGATGCTCACCATACAGGCAGGAAATGAGGTACACTTCCTTATAGCATGTCAGAATTCAATATTTATTTTGTTGTATAGGTTGTGTGTTTCATTGACCAAGGAAAGAAAATAATTTTGATAAGCGTTTTGACTTCTTCAAATAGGGGAAGATTGTTGGATCCATTGTTCACAATGTCCCTGATTTGTAAGAAGTCAAACAGGTTAATGTCACACACACATCAACTGTATTTGATGTGCATTTGAGATCTTGAGTGCAGGTTAGTCCATATCACATTTATTGGACAAGTGGACACAACAATTGGTTGCTGGACATAGCAAAATCTACTAAGTCCACAGGCGTTGAGTGGAGCAAGCTCACCCAACGCCAGAGGTAAGGATTCAATATTGTCTAGCTAAAAATTTGTACAGGCCCACAGGCATTGAGTGTAGCTTACTCACTCAATGTCATATAACAAATAGCGTTGAGTCTATCTCAGCCTAAGTGATAAATATCCAAAAATATGGCTAAGTACAAAAGTGTTGAGTGTAGTCTACTCAACGCCATATAGCAAAAAACTGTGAGTCAGGCTGAGTCTTTCAAAGCCTAAAGAAATAGGCTGAAAATGTGTCTAAGTCCACAGGCGTTGAGTGTAGTCGAATCACTCAACGTCATACAGCAAAAAGCTGTGAGTCAGGATGAGTCAGTCAAAGCCTGGAGAAATAGGCTGAAAATGTGGCTAAGCCCACATGCGTTGAGTGTACCTTACTCACTCAACACCAGATAACAGAGAAATTATGTTAAGTACTTTGGCGTTGAGTGGAGCTTACTCTCTCAACGCCAAGGCTCAGAAAATTAGCTAAGGCAAAAGCGTTGAGTGATGAAGACACACTCAACGCTCTCAACGCCTAAGATGCTGTAGAGGCAGAAATTGGCTAAGGCAAAAAAGTGTTGAATGATGAAGACACACTCAACGCTCTCAACGCCAAAGAAGCAGGATGATTTTGCTAAGGCAAAAAGCGTTGAGTGAGGCGAGCTCACTCAACGCTCTCAATGCCTTGACGCAGAAAATTTGGCTAAGTTCAACTGCGTGGATAGCTTGGATTTCATCGAACTCAGCTTCGTCGTACTGAGCTTAGCTTTCGTCGAACTGAGTCTGGAGTTCGTCGAACTGAATTTACTCTTTCATCGAACTGAGTTTAGCTCTCGTCAAACTGAGTCTAACGTTCGTCGAACTGAATTTACACTTTCATCGAACTGAGCTTGTCGTTCATCGAACAGAGCTCAGCGTTCGTCGAGCCCAACGCCTAGACAGATAGAATTTTGTCTAAGTGTTGTGGCGTTGAGTGATGCTTACTCACTCAACGTCTTTGCTTCTAATGATTGAATTTTTTCTAAGTCCAGAGATGTTGATACCTCATGATGTTGCAATGATGCGAGCCATCACATTCACAGAACACAGGGAGTCTTGAGGCCTTGGAGTGGAGCAATGCCAGATGGGTGAGCGGTCTCTGCGATGATGCCTACGAAGATAGGTCCGTCGTGGCGGAACGTGCGCGTTGTCAAGCTATGTCTTGTGCTTGGCAAGGGACTTCGCATAATGCGAAGGACACAAGGGCGTTCTGTACCTAGAGCAGGTGTTGTAACACCCCAAATCCCACAGGATTGGGAAAAGTTGGGTGACACGGCCTGGGACACGGGCGTGTCCCAGGGCGTGTCCTGCTCTGGTGAGCAGCCGGCGAGAGGTCGACGAAAATCCGTTCTAAGGAAAATGAGGTAACACGCCATCCGACACGGGCGTGTCAGAGGCAGTGTCCTCATCTGGTCGACGATTTCAGCTCGACGAAATTGAGCTGGGGCGTGTCTACTGCCGTGTGTGGGCACACGGCCTATGACACGGGTGTGTCACAAGCCGTGTCCTTTTCTGGATGTGCCCAAGGCATTGAGGCCTGGTGAACACGGGCATGACGCAGGTGTGTCTTAAAATACACGGCATGTGACACGGGCGTGTCACTGGCCGTGTCCCGATCGGGTTGAAGTTGGTTTTATACAGCCTGATGTATACGGTCACAGACACGGGCGTGTATGAAGGCATGTCAGGTGACGGCCCGTAACACGGGCGTGTCAATGGGGCGTGTACTGGACTGGATGAGTCGGTTGTGTGCCGCTTAAGGCACACGGCCTGTGATACGGGCGTGTCACAGGCCGTGTCAGGCAAAAAATAGCCTTTTGTGGCAAAATCATGGCCGTCCATTTTCTCAGGTGGGATCCAATGGCTGAGAGCCCTCCCTGCTTCCTTAAGGCCGAAACTTGAGAAGGAAATCCTCATTTGTTTTGGCCTTCGTCTTTCTACAAGCCTAGAGAGAGAAAGAGAGGAAGAAGGAGGAGGAGGAAGAGGAGTCGGCTACCGGTGGAGCTGCGGAGTTCCTGTTCACAATCCGAGGCTAGCGTTGTGGAGGCGAGCCGTTGCGGTGCTATTCAGCCAACTAGGAATCCATGGCTCTAAAGCGTTCTTCAAGGGTAACGACCTTTCTTCCTAGCCATGTGAAGGCTTCCTTTTTGGCATATGCATACGATTCCCCCACCAGAGGGTGGCTTGTTATGGGAGTCTCTTGGGTTGATTTATGGAATCTCAACTCATTTGGCATATAGATCTGGAAATGGAGTACGGAATGGGCATGCTGTGTGAAGCCCATCTGGATAGGTTGGTCTAGATTGGTGATGTTGCATATACGCACCGGAGAAGACTCCGTGATAAACGTGTATTTTAAGAGTCGACGGGTTAAACCTGTGAAGGGCAGTAGCAGGAAGTACTGGAGTGATAGTCCAGAAAAATACCCGTATAATGCTTGTGCTGAATGGGCTGTACATGTGAAGTGTAGTAGCAGGAATTACAGGATTGGGAGTCCAGGAAATACCCTTGTAACGCTTGATGTTCATGGGTAGTACCTGTGAAGGGTAGTAGCAGCAAGTACTGGCGTGGTAAGCCAGGAAAATACCCTTGATGCTTGGAATGCTTGATGAGTTGTGCCTGTGAAGGGGAGTAGCAGGAAGTACTGGCTTGGCAGTCCAGGAAAATACCCTCAAGTGAATGCTATGATGTACGGTTAAGCCTAGGGATGGAACTTGAGTTTTGTCGCTAATGCGAGGCGTGGCTCCTAGGTAACCGATGAATGTGAAGCCAGGTCCGTGAGAATGGGCTGGTTATGTGTGAGTTGATATGCTCACCTAAAGGAAACAGGTAAGGTGAAACCGACCCGCGCCTTTTATGTAGCCGCGAGTACATTGGTATTCGATGATGGCAAGGCGACTTGAGCAACGGGGGTGGCTGATCCGACCTGCGTTATGTCCATCCAATTTGAAGACCTGAAAGTGCGGTCTGTTGGAGCGCATAGCAAGAGTCTTAGGCCTACGCGCCATGACACAATGGGGGCTACGAGCCAATCCCGGGTCATTAAGACTGAAGTCTCCGGCTGCACGTTGGATCAAAATGCTCAATTTTATTGTTGGGTTGTAGCCCTGATACGGTGGTGGGACCCTGGTTCGCGGTACACCAAGAATTTACCCTGAGTGCACGGATCGTCGAGCCGCGTGACTGACGGTTGTGATGGAATGTATGTGCGTGAGAGCACAATGTATGAATATATATATATATATATATATATATATATATATATATATATATATATATATATATATATATATATATATATATGCATGTGAATTGTTGTGCCTACAGGGAAGGAATACCACTGCCCTGGGAAAGGGGTAGGGTCGTTATAATTTGGTCAGCTGAATGTTGATGGTTGTCTTGTTTGCCACCGTTGGGTGGGCGGTCCCTGTGCAGCTGCTGGAGAACCAAGCGGGATGCATAAGGGCTGAAGTCCCTGCTGTTGTTGTTGTTGCTGCTGCTAGCCCCTGAAGGCTAAGCTTAAATGTTGTGTTTTGTTTATACGTGGTCGGCCTGCGCGCCAATGTTTGGGAGCCACTGGTGTAAAAGGACTTGTAAGGCCATAAGGCCAACTGACTTTTTATTTGCTGAACATTCTTGTTTATATATATCAATGTGGATATTGTTATGGTGGACATTCATGTGTAGAGTTATGTTTCGTCTTATAGGCTTCCGCTAGAATGCAATGAGTTAGGACCCGCAACTCTGGTATCCCTTCGTGACTTCGCCGCCTGTTTTGTGATATATGTTGTAGGGCCCCGGTCGGACCTTCTAGTATATGCTATATGAACGGATGAAGTCGTTACATTTTTGGTATCAACTGTCTCGGTCTTTCCCTTTCGAATTTGTGGTCGAATTCGTTTGTGGGGTGGCGAGCACGTGTACGTGCGAACCGCGTTAACACTGATGAACTTTTGAATGTCCACCTTAGGAATGCAAATACATGTGTTTGAGGAACCTGCGCGTTCCTATTTTGTTGTGACTGCTTGTGTGAGGTCGCTAATGTGCGTGTCTTGTTCACCTATAGGTGACGGAAATCCTCATTTGTTTTGGCCTTCATCTTTCTACAAGCCTAGAGAGAGAAAGAGAGGAAGGAGGAGGAAGAGGAGCCGGCCACCGGTGGAGCTGCGAAGTTCCTGTTCACAATCCGAGGCTAGCGTTGTGGAGGCGAGACGTTGCGGTGCTATTCAGCTGACTAGGAATCCATGGCTCCGAAGCGTTCTTCAAGGGTTATGACCTTTCTTCCTAGCCATGTGAAGGCTTCCTTTTTAGTATATACATACGATTCCCCCACTAGAGGGTGGCTTGTTACGGGAGTCTCTTAGGTTGATTCATGGAATCCCCACTCATTTTTCATATAGATCCGGAAATGGAGTACGAAATAGGCATGTTGTGTGAAACCCATCTGGACAGCTTGGTCTGGATTGGTGATGTTGCATATACGCACCGGAGAAGACTCCATGATAAACGTGTAGTTTACGAGTCGACGGGTTAAACCTGTGAAGGGCAGTAGCAGGAAGTACTGGAGTGGTAGTTCAGGAAAATACCCATATAATGCTTGTGTTGAATGGGTTGTACCTGTGAAGGGTAATAGCAGGAAGTACTGGATTGGGAGTCCAGGAAATACCCTTGTAATGCTTGATGTTCATGGGTAGTAACTGTGAAGGGTAGTAGTAGGAAGTACCGGCGTGGTAAGCCAGGAAAATACCCTTGATGCTTGGAATACTTGATGGGTTGTGCCTGTGAAGGGGAGTAGCAGGAAGTACTGGCTTGGCAGTCTATAAAAATACCCTCAAGTGAATGTTATGATGTACGGTTAAGCCTAGGGATGGAACTTGAGCTCTGTCGCTAACGCGAGGCGTGGCTCCTAAGTAACCAATGAATGTGAAGCCAGGTCCGTGAGAATGGGTTGGTTATGTGTGAGCTGATAAGCTCACCTAAAGGAAATAGGTAAGGTGAAACCGACCCGCGCCTTTTATGTAGCTGCGAGTACATTGGTATTCGGTGATGGAAAGGCGACTTGAGCAACGGGGGATGGCTGATCCGACCTGCGTTATGTCTGTCCAACTTGAAGACCTGAAAGTGCGGTCTGTTGGAGCGCATAGCAAGAGTCTTAGGCTTGCGCGCCATGACACAATAGGGGGCTACGGGCCAATCCCAGGTCATTAAGACTGAAGTCTCCGGCTGCACTCCATGGAGCAAAATGCTCAATTTTACCATTGGGTTGTAGCCCTGATACGGTGGTGGGACCCTGATTCGCAGGTACACCAAGAATGTGCCCTGAGTGCACGGATCGTCAGGCCGTGTGTCTGACGGTTGTGATGGAATGTATGTGCGTGAGAGCACAATATATGAATATATATATATGTGCATGTGAATTGCTATGTCTGCAGGGAAGAAATACCACTGTCCTGGGAAAGCGGTAGGGTCGTTATAATTTGGTCAGTTGTATGTTTATCGTTGCCTTGTTTGCCATCGTTGGGTGGGCGGTCCCTGTGCAGGTGCTGGAGAACCAAGCGGGACGCATAAGGGCTGAAGTCCCTGCTGTTGCTGCTGCTGCTAGCCCCTGAAGGCTAAGCTTAAATGTTGTGTTTTGTTTATACATGGTCGGCCTGCGCGCCAATGTTTGGGAGCCACTGGTGTAAAAGAACTTGTAAGGCCATAAGGCCAAATGACTATGTATTTGTTGAACCTTCCTGTTTATATATATCAATGTGGATATTGTTATGTTGGATATTCATGTGTAGAGTTTTGTTTCGTGTTATAGGCTTCTGCTAGAATGCAATGAGTTAGGCTGCGCAACTCTGGTATCCCTCCGTGACTTCGCCGCTTATTTTGTGGTATATGTTGTAGGGCCCCGGCCGGACCTTCTAGTATATGTTATATGAATGGATGGAGTCGTTACAGGTGTTGTCTTGAAAGATGGTGTCGATGACGGGGGGAGCACTTAATTGAGCCCGTGTTGTACGCATACTTGGCTTTGTTGGTCTGTGTATTGCTTGTCACCTCCTTTGATTGGTCGTGCGAGTTTTTTGTGACTTGTTGAGCTTGCGACTTTCCTGGGGTGTCTGTCTTGTATGGTGAAGGTCCCGCCATTGTCATTAAGTTGGGGATCTTGGCAGTTGTTGAACCGTTCACCGTTGTTTTCCTTGTCGTGGCGACTTGGTGTCATGCAATGCGTTGCGGCGGCCTGGGAGGATCTGGTGCTTTTTGTCCCTTGTTCACCGTGCGCTATTGCTGGAGATTGTCGTCGGGTGTTAGTGGAGAGAGCTTGTTGCTTAGGCATAATGAGGGAGTACGCTTGCCCCCTTGCCTCGACGATGTGTATGAACTCAGAGGACCATTTGTTTCGGGAGGCAGCGACGGGCCATGGTTTGTGCGCGCTTTGAGAGTCCCGGGATATGGCGAATGGGCTTTGCTCGCTTTTTCCTGAGGAGGACCAAAGCCCATCCGTGCGGTAGTGGTGAAGAACTTTTGTTCGATCACTCATTAGGAGGACCTGAGACCGTCAAGATGGAGGTGGAGCAGCTGAAAAAAGGGAAGGCTCAACTGACCACAGAGCTGAAGGATGTCGGATGTCGAGGTTAGGCGAGCGCCCGCGGTGGCTGAGTACAAACAATCTCACGACTTTGAGATGGAGTGATTCTGTATCGCGGAGGTGGTCTGCTCTGAGATGATATCGATTAGAATTGATTTGTTGGTTGAGGCAGAGCGTGATGTCGTGTACCGCTTGGGCTTTGGCAAGGGATTTCAGATAGCTCAGAGGATACCAGAGCGCGGTGATCTAGGCATGGAGGATGCCTCGGATAACGATGTTGATGTCGATGTTGAGGGATGGTCTCATCGTGCCCTTTCTTTTTTTGTTTGTTTTTCTTTTGCTTCGTCGTGCAGGTGCGTCTTTGCACCGTCGCATGCTCTTTGTTCCTCATGATGATGTAGCTCGTATGACAGCCTTTGTTTGAACGGAGACCCTCTATTTTAGATCTTTTGTGTCTTAGTTGTGCTCTGGTGTGCGTATTATTTTGGCAGAGTAGCGCTTAACTCAAGCAATGATATTTTGAGTAGGTTGCTAGTGGGAGGACCGGAGTCAGCTTGCGTTTTGGGAGGACCAAAGTCCGCTTAGGAGCTGGAGGCGATGAGCCCTTATGTGCCCGTGCTTTAGGAGAGGGCCCCCACTCACTGTCTCTGTCTTATCTGTGTCAGGGGTGGCGCAACCCTTAGTTGGATTACCGCTTCGGGGTACAGGCTTGCTTAGGGAGGAAACCATGCTAGATGAGGCACTTAATCTTGTCCATCAACTGATTGCAGCCCTCTGCGTTGTGGATGTATCCACGATGAAAGTCGCAATGTTGCGATCGGTTTCCTCTATTTGGCATGAGCGGTTCGGGCCTGTGAAGCTCACCGTTGTCTTGCATAGCGAGGAGCATGTTAGTCTCGGTGGTGTTCAAGGGAGTGGAGTCAGGATGCAGATGTGTTCTCGGGTCCCGACGTGGATTGTCATAACGCTCATCGTTTCCCCGGGACCTCAAAGTGAATCCATATCCCTCTTTCTCTCCGCATTTCTTTCGAATCGTTGTCGATGCGCTTTGACTATTTTGTCCGCTGCGATTTAACCATTGACTCAGTGGACAAGGTCACAATAACTGGGCAGTGTTTCGCTTATCATCATGGAGTAGAATTTTCTTGTTCAAGGGAGAGCGCGCCGGTGTGGGTTTGTCAGCGGCGGGAGTGCTGTCGCACCGTGCAATGCGGCAGTCAAAATATTGTCGCTCTGGCACTTGGGCCCGCCCCATATGCACGGTTGCGATTAAGATACAACCCCAGTTGATCGTAGGGGCTGTCAAAGTAATTCTAGCCCTCCATTCAATCACTTTCTCTCTTTAGTTGTATTGTATTAAAGAAATAAAAATCGCTCACTCTCAGGATGCCCTTGCGCTGTAGAAGGTATTTGATGAAATTCCATAAGGTAATTATTTTTAATGTTTATTTTTTTTTTACAAATTCAAAGTGAAGTATTTGATATGATCTTCAATATCTACTACTATTTATTAGTTTTAATAATCAAACCAATTTCAATCAACCAAGAGAGGAGTAAAAGTCTGATCGCAATGGGTGGAGATACTGTCGTGGCAAGATACTGTCACTGCCCCCCGCAATCGCTTGGATGTTATAAACGCAAAAAATATTAATAATGTAAGTGGACCAACGATACCAAATTTCATTGAACCCATAAACGGCCGGAGCCTATTCGGAATGGGAGGAGGTACCACTGCAGTTGTGCACTGTGACTTGTGTGTGCCTATTAAACATATAATACACATTTGTACTAAAACTATCATGAGCATTTCATCATCTTTGAGACAACAGTACCATTTTAAAAGGAAGCAACAAGGAAGAGAGATGATGAAATGTTTTTTCAACACTGTGAATTGTTTGACAAATTACCTTTGCGCTGGCTGTTTAAATGAAAATTACTACAAATATCTCAAAGTAAATTTAACAAGAGTTTAATTAACAATTTGAAATGCAAATTTAATTATGATAAATACAAAAATAAAACATATTCAATGGCTGGTAGCATCGTATAATTATTTGGCAATGGAATCACCCGGTGTAGTCATTTGATTCGCTCCAGTTCTTACACATCTAACAACTTCGTTGCTCTCAGTCGTTGCACTACTTGCCTGGCCCAAAAAGAAGCTATAAGATCTGGATTTAAAAAAGGAGGCTGCAGCACATCAGGCCAGCACAATAATGGGGATCTGGAGCTCATGGAGACAGTAAATAGATAAAAAAAAACTCTGAAAAGCATAAGAAATGTAATCAGCTACGCACAAAAAAAAGGCCTGGATGAGATCTGCAGAAAAAAAATGAGATGGGGAAATGGGATCTGAGCTTAGGCACAATGAAACCGAACAGGAAATGGGCTCTGACCACAAAAAATCATCTACCAAACAGGGATGGAGAATCTACCAACAAGGATGGAGTCGAAACAAATGGGATTGGGAAATGAAAACTAGCTGACGGATGGAGAAACCCAAATTCGGCGATCAACGCCAGGCAGGGATGGAAGCAACGACGGTCTGCATGAGATTGACAGTGGCAGGGGCGCCAGAGAGATTTGCGCGTAGAAGAAAGGTGTTGAGGGAAACTGGAGCTCATAGGGCCAGCGTGAAAACACACCAATATACCTTTGCGGAATGCTCGTTGTAGAAGGGAGAAAACAATACCAAGCAGAACATTGGTGCCATTTTCATTCGCCTGGAACAGAGGCTGCAGCCGAGTCTCAAACAGACCCCTAGCTATAAGTTAACGTTATATCTTATGTACATAATAAAGCCAAGATATATAAATGTCATCACGTTTAGGTACGACTATATTTCCGATATCAACTGATAATAATATCATAACCATTAAGTTTGCATAATCATGCACCAAGTTTCTACTATCCCTGGACTTTTAACTTATAAATCATTCATCCACCACAAAGACTCTATTCGGCAAACGTTTTCGCACCCGTGTTTGGACAAAAACACCACCGTCATCGAATTTATGTTTGACATGACGGCGGTCAAGAACACAAAATTAGTTTGGGACAGCTCTGGCGGATTGAAAAGCTGCTGTCCGGATAGAGCTGTTTTAAAATAGATATCTGGGAAGCAGTTTTGAAAAGCTGCAGTGTTTGGGTGTTCTGTGTAGAAGTGCGCTTTGAAGAGCGGTTTTCATGTTGAACAGGTCATCGAACCCAAAAAATTAAGCAGTGGTTACTAATATTTCTTATTGAAAAACGCAACATACGTCATAGGAACCAAGTCAAAGTATCAAAACAATTATAAATCAGACAAGTTAAAACAAACAACAAATAATCTGAAATTTACATGAAACAACTGATAGAGTATTTTGTGTAGTAGTTCTGCTGTAATATCAAATGATGGACTATAATTAGAAATTGAAGCATATCAAAGAAAGAAGCGTGCACAACACCTCAGCAATCACATTGATGGACTTCAAGAACCGTGCAGCTTATAAATTCTGCTCCATCCTTCAATAAAATTACTCACTTTGAGTCATCTAAAACCCACCAATATAACTAAAGATGATTTCTTTTTTTTCTTTATTTTGCTCGGGAAACAAATCCAAACAAGTAAACACTACACATCAAAGCCAGCGCCAACACCTGCAGACGACGGAAATGAGTAAATAAATATATATACGTAATGACAGTTTAAATACCAAAGAGTTCGTAACAAAACGATTTGTACCTAAACGGATGCGCTTGCAGTGATGAAGAGAGGAAAGCGGGAGGAGGAAGATACCTGGGGATGGCGCTAGGGCATCAAGGCGGCGCCGGCGATGAAGAAGGCGGAAGATCGGAAGGAGGCGGCGCCGGCGATGAAGAAGGCGGAAGATCGGAAGGAGGCGGCGCCGGAGAGCGAGAAGACGGAAGATCGGGAAAGCCGGCAAGTGGGCGCTTGTTTAGAAATTGCGATGAGAAGAATCGCGGAAGAACAGATGATGATGATTACAGAGAGCTGGAGCTTTTCGATTGGCGAAGAGGATCGGCGAAGAAAGAGATGCAGATTCCTTTCTCGGAGCGAAGAAAATTCGGGATTTGCGGGCTTCGGGAAGAAATAACACCGAGGCGCGATTTGTCGACCGCTGAACGCGGGGGGGAGGGTGCTTCCGGAAAAGAGCTCTGGGAGCTGCTCTTCGAAACGCGATTTCATTAAAGAGCTGTCACAAACAGCGGCAATAACAGCTCTGGCGGCTGGAAAAGAGCTTCTCCAACCGCCAGAGCTGTCCCAAACAGACCCTAGGAGTGGTCAGGCGTTCACGAACGGCGGTTCAGAACGACCGTGTTCAAACCGTCACCACCGTGTCAAATGGAACCCAAAACTTATGACTTTTAAATCATTCTTCCATTGTATCAAAAAGTGAATCTACAAGGAGATTTTTGTAATTTTAAAAGATTGAGAGGTGCAACATGTAATTCAGCATACTTACAGGGGAGGTCCCAGTATATATGTATAAATCACATCTCAAGTATAACATGCACAAAGTAGAAATGATTTAGGACAACCTCAATAAAAAAATATACGAAAATCAATTTACTAGTCTTTGGTTCTGTTTGGGGCGGTAGAGGCAGTGGGAAAAGCTCTATTCTCACCGCCACCGCCCTTTTTATGTTGTTTGGATGAGGAGCATTTTCGAAAGAATTTTTTCAAGAAAAGTGTTTTGGAATTGCTTTCTAAAAACCGATTTCTCTGCTTTCACATTTCACTTCTATTTGAGGGTACAATAAATGACATGTTTGACCATTCACGGTCTGTCTTCCTTCTTGTCATTGCAAATGTTTTTTTCTCCCATTCACAATTCTTCATTCATTCGCGATCTTTGCTTCTTACCACTGACCATGTGTAATATACTTATTTATGATTTATATGATATTTAATTATCTATGCGATAAATGTTTAAAATAAAACACCTTTTTATTATTATAAAGCTAAACAACTACAACAAACAACAACACTCAAGCTTTTATCCCGCTATAGTGAGGTCGGCTATATGGATCCTTTGTCTCCATTGTGCCCTATCTTTAGTCATAATCTCACTAATGCCCCAGTCCATCATGTCTTACCTTATAGTTTCATTCCAAATCTTTATTAGTATACCCGTCCCTCATTTAACATGCCTAGTGACTAGACTCTCACAACGCCTAACAGGTGCCTCTAATGGTCTCCTTAAACAAATATTATTAAAAATTCGTTAAAACACCTTTTGAAAAACACTTAAATGAATAGTTTTCAAACAGTCTAATTTTTTCAAACAAATTTCTAGATAGCTCTAACGCCAACACTGGTTTCCCACAACTGCTTTTTTCACCGCCACCCCAAACAGAGCTTATATATTATTTTCACTGATTGATTTAGCGCAAAATCGAGTTATGAATCTTCCTAGCAAACAAATTAATGGTTCTTCCTCACACATTGCAACTACCCAAATATAACTATTTCCTCGTATGCATGGAATAACATTTCTTTTCGCAAGAGATGCAGCTCTCATGAACAGATTGAGGAAAATGAGACATTAGAGTTTTGAAAGTTGCTACCTCATTCATTATTCTATTATTACGACGTGAACATAATATAAATGACATAAAGATAAATATTTGACGTAGTCATCGGGCTACTCCTCTGGGTCAATCAGAATGATTATCAATCAAGGTTACTCGGCTACTCCTCTGGGTCAATCGGAATGATTATCTATCAAGGTTACTCGATATGACTACTTGTCGGAGTTACTCCGAGGGGACCAAGCCCTGAAATTTAAAGAGCATGAATTACACCCAAAAGAGATTGCATATATATACCGGGTAAGTTCTTGTATGGGAACTCGAACGTGTACCTGACGTTGGGATACAACACATATAGTGCATGTGCCTTCCACATCTCGTAAGCCTCTTCATATCCCGATTGATTTCAGCACCGACTGACAATCCCGTAAGTGCTAGCCGGAAGTCTTGTGTTCTGCTTCCCGCATCACATCCCATAAGGCTTCTTCTGATTTCCTGTGTCTTCCGATTTCCAGTGTTCTACTTCTTATTCTTCTTTTTCTTTCTCCTCAACCGATCGTGTCATTGATGATTTCGGTCGATTATGTCTTTGATTTGCATATAGACATTGTTTAACACTTTAGCTTCTAGTGACCGTGTTTATTTTATTTTCCGTGCTATATTAATTTTCTATAACTGTTTAGTTATTATGATTAGGTTTTATCAGTTTTTGTTGTCTCAATCACAATCTCCGATTAGTATTACTGATTCCTCTTCTACCTCAGCAACAAATAGATTTATTTCTGGTGATGTGGATAAGGACGATCATGCTCCACTTTGAGCTTATTTGTCTCATATATAGAGTAGAGAAGTTGATGGTGAAAATAGAAAATGAAAATGCAATTTCTATGACGTAGATTACAATAACTCATATACTAGAGTGATGAGTCACTTGTTGATATTATCTGAGGATGATATAAGGGTATGAGAAAAGACTATGGAAAAATATTTAAAAGAACGTCAAAGAGTTGTCTATGAAGCAAAAGAATGATGCAAGCCGAATCCCAAGTTAACATTATTTGCTAGTGCAAGTCAAACTGATGTAGATGAGGATTAAAGTCATAATTGATAAAGTTATTACAAAATATTTAAGCATTTAATTAACTGGTCATTAAAGTGTTGAAATTGTCTTGCATTTAATTAACGAGTAGTTGAGTCTTGAAATTATCTTGCATTTAATTAAGGGTGATGTTATTTGTACCTCTTAAATGGATATTTGTAACTCATGGATATTTGTACCCATAAAATTATATTTGTACCCAAACATGCTATTTGTACTCACTGTTAAAACATAAAATTAGCATCTCATTCTCTCAATTTTTTGTAAAACATGCATTTAAAAATCAAAACTTAAAAGAATTATAAGAACATGCATGTAAAATTAACATTCATTTAGAATGTTCTTCTCAAAAAAATATACATTAACATTACAAAAAATAAAAACATTCATGCCCAAAAAAATCATGTTTCTTCCTTCAAAATCAACGCATCACAACATCTGATTACAAAAAAAATGAGAATGTGATCAACCTCGCAGCATCTGATAACAAAAAAAGAGAACGCGATCAACCTCACAGCATTTGATTACAAAAAATGAGAAAGCGAGAACGACATCATGAAAAAGAAAAGTCAAACTCTAAAGAACATCTCCAGCGAAGTGATGCACGGATCTCTTAAATATGAAATCTAGGGAAACTGTGGAGATTGACCTGAGCAAGCTGGAGGTCGGACTCCGAAAGATGTTGAAGGAAAGGAGTGCTGGATTCGCAATCGGCGGTCGGGGATTTCAAACGCTGACAGAGGGCGGTCGGGGGGCTCGTTTTTGAACCCCAGCTTCGGAGGAGGTCGCGATGGCTTGGGAAGGAAAGGCGGCAGGGCTTCGGAGGAGAATGTCGCGCCGGAGGAGCAAGTTGGGTAAGAAGAGGTGTGAAACTGTGTGAAGGAGTGGGGTACAAATATTAGAAATTAGAGCTACAAATGGGTATAAAAAAACTTATATTTGGAGTCTGAATAACCATTTATGGTGTATAAATATCATCACCCTTGATTAACTAGCCGTTATAATCTTGAGGTTGTCATGCATTTAATCAGCTAGCCATTATAGTATTGTATTTTTTTTCTTTTATATAAATGAAGAAGTTGAGGTGAGAATTTTGAAGGAATGAATTAGGGTCCGTTTGGGAGGGCGGCAACATTCCGGTGATGCAGCCAACGCCACCGACGATCGCCACCAGTTGGAGGGAGTTAGGGTCGGAGATGGGGAAATTTCTCCATATGTGAGGGAGGGCGGCTAGAAACAGCGGGGGAAGGAGGAAAAACAAACGGAAACTACGCTGGCGGTGGTGTTCGCTCCAATCGCATCGGAAGCCTGACGACGCCCCAAACAGAGCCTTAGTGTTTTTCTTACATGGCTTTTCTTGAGTGAGCCACCCCAAACAGAGCCCAAGTGTTTTTTTTACATGGCTTTTCTTGAGTGAGCCATTTGGGTGAGTGAATCCCCTTTCATCTTAGGTGAGTGGAACCTATTTCATCTTGGGTGAGTGGAACCTATTTCATCTTGGGTGAGTGAGTCCCCACTTCAAAATTCAAATACTCTTCCACCATCAATTTGTTTTAGAATTAGGTGACAACCATGCCTCGTGGTCACAACTTTTGCGGTGCACAAACTGCGTCCCTCAATGACGTCACCATCCACAAAGAAGTCGATGAGATACGATAATCGACCAACAACCTCCATTGGATGATGGAAGAGGTCCTTCGACAATTTCCAACCACAGATGGCTCGAATGATGCCATGGAGAATCGGATCTTATTTTTCACATACTAGAGGATCCTCCGAAATAGTGGCTACTCTTCATCAAGCTAAACAACAGTACCTTCTCAACAACGACTGAAGTACCTTCTCAACAACGACTGATGCCGCAACCGACACCACGATCAACATGGGTCACGAAATGTCTCGCTCGAGCTTTGGAGAATGCAAACAAAAGCATAAAAGTCGATGTGTCAGATTATGATGATAAACTCAACCATGAACTTAAATTGTATTGCACTGTTCAATACTTCTTTTGGTGTAAATTTTAGGTACGCTGCTCGCATGATGCATGTGTGCGGGACTGTATTTTTTACCAAATTACGACTGTAATGTAATTACAGTCGTATTTTAGACCTATTTTTGCCGCAAAATTACAGTCGTAAAATAGCTAAAAAATACACACCTTCATTACGACTGTATTTTGTGATTTTTTTATCCTAAAACATATACATATGAGTACTTAAAATAACCGTAAAAATACATAGATGAATATTCCGCTGAGTATTTCTTTAGAAAATAAACAATATAGCAAATAAAATATTTTTTCTCAAAACATTTATGAAATCCCGCATGTTGTCCCAAATACGCTCGGCGTACCAAAAATTCTCTCCTTTTGAATGAAATGAATTATCAAAAGAATGTAAAGTAAAAATTTGTTGTCACAAAACTTAAAACACACGCTTTAATATGATGGCAACTGGCAAGAACATCAATCAAATCGTGAAAGACGTGGTCTTAGAAGAATTAATTTTGGGGTCCAAAAGAAAGAAAAATTAATGAAATATCTCTCTTGGTTGATTATTCGCAAACACTACAAGAAATTTCATCGTCTAAAACAAAATATTAATCGATCTATTACAAATTATATTGAAGAGTTTTATAAATATTTAAGCAAACTGAGTTTGCAAGAATTCGATGATCAATTAGTTGTTAGGTGGTATCTTAGCGGTTTAAAATCATCCAATTATTTTGCACCATATAACCAATCTCGATTGCGCTTACCATCCATGGGAAGGTTAGTGGATGGATGAATGACAAACGATTCATTGGTGGGGGCGCTTGTGGTGTCGGGGGTGCATCTCGGCCACCACAGTTGAGCTGCTGAGGACGGCAAGGTCGTCGTCTATCTTTTTCTTTCCTTGTGGAGGGGGTTGAAGAATAATGGGAGGAAAATGCCAATGTAAGGGGTCGATCATGGTTTCTTCTGCATCCATGTGTCGACTGGCAAGCCCCAAAGCCTGAGAAAAAGTGGTTAGAGGAAGGACATTTAATTTATATTTAAGAAAGCCATCATGAAGTCACTTTATTAGAGCAACTTGTGAATGTTATCATTCGTTGACCACACTCCGACCATTGCCCTCAAGAACAAATTAGCGTAGTCCAGCAAGGACACATTCTCGCCTTGACGTTGGTCCAACGGATGATCAGGTATGCACCTCAACCTCTTCGAACTGGTAAAGTTTGACATCAGCAGGCCTTTAAACACTCCATTGCTTTGATACTTCGGGCCGGCAGACCAAAGAACTAATCGATGCAGATCCTTCTGGAGTAGCAAAGAGAAATTGACACTTCAAACTCTCTGACAAGCCGTAGCCAAAGCGGTCTCAAAAGGCCACATAAACATATTTGGGCCTTCATTTCCGTTGTACATCGACAATTTAGGGAGCCCGAAATCAATTGCGAATAAAGCGGTTTGGATTTTGGCCGAAAGGGTGCCAAAACCTCATGATCTTCCTCCTCGGAATCATCATCTACACGCGGAGGTGAAGGTTGTGCACCAATCGGTGCAACACGAGGAATGGCTAAAGGAAGACCAGATGGATGAGAAACTCCGATGAGAGAAGTTTGATGAAACATTATCTTGTGGGGGTGGATGGGGGTGTTGAGTGTGTTGTACAAAGGAAGGGATTTGTGGTGCAGATGAGGAGTGAAGAAACAAAGAAGTTCTGCAATGGCTCCCACAATTTGAGAAGGAACCTTAACAGACTATTGCATGATAACCATGTCTGCTTTGTGGCGAATTCCGGGGGAGGATTTGGAGGGTGTTCCTTTGGTTCAGCTATTGTTAGGAAAAGAAAATTTCAGAAGAGACACATGCGTTCACGCTCACCGCACCTTGGAGGGTGTTAAACCCTGAATTGTCTGCGGTCGGCCCGACCTTATTAGCTTGGTGTTAAGAACAATGAAGGCGGGCATTGATCATCGGAGATCCCACCTCACACCTGAGGGCTTACTGAATGAGCTCCCCCTCTAGAATTGGCTCTAGGTCTCATGTTTTCAAGAAGGGTTGGAAGAAAGAAAGCCAAGAGAGGGTGAAAAATTAGATACCTTAATTGTTCTCATGTCAGGCTGTATATAGTGGAATGAATTGGATCACAACAGGTAATAGTGGAGTCTCGCACTAGTGGAATCAAGTTTGTGGGAACCGTCCTTTCTTTTAAGGTTGGCCAAGGCAACCAAAACTATGTCAGGGTCGGATTTAACACCTTGTCCACGACACATGGGTGGATCGAGGAAAAATTGAGTGAAATCCATTTAGTAAGGCCAAAGAACAGAGATTTCTGAGAGAATGTAAGGTTTGTCTATGTAAATGGTGAGGGAAATACGTTTATCCTTGGAATGGAGCGAGTAATGGAAAGAGCAGAAGTAGTGGAACAATATAGGTTTCATTGAATTGATAGCTTCTCGGAAACGAAGCGGGGGCTACTTAGCGAGGTAAAGGGCGTCTCGCTCGATAAGGTAAGAAGCTTCTCAGTTAGGTAAGGGGTTTCTCGGTGAGCCTCGTGTGGCATGAGGGGAAAGAAGAGTGAGGGGAGAGAGTTTGCCACGTGGCATCGGGGAGAGAAGGAAGAAAAATGGGTGGATAAGCGAGATGCGAATCTCTGTCAGCTTTTCATCTCAGAGGCGTCCTGAGAAGGTTTTATAGAGGACATTGTTTGTTTTGCAGCACGAGGAGCTAGTCAACATGTCTGAAACCGATGCGTGGGGAAAGCAGGCTAGCAGATTGAAGGCTATTGGATTTGCGTGCAAGTGGGTTGCAAATAAGGATTTTCAGTCTCCTTGTACTGGTGTTTTGAGATCTGTGGAAGTGATATGATGATGACATGTATGGTGTAATGTAACGATAGATCTGGATAATTAATATCAAATTCACTCATTACCAACATAATTGATTCTTTAAGTAGGAAGCTTTGTCTATTAAAAACAATGACATAATATTGTTGATTTTGATCTACTTCTCGAACATTATGAAAAAGATCCTTACTTTGCGGTTATTTATAGATCTTGTCAGGAAAATAAGACGACTTTATAATTATCAATGAGTATCTTTTTAAATACAACAAATTATGTCAGATCGCTAGGATGTTCTATTATAGTGATTTGTCATTTTATCTAGCTAGAAATCCATTTTACAAAAACACATAAATTTGCTACAAACACAGTATTGATGAATTTGTTCCTCCTGAATATAATGCTCCTAGAATCACCCTTTACAAAAGAAAATGTCAAAATCACAAGATTGCTTCAAGCAATCAAAGAGACTTGAATCCTTAGAGAAACCGGCTTAGTATGTGAGGGTTGAACAAATGCTCAAATAAAACCATTCATTAATTTTATGCCTACGCCGATGATGGTTCTATTTTTTTGAAGGTAGATGATCCGTCAAGAGAGTAAAGAACGACATTATATTGCTTCCATCAATGAAGTTGGAGCATAAAATTTTGTATAAGTTAACACAGATAATACATCAGCGTGTAAGTCAATAAGAGCAATAAGGTAAGATTTTTGATACGATGAGGGACGCCACACGCTGAAAATAGTCTATGCAGCCCATGAACATTATTGCACTTAGTATTTCCCCACTTGCCTATATATAGGAATGATAGTTTCTTTAGATGAGCACCCTTTTGGAGTCTTAGGTTTTGGCTCGCTTGGAGAGTGGAGTGTCAAGAAGGACCTAGCCTCCGGATGCTTGGCGTGAACCTATTTCTCGATTGTATCTTTATGTTGCTTAATGTAATGCAAATTTCATCCTTCGATCTTGATACGACTGTTGTGTATTAACTGGTTCGACTTGCCGTCGTTTAGGGTTCTACCGAACCCTAATTCAGTCTCCCCGTCTCCTTCCATTTTCACGAGTGCGGCTTCCGCCAGCTACTCCTTTTTCTTCCTCCTGATTCCGCGATCCAACCACCCGTCTGTTCCAATGAGTACAGCGCTGCTTCCAACAGTGCTTCTGCTCGATCTGCCTGATCCATCATTCGTCTGCATCATCTCCGCTCCAGTCCCACCTCGTTGTTCCACATGTCGCGCACACCACATCGTCTCTGCATCCCTCGATCCTCATCTCCACCGACTGCTCCAGCCATTCCAGCGCCGGCTACGACGGCCAGCAGTGTTTTCGCCAAGTCCAGTGTCGTTAACCTCCGCCAGCGCCTTCTCCGCCCAACTACGCCTCTGACCTGCTCCTTTCAAAAATTCCCAGTGTTTACATCGGCTTCCAGCGGTCCTCCAGCTTCTTCACCCGCTTTCCGGAGGCCCTCCAGCGGCTTCGGCGGCCTTCAGCAGCCGTTTCTCCTCGTCGTCGCCTTCCTCCATGTCGGGCCGCCCTCCGGCTTTTGCAGCCTTCCGACGCTCTTCGTCGCTACACCTAGCTGTTGTTTCATGCCCACAACTCGAGAAATGGTCCTCTACGTCGACGAGAGCACCTCCACCACTACAATCTCGGACTCAGCGCAAGGATCACATTGAAGCCCAGCAGGCGGATCTCACTCTCCTCCTTCAAGGACTTACCGCGGAAGTTAATAGCCCTCCAACCCCTCCTCCACCGGCACCAATTCAAACTATTTCCGAGCACATGGGGTTTTGCACCCCGCATCGGAGATTGCCCCGGCCCATCTCTGCCGGATTAAGATTCCTGCGTTCGATGGAATCGACTCCCTCGAGTGGATCGCCCGCGATGAGCAGTTCTTCAGCCAACCAGAAGGTCCACTTGTCGCTATCTATATGGAGGTTTTGGTGCTCCATTTGGTACGTTTGATGCGCCAGCAGGTACCTGACATTCTCTGACCCATATTGAAGGAGGAACTTCTTTGACACTAAAACAAACGACAGGAGGGTAATGCCTTTGAGCTCCTCAGCTCTGTCCTCCAGTCTGACTCCGTGGTCACCTACATCGACGAATTCATCGCGGTCGCTACGCATGTTCCCGTCCTAGCCCCTGACCACTACTTGGACTATTTCCTGGCGGGTTTGCACCCCCACCTCCGTGTGCGCCTTCCTATGTTGTCAAAAGCGCAAGGCGCACCGAGGCACAAAAGGCCCCCGGAGCCTAGGCGCAGGTGCGCGTCTGAGGCACGTGAGGCGCAAAAATGGAGGGAAAAGAAAATTGAGCGAATTGGGCGTCCAATTCGCTGAAATTGAGCGAATTGGGCACCCAAGTGCGCCTAGGGGTGTCTCGAGTGCGTCTGAGATCATGTTTTTGTCCATCTCAAATTTTTTTTGAAAAAACACCTTGAAAGGCCCAGGCGCGCCATTGGTGTGCGTGGGAGCCTGTAAGGCACGCGCAAGGGCGCGCCGCGCCTGGGGCACATCGACCGCCAAAGCCGTGTTGAGGTGCGGCGGGCTGCGCCCGGTGAGCTTTGCGCCTCAGGCACACCTAGTTGCGAGCCTTGACAACATAGGCGCCTTCGGGTCCACAACCCGACTACTTCTCGCGCAATGGAGGAGGCTAGGTATCTCGACGAGAAACTCTACCCAGCTCCACCATCCTCCTCGACCTGGTCGCCCCAACCGGCGCGGCCATTACCGCCACCTCTTTCGCACGTCTGCCTCAACTTGGGCCCCAGCTACTGATTCTATCTTTGCAACCGCCAGCTCCACTTCCATAGGCTCCTCGACGACCTCATCATCTGTCTTACCAACAACAAGCTGAGCTTTGTCACAAGGGCCTCTGCTTTCACTGCGATCAACCCTTCTCGCCCACCCACGTCCGCCCTCTCAGGAATCTGTGTTGTTGCGATCTGAAGATACTGACGTGACTCTGGAAAATTGAATCCGCTGACGCTTTCTGACAACCCCATTGGTCCTCGACCTTGAGGACACGTTTGTTTTTTGGGCGGGGCGTGTTGATACGATGTGGGCAGCCACACGCTGATATTAGTCTATGTAGCCCATGTGCATTATTGCATTTTGTATTTCTTCACTCGCATATATATAGGAGCGGTAGTTTCTTTAAATGAGCACCCTTTTGGAGTCTAGGTTTTGGTTCTCTTGGAGAGTGAAGTGTCGAGGACGCAGACTTCGGATGCTTGGCGGGAACTTGATTCTCGATTGTATCTTTTTGTTGTTTAATGCAATGCAAATTTCATCCTTCGATCTCGATAAGACTGTAGTGTGTCAGATTAGTACAAATATTTTGGACATATTGTGTTGTGCACACCGTAAACCTTGCATTAAGAAATATTAGTGCAACTAAATCTATTGATCGATGTGCAACCGTTAGAGAACAATGTAAATTACTCAAGTATCTAATGAAACTTAAACAATCATAAATTTCATTCTGAATCATCATTACACACTGAACATGTATACTCTTTATTTAACTAAAGTTAGTTGCAGTTGTTGAAACTTGTTTCTTTCTACAATCATGATGTTGAAGAAATTTAAACTTATGAAGATGTATCTACTTATTATGGTCGGATGCTCAGAATGGAGTTTAAATTGAGCATATGAGCATGGGATGCTGGCCGACTTAGATCTTCATTGCTCTCTTTATTTGGAAATTTATGATGTCATCGTTGATCAATGGACCAAAAGTTACACAACACTACAAATTATATTGCTTGGCTCATTCTCTAAATCTAAGATAATGTTTTCACATAATTTATATTTAAAATGATATACCTATTTCATGGTATGGCTTGTTGTTTAATAAACAATTGTCAGTAATAAGACGAGAATGGCTAGATGCAATGCTAAAGAGACCTGTTTCAAATATAGAATCTGAGATTTTTTTAGAGATGAATAAATGCTTAAGGAGATGTGTTCCTAATGTGGCGGAGAAGAATCTAAGTCATCAATGAGTTTGTAATGGGCCTACTCAAAGGTTGTCAGACGAGTGGCGACAGGTGGAGATGACAGTGATGGAAGTACTACAGAACCTTGACCGCGATTGCCTAAGAGGGACGTGCTCACGAGAGAGCTTCCAAGATCTCTTTTTAGGGTTGAGAAAATAGACTTAACTTTCATGCATACCGTTCTCAAGCATACATATGCATTTATATAGGCATACAAGAGGGCATGAATGTAATTATGACAACTCTAACTAAATGGGATTATGGGTCAAGATGCGACATAAAGACATAATATAATAATGATCCTATGCTAGACTCGATATAAATAAAGGACTGTCACTTAACAATACATAATAAGACGATATAAGGAAAATATAATACGACTCGATCATATAATGGGGGCGTGACGCCCATAACATCTCATTCGTCCTTCAAATCGAGTTTGACCGCAAGATCAAGCGAGCCTTGCAATTCTTGATTGTCTGGCTCTTTGATTTCCAGCCAGAACAACTCTAAGTTATCACAAAGTTGCAGTGGAGGCAACATGATGTAACCACGGCTAGGCGTTTTAAAAAAAAAATTAATTTTCACTGCAAATGCTATAGGTTTTGAACATTAAATATTTTACTTTAAATATTATAAAAAAATGGATTTAATCTTGAGCGGTGAGCCAAGTTGGCCAAATCAAGTTTTTGTGAGCGAAATTATGCTCATCGCAATGAACATTAATAAAATTGTTGAATCTCGTTAGAGTCAGATTCCTTGAGCGCTTTCAAATTGAATATTCTGCGAGACTTGTACAATCACGAGCAAACGCACATCAACAACTTATGAATAACGGTAATAGGAATGATTCGAAAGTTCGAGGTAAGCTTAGCAATATTTAATTGAGATGCATAAAACTAAGTTGATATTTTGAAAACGCGGATCAAGTGATTGTTACCCAAGCTAGAAGTGACCCTTCCAAACCCTGCGGTGAAAGAATAGGGCCTGTCGTGGACAAACAATTGGGCGGAAACTTGCTGTAGTCGACGACCTAGTAAAACAGAGTCCGGGCTCCGTCCAATTCGCGAAGCCACAGGAAAGGGACAGTACGAACCGCCGATCGACGGAGGGGCGACGTTGCCGACGCCGATCGACGGAGAAGGCCTCGGCAGGATTCGCCTGTGCTGTGGCGTAGCCGACAGAGGCGAGCGGGGGCCGTCGTTATCGGGCGGCTCGCACAGCGACGAAGTCGGTCGGCGTCACCGGTTGCAGAAACTTTGATGGCGGAGGAGGGTTGATCTGGCGGCAGTGGTGGAACTGGAGCTAGGGAGGAGATGAGGAATCGGGCCAGCAACAGAGAAGAAGAACGATTTGAGTCATTTCTTCTCTTAATTTTCCGGTGCCCACTTTTATTGTACGGGCTCTTTTTAATAGCCCATTGGAGAACTTTTTGGAAAGATATAATATTTTGATGATTACAGCATGTGTATTTGGGATTATTACTTGTCATTTTCAATAGCTATTATATGCCAAGAAATTAACTGTCCAGCTAAATTGTGGCTTATTCTGATTTCCTTAATTTTATGTTTTCCTTAAATAAGTTAAGCTTGCCTCCTACGTCCTAATTATTCGAATTACCGGATCTTTTTATTAAGGGGGTCTCACCGGCCGGTCACACCGACAAGCCAAAACTAATAAAGAGTGCATGAAAGGAAAATACATGAAATACTTAATTGCATGAAATAAATAATGGCGTGTGGAGGCGTCACGCGGTTTTGAATGCGACGAGGATTGCATCAATTCCCCGGGGGTTGACAGAGCTCGACCCCGGCGAGAACTCGTAAAGACTGGTAATGTGGAGATTTGGCGTCGTTGATGGTGCTAAATCAGGTGGAATGTCCTGGGCATGAGCAGATAGCTCGTTCTGCGTCGCAGTTTGGGAAGGATCAATCGACCTGCAATAAACAAACACCCAATATTCTTTTAAAAAATACAACTCATGGCGATAACGACCGACCGTGAGTTTGTATCGTTCAAAGGTTGTTTGCAAATTATCAGTAATAATTCTACGCAACTCATTTAAATAATGAGCTTGAGCTTGCACATCGAATGAAATACGTTCATGGAAATTGAGGGGATGACGGTCATGAAGATGATGTAATAGAAGCAAACAGATAATCTCGAAAGGAGATTCATTATGGGAATGATTAGAATTGTTATATGTGAGTTGTGATCATGGATGCACAAAATACCATTGCTTCATATTCGCCTCAGTCAGATGCTTAAGAGGCCCCTCATACTATCTGCAACGACCTTAGTTTGTCCATTAGTTAGAGCGTAATAAGCACTACTATGCTCGAGTTTGGTTCCTAGTTGACCACACAACATGTTCCAAAAATATGAGATAAAATATTTAATATATCGATCTGACCCCTCAAATATAAAGATAATAAAATGATAGTGAGGTAAAATAAAATTGTATTCTTTAAATATGAAATCGATCAAGTGACGTGTGCGGAGTGAGTGGTATTCTAATATAGTACCCAAAACCCGAGAAATATCAGGTGGTACGACGGGAGTCGTTAAATGTGGGGTGAGCGACTCATCTGGTGCACGAGTTGCCTCATAGGAACGGGGTTCCGGTGGGAGGACAGTGAGTAGTAATGTGGTTACGGCAAGTGAACTAGGATTCGTAGGGGTCCTCTCGCGGGCTCTTGGAATAAGACAGTTCTTCTGGGGTAAAAGAACAATCTTGTGCCCGTGGTGCTCGAAGGAGTGAGATTTCCTCGTGCCGTCATGTATGACATGACGATCGTACTGCCAAGATCTTCCCAGTAGGATGTGACAGACGTCCATTACAGTTGCGTGGCATAATACTTTATCCGAGTAAGCACTTTTTATAGAAAACTCTACTAGACAGTAATGTGTGACAGGCATAGTCAAATGACTATTGACACCGGCTAAGCTATAGGGTTGTTCTAATGGGTGCGTTTCGATACTCAAGAGATCGACCATGCGCTGAGACACAAAATTTTTCATGCTACCGCTATCGATGATAATGGAACAAAATTGCTCATGGATGCGTGCAGTAATGCAGAAAATATCATGCCTCTTATGATCTTCCTCATTAGGCTCACTAGGGGCGGTCAGACTATATCGCAAAGTGCAAACTAAGTGTTTGGCGTGTTCGCCTTCCACTTCTATGACATCCTCAGGCTCGTGCTCGTGCTTGTGCTCAGGTTCAGAGTGAGACTCGTTCACGTAAACTCCATACTCAGGCTCATGTCCATCCGTGGAGTCGATGATAGCGACGAAGTGACGTCGTGGGCACTCAGATGATTTGTGTCCGGGCTCCATACACTTGAAACAATTGAATAATCCAGTGTTGGGCTTAGCCCCAATAATCTCCTTACCCTTGGAAGGGATAGTGGACGGGGTCGGAGTCCCAGTGGTGACGGGAGGGTGCGGGGAATAAGAAATCTTAGCAGTGGTGGCAGTGGTGACACTCGTGGTAGACTTATATGTAGATCTGACTCCGGATATGCACTTTTGTAGTGACTCTACTCTACGGGCTCTACTAGAGACTTCCCCTAAATCGCGATAGTCGTGCAACTCTAGCTGATCCCGGATGGAATAGCGTAATCCATTAAGATAACGGGATACAGTCATGTCATCATCCTCACGAAGACCTAACCTCGACTATAGGACAAGGAACTGATCAGTGAACTCATCTACCGTTGACTTTTCTTGTCGTAGATTATGGAATCTACGATATAAAGTCTGTAGATAATCATGGGGCACGTAGCGCTTTCTAAGCCGGGCCTTAAATTCGTTCCAGGTGGTGATGGGAGGTAAACCTAAATTGAATCCAGCGCGCTCTAATTGTCCCGACCAGACTAAGGCAGACTCCTTTAGCCTAAGGACGGCGTACTCTACTTCCCTAGCTGGAGGCAATTGCTTCCAAACTAAGTAACGATCCATCCTATCACACCAATCCAGGCAACTCTCGGGCTCTTTCGTCCTTCGAAATCACCCACGTCCAGCTTGATTCTCACATCCCAACGGGGTTGGTGACGTGGTTCGTTATGTGCTTCCGATCGGGGAGTGCAAGTTCCCGAGGCCTGTAGTCAGGGTCGTTTTCGGCCAACGGGGCAGGTATTCGGTTGGCGTGCAAGGTTCCTTCAATATTATTAACCGAAGTGCGCAGTCCGTTGATGATATGTGTGATAGTACCCATACCGGCGGTGAGCGTCTCGACGGTTTTCATCAAATTACTCATGCGTCGGGTCAAATCTCCTACGCTGTTTTCTAACTGATCGACCCGTTTTTCCATCGAAAAATTTGAAAATAGATTTATATAAAATTTTATTTTATTTATTTATTTATTTAGAAAGACAATAAAAATAAAATTTTGAAAACTTTTTTCTTTTTTAAATATAGAAAAATTAAATTCGCCGAATCGACCGATCCACGGTAGAAGTGAATCGAATCCCTCTGATACCAAACTGATGTAACCCCGGCTAGGGGTTTTAAAAAAAAATTTAATTCACTCCAAATGCTATAAGTTTTGAACATTAAATATTTTACTTTAAATATTAAAAAAATGGATTTACTCTTGAGCGGTGAGCCGAGTGTGCCAAATCAAGTTTTTGTGCGTGAAATTACGCTCATCGCAATGAACGTTAATAAAATCGTTGAATCTCGTTAGAGTCGGATTCCTTGAGCGCTTTTGAATTGAATATTCTGCGAGACTTGTAAAATCACGAGCAAACGCACATCAACAACTTATGAATAACGGTAATAGGAATGATTCGAACGTTCGGGGTAAGCTTAACAATATTTAATTGAGATGCATAAAACTAAGTTGATATTTTGAAAACGCGGATCAAGTGATTGTTACCCAAGCTAGAAGTGACCCTTACAAACCCTGCGGTGAAAGAATAGGGTCTGCCGTGGACAAACAATTGGGCGGAAACTTGTAGTCGACGACCTAGTAAAACAGAGTCCGGGCTCCGTCCAATTCGCGAAGGCACAGGAAAGCCATAGTACGAACCGCCGATTGACGGAGAGGTGACGTTGTCGACGCCGATCGACAGAGAAGGCCTCTGCAGGATTCGCTTGTTCTGTGGCGTAGCCGACAGAGGCGAACGAGGGTCGTCGTTATCGGGCGGCTCGCACAGCGATGAAGCCGGTCGGCGTCACCGGTTGCAGGAACTTTGATGGCAGAGGAGGGTTGATCTGGCGGCAGTGGTAGAACTGGAGCTAGGGAGGAGATGAGGAATCTGGCCGGCAACAGAGAAGAAGAACGATTTGAGTCGTTTCTTCTCTTAATTTTCCGGTGCGCACTTTTATTGTACGAGCTCTTTTTAATAGCCCATTGGAGAACTTTTTGGAAAGATATAATACTTTGATGATTACAGCATGTGCATTTGGGATTATTACTTGACATTTTCAATAGCTATTATATGCCAAGAAATTAACTGTCCAGCTAAATTGTGGCTTATTCAGAATTCCTTAATTTTATGTTTTCCTTGAATAAGTTAAGCTTGTCTCTTACGTCCTAATTATTCGAATTACCGGACCTTTTTATTAAGGGGGTCTCACCGGCCGGTCACACCGACAAGCCAAAACTAATAAAAAATACATTGAAAGGAAAATACATGAAATACTTAATTGCATGAAATAAATAATGGTGCGTGGAGGCGTCACGCGGTTTCGGATGCGACGAGGATTGCATCACAACATCGAGCGGCAAGATGTCCACGTTGGCAGAAAGGATGGCGATGAATGAGTTGAACGAGGGTGTCAGGCAGATGCAGACAATCACAGGTGACGGTAGCATGGTAGGAGAAAACCTCGCGGAGATCAGAATTGGTGATGTCGACTTGGGGACGACCGACTAAAAAAAAAGATCTGGAGGGGGAGGGTAGAGTAGGGGCCGGCAAAAGAGGTGGCGAGGTGGCCAGAGGGGCCGGCAGAGTAGTGGTCGGCAAAAGAGGCGGTGAGGTCGTTGCAAGGGCTAGCAAGGCAAGGGCCTGCGAAAGCGTGGAATGACAACCACCATGAAGAAAGGGGGAGATTTTGTGGGTGATGGCGGAAGTGATGACTGTGCCTTGGCGGCCTAGAGTTGTTTGTTATAGAGTTCTTCAAACGAAATTAGAAGATCAACGATGCGGGCGCTAAGATCTTGGGAGCTAATGTGGGCATCCATAATGCTAGTGTAAAGAATTAATAATTAATTAATCCAGAGTTTAATTAATTAAGGAAGTATTAATGAGGAATTAATAATGAAGTAGGCAGAGATTTCGATGTTGTGGTGACGTGAACTGGTGCACTTGCAACGGTTTGGGGCCCGAGGGATAGGGTTGCTACTGTGCGGGGGGCTCGAGAAGGAGAAAATAGTAACAACAGGCGAAGACATGCGATGGAGACGACGTGTGCGAGCGGCGTGAAAATAGAGGGGCTAGATGAAGATGATCGCATTTGGGCCTGTATCGGCAATGCCGACGAAGAACAGAGGAGAAATAAGGGGCTTGCGATGCGTCGACGGGGATAGCGGTGGCTGAGGTCGGCGATGGGTATGTTGGCCTCATCGAAGAAGAACGGGTGGATGATTGCGTCTAAAGGACAAACAACCCACAAAGTCAAAGTCATCGTGGAAGGAGGGAATGGTTGCTATTGTTGAACATAGAGAAGCTTCGGGGATTCTGTCTACCCAGAAGTGATGCCGGGGAAAATTCAAAAGGTGGATGACGGGTTCTTGTGGGAGAAGGGGATGGAGGAACCTCTCGTTGGTAGACGCGGCGGAAAGAAAAAAGAAGCTTTGATGCCAATTTGTTATGGGCTTACTCGGAGATTGTCTGAGGAATGGTAGAAGGTGAAAATGATGGTGGCGGAGATACTACGAAGCCTTAACTGCAGTTGTCTAAGCGGGGCATACTCAAGTGAGCTTCCAATATCTCTTTTTAGGTTTAAGAAAATAGACTTAACTTTCATTGATACCATTCTCAAGAATACATATGCCTTTTATATAGGCATATAAGAGGGCATAAATGTAATTATGACACCTCAGACTAAATGTGACATGATGCGACATAATATAATAATGATGTTATGCTGGACTAGATCTAAATAAAGACCCGACACTTAACAATACATAAAAAGACGAGATAAGAAATACACAATATGAATCGATCATGATGGGGCACAATACCCATAACAGAGTTCTCTAGGTTAAGGGGACTTAGTCAAGCGTTTGCAAAAGATTGCTTTGAAGCTTCTAGGCCAACCTTTTTCATCATCATGTTGTGATAGAAATCGAAGCACATACTCTTTAACGCACTCGTTGAGAAGAAACAAAATTCAAGCACAATGAGTTGATGATTTGTTTTGTGCGCATAGTAATCTGCGTTTATTATCAAGGAAAAACAATATATTCAATGGAGGAAGTAGAATGTGGGCTATTGGAGGAGATACATGGGTAAATCCTTTTATGGTGTTAGCATGCTTAGTGTTGTTGTCTCTAGACGAACCAGAGATAGAATATGGGCAAAATCCTTTTGATGGTATTAGCTTGCTTAGTGTTGCTGTCTCTAAACGAACCAGAAATTAAATATGCGCTAATCACCAGCAATGGAGAAAAAGAGGAGGAAAATGGTTGATGAACAACAGAACAAGCTTAAAATTTATTTTTTTCTCTTTTAATTAAATATATAAGATATTAAATTTGAAATGCTTATGAATATTTTATATGTGAGAACTTCATATTATGTTGCATTAGCTTGTGAAGTTGCACTTCAAATTGTAATTTATACTTAATGTTTCATTATTTTTAGGACTTCTTATCGCACAAATGATATGTATATAGTAATAAGGCAATAACTATATGTAGGCCTATTTTGTCTATGTGCAGGTCACACAATTTCATAACGGTTATGTGCAGGTCAGGCCTAAACGGGTTCACCACTCCCTGTAGTTTTTTAGTTTGGCCTCCATTTATACTTGGATTGCATATAGCCGAAAATGACTTGCATATAACATGACCATATTAATAATAATGTATCCCCCGTTCTCTTTAAAAAAAATTATACTATTGTACCAGATACATATTGTACCTTGAACCTGTGTTTGTTCCGGTGCTAAGATTACTCAGTAGAGGAATGATATAATTTAGCTAAATCAGATACTAGAACTAATGCCCAGTCCCAGGATATAGTAAGGCAAAAACATTTTAACAGCCAATGGAATTTATTTTACTTCTAACGGAAAAATAAACCAATCTAAACTGTAGATAAAGTATTATAGTTTCATCAATGAAAGCAATGGAATTTCCAATTCGCCTACCTGGGAGATGAGCACGCTTCATCATCCTCTCCAGACCATCATCTTCCACCCACAGAAAGACCTAGCAAGAACAAACTGATCTCGACATGATTCCAATGTATGTACAGAATCCCCTCAAGTTTAAATTTGACATACTTCATCTTCTTCCTCCAGAGACAAGACAGTAGTCCACCACCACCACTGCAGGAATCAATGGTAGGCTCTTGCACCTCTGGACTGGTACAGCTCCAACCTTGCCTTTGCCTCTGGTAGAAGAATGTCGACTCCAGACACTTGAGCCACGGATGGCTGCTTCGAAGCCCATTCGAGCACCGGAAGAGCCTCGGCGTCGGCCAGCGCCTCACTCTCTGGCACGCTGACGGCAATGTAACTGAGAAGGATAATGGCTGCGATCTGCACCTGTCCCGCGAAGTAGATTAGTTGAACAAGGCTGCGGGCTCCACCTGCTTCGACTATAGCTTTGGAGTGGTGGACGCGGAGATAGTTGTCAGAGCAGACGAACTTGGTGAGGGCATTAATGGCCTCCTGCATGATGAGCTCTTCCCTGTCCTCCAGGAGTCGCACCAATGGCCGAATGATGCCCGTCTCGGTGGTTCGGAAAGTTCGGGACAAGCAGCCGATGGCGGAGATGCAGGGCACGAGAAGGTCGTCATATTCTGCCTTGTCAACGATGCGGAGGAGCTGGTCCACGACGGCACGGGCAGTGGGAGAGGTGGGCTTGAAAGCAGCGCGGCGGAGATCAGGGTCTTCCTCGGCCACCCGGGTGATCTCCATGAGGGCCATGGCAGAATTGAACTGGACCTCCTCTTCACCCTTCTCCAGAAGGACCGCAAAGCAGAGCAGGGCTTTTGATTCAGTGATGCTCTTGCAGATGGCTGAATTGCCGCGAGCAAGCTGCCATAGGGCACGGGCTGCCATGGCTTTCATGTAGGTTTTTGTGGCCGGGTCCTCAAACTCCCTCCCCTTGATACTGGTGCCGGAGAGGGAGATCTGTGTCTGCCTGCCGTTGGCAGGGTGTGAGGGATGGTGATTAGTACTGGAATTTGTTGGGACGGAAGGTAATGGGCCCTGAGCCTGTCCCTTGCCGGAGTTGGCAGCCATGGTAGATTGGACAATGGCGAGCATCTTATTCTTGCTGGCATGGCTTCCAATGGGGTGCTGAACCACGGTTTGCTCCAGGGAGTCGATGGGCGACGGCTCGGAAGGATTATTGGTGGGGGCGTTGTTAGCCATGACGACGGAATGGATGGAGGTGACTTTGGCAGGGATGACGTACTTGGAGTGCTCTTGTACTGTTTCAAAGGCGAGGTGACCGACAAGGAGGCGGACGACGTGGTTCTGGGCAAACACGTCTTGACATTTGGGGTGGTTGCCGGCGAGCTCGGAGACGGCCCACGCGATCATGGCTTGGACCTTCATGGGACCCTCCTTGAGGACTTTGGAGAAGATAGAGCAGACGCCAGCGAGGACCATCTGCTCAACGCTCTCGGGATCCCTCCCGAGGAGGCCGATGGCGCGAGCGGCATTCTCCTGGCCCTCTATCCTGCCCTCCTTGACAAGGCGAAGGAGGGGACCGACGCCGTCCTCCTCGATGATGAGCTTCCCGTAACGCTCGTTGTCGCGGGCCAGGGAGACCAGGCTAGCGGCAGCGTCGGCACGGGAATCGAGGGAGCCGTGGTGGAGGGTTGCGATCTGCTCCCAGATGAGGAAGAGGATGGGCTCGTTCTGCGCAATCGGGGGGAGGCCGAGGTGCATGTCGCCGTCCTCATCACCAGCAGCCGAGACGCGGAGGAGCCAAGACACATCGCCCATGGAATTGTCAAGGCCGATCGACATCTTGCGGAAAGCTCCAGTTGGGATGATGGTGAGCATTTGTTTAATGATTCCGTTGGCCCGGCACTTGGTGACCAGAGCGAGGGCCTTCTCCAGGACTTGCTCGGTGTCGTCCATGATCCGCCGCGCCGGTCGCTCGTAGAGCTCCGCCCTCGCCGCCTGCCTAAGAAGGGCCGCTAGGCGCTCTGTCTTGGCCTTCAGTTCCTGGCATTCGGCTCTGAACAAACGAGCATCGTCCGCCAGCTTTGTCACATGATCTGCAAGCTGGATCGGCTTTGCCAATATCTGCTTAACGCCATCACCCATCATCTTTCGTCTTTAATTCCTTCCTGACCGCCCAATCTATCTAATTAAATCCCACGAAGCCCTAATTCCTGACGAAATATCTGTTCCCGATTCCTGCCAATCTTGCCACTGAACCCTACTTGCAAGACAAAGAAATAATCAACCAGATCAAAAGCCCAGCCCTGATTCCCTTCATCAGTCAGCTCCCGAAATTGAATCGGGGAGAGAGAGAGGATGAGAGAGGAAGTTGCCTTGCTTGCTGGCCTTTGAGTTACGGATGGAAGAGAGCAGTTAGGGGAAGAACATGGCTGAGCTGGTTCGGGCAGAATTGGACTTGAAAGGGCGTAGACGATGACGGAGGATTTTTTCCGCCCTTTTCGAAGATCTATTTTTCTATTTATTTTAATTTTATATTTTCTTATTTCGGCGTAACTGATCAAGGCCTCGTTTGTTTCGGCATTTTTGTCGGGCGTTTGGAGTAGGGGTGGAAATAGGTCAGGTCAGGTCAGCCAGACCTTATGGAATACAGATCCGGTCTACATTAGTCTTTTTGGGTCTGAGTCTGGCCTACTAACCTGGTGTAGGCCAAAATATAGATCTGGTCTGGCCTATTTTGCAAAACGGGTAGGTCTGGTCTGGCATATAGGCCTACTTAGGCATACTTAATAATTCATTTTTAATCTACTATTATTAATTATGTAATTAGAGATATTTAAGTTTATATAATAAATTAATTTTATTTATTATTTAAAAATAATGTAGGTCGGTCTGCAGGCTTACAAGTCAGACCAGGGCAGGCCGCAGGCCCCTGATATGCCGTCTGGCCTATTTCCACCCTATTTTGGAGCAAACGCCGTCGGAAGGCCGGTAAACAAACGACGTCGGCAGCGTTTGCTCCGTTTGCACCCGCCGCAAGAAGAAAAAGCCCCTCAAACGCCGCTTTTCCAACCCCTCCTCTCACCCTCCGGTTCCAACTCTCCATTTCGACCCGCCGGGAGCAAACGTCATCGTCGTACCAAATGAAGCCCAAGTCGATGGCAATGGCGTCGTTGAAAGAGTAGCGACCTAAAAGGAAGTCAATGGCTACCTGGAACCGTTTGCCTCTAGTAATTGTTCCGTACGGATAGCGTTTCCTCCTCTGGGAGCGGGTGATATTCAAGCCGTCCAGACTTAAATTCAATGTTTGTGATTTATAATAATTAAAAAATCAAAAGAAAAACAAGCAGACCTGTTCTTTAAAGCCCATCGGACGGCTCATGCGCTACCCGCGCTCTTTCCTCTGAGAGCGGGTAGCGCTGAAAAAAATTATTTGCTTGCCTGAGCTTGAGGTTTTCATGTTTTTTTTGTAAGAAATTGTCAGAGGCAAATCAATTATGTCTATTCACACAACAATTAACTCTAATTCTCACAGGGGTGAAAGTAAAAAACCGCATACTGCAAAAAACATCTGCATCACATAAATCACACTGATTTTTAATTGCACCACGCTGTTTAGGTGCATCTTTGAAATTTTATAAACCAGGAATGATGCGGTGCAGTTTTTGAATTTTAAAAATCACAAACATGGGACAACACCAAATATTTTGCGTACTTTGAATTTTATATAAATATGTAGCATAACACATTTTATATCCTTAAGTAATATACGAATTATGCAATTACATTCTTCAATGACAACTCAAATACCCAAATTTGTGACTATAACTCAACTCTTACCGCTTAAGCTGACCGTCTATTCTCCAATATATATACTTGATGGGGTTTCACATAAAGATTTTACTTCGAACGAAATGCTCAAGCAAGCAACCCAATCGAGTAAGTCGCACGCATAGATCGCACTCGCTCTAATGGACCCAAAATCATCCTGATGGCACACACATGCACGACGAGCACCCCATTGTGAGCACGCCCCCATGTGCACGCCTCATTGCATGTGCACCCCATTGCGTGTGTGCCCCCTTGCGCGTGTGATCCCCCTTGAGCGCCACCCTCACCCCCTGTTTGCGCCCCTTATACGCCTGAACCCCCAACGTACTAGCGGCCCGCAGCCGTCACCACTTTTGGCCCCCTCTGACATCCACCATCATCAGGAAACCTGCCCAGGCCACCCTTGTTGGAGCATGTGTTCCACATCTCTTAGTTTGAGAATAACAAATATCATGATGTATTTGATCTCGTATTTTGTGTTTTTATAGTGTGCAGGCTGTTCAGGTTGAATGACGAGACAAGCCTTCAGTCATAGACGTGATCCAAGGATATGTACATTTTAGAAACAACAAAAAGACTATTATTGATAGTTGAACTTCAAACGATCATAACTTTCAATGCAGGAAGAGTTATGAAACGGTCTTCATCATTCCGGAATAAGGACAAAGTCATCTACATACTGCAAAAGGTTCGGACAGCAAAAGTGAAGAGGAGATATTGCTAGCGATAGCCAATAATGCCAAGCGATAGTGAAAATGACGCCAGCATAGTGACGACCATGTCCCGCAGGATCGCCACGAAGCACATTACTCGGTGTTATTGCCAGGAGATAGTGGATATCGTCGCGCGATAGCCCCACCACCCAAACATGTCGTCTTTCAACCTAACACAATCATCGTAGTGTGGGACACGTGGCAGCTTGAGAAGATATCACCTACGATAGCTATTATTGCACATCGATGACGATTTTTCTATAAAAGCCTGAGAACTTCGTGCATTCAAGGCTGACACCTTCTGAAGCATTAATTCCTCATCCACCAAGCCAGAACTTTGATTCTTTTGAGTGATGGTCATCTCCAGAGATAGAGAGAAATCCTTTGTGCAAAGACGAGGATCTAAATGAGATTTTGAAGGAGAAGACTACAACGCACATTCAATACGAAGGGCGAATGCATCAAGAACACTAACAGTTACACCTCTTTCGTCTTCACCAACAGAAATCCTTGGAGAGTTTCTCTTACTTTGTATTATCTTATAATATCTTTTGTTTTATCTTTTTATATATGGAGAAGAAAAAACGTTCGGGGAGAACGTCAAAATTCAAGGAAGAATTCCATAGGAAATTTGTCTTGTTTGTGCCGACTAAGTCCTTGTGCAACTTAGTGGGAAATTCACCGCCTTGTGTGTAGCGACTAGGTCGAGTTTAGATGTAGGGGAGGCTATATGTCATATCTGGGGTAAGATAGGCTATAGTCAACCGTTCTTTAGGAGAAGGACCAGTGAAGAATCAAAAAGGTTTTTTATATTCGCCTTGATTTTAAGCATTATTGAAATCAAATATTTTTGTATTTTATTTCTAATTAAGTAAAATCTAGGGTTCGGCCGTCATCTAGAGAAGGACGAACTCTCATCTCCATTAAAGTAAAAGCATTGTTTCCTCCTCCCGCTCATGATCAAAGAACTCGAGCGAACGAAATCTTCAACGACCATTTGTTGCGGATCGACTGCAACAAGAAGGATATTCAAGAGCACTGATCCCGCACCGTTCCTCGAAGGAGTTCTACGTTTGAGAGAGAAATAATTTCTTAACTCTTTATATATTTTACTTTAAACTCTTTTTGTCTGGTTGTTTGTGGGAGGGAAATCGACCAGAGGGTCATCAAAATCCGGGAAGGGTTTCGTGGGAAATCGACCTAAGGGTCGTCACAATCTGGGAAGGGTTTCGTGAGAAATCGACTGGAGGGTCGTCGGAATCTGGGAAGGATTTCGTGAGAAATCATCCCGATGTGGGATGTCTAGATCGGGGGATTTAGTTGTACTCTAAGACACTTCCAGTAAGGAAGGTAAAGAGACGACTCGAAGACCTTTCCTGGGGAAAGGGAGAAAGCCAATCGGTCCGAGTATATGGTCGTTATAGAAATAAAAAGAGAAATTTATATTTCACCACATCTGATCTTCGGCGTCATAGAGATCTAGTTGTTCTATATTGTAAACCACTTTCATTACTTTTGAATACAATTATTGTTCGTTCTTTATTCTTATTACAATTTTGTGATTGTATCTTGGTAGATATCTAAAGGGTGTGTGAGCCTCTGAAAGGTAAATTTTAAGAAGAAAATAAGTTATGTGACCTACCGTCGGGGCGATAGTGAGTTAGCGCCCCGCAGTAGTATTCAGAACTAGTCTTTCTTGGTGAAACTCATTTTAATTTTGAATTAACTTTGAAAACCTTATTCACTCCCCTCTAAGGTTGGTCACCTGATCCAATAAGTGGTATCAGAGCGAGATTATTCCAAAATAGTTTTACCACCAGGAATAATGGTCAGCCCTGATCTTGAATCTACTAGTAAGGTTGGAAATTTGTATACAAAAGATTCATTAGCACCACCTCTGTTTATAAGTGTTAATTATGAAGGATGGAAAATACTGATGAAAGAATTTCTCATATTATTAGAAATAAATGCTTGGAACATGACTTGTATAATGCCCCCAAATAATTTAAATGCGCGCGAATATCACTTAAATGCCAAAGCCATATGCAGTATATTTTGCAAATTCGATCAAATAATTTTCAAACACATCTACCCTTTCTACTCCATATGATATATGAAAATTTATTGCGTCTACTTATAGTTATTTTTCTACATATGACGATTCTGAACAATTCCTTATGGATCCAAGTGAAGAGTCAAATGAAGACTCACTCTTGGAGGAATACATGGCAACCACATTACGGGGAAGGGAAGATGAAAATATATCATTGGAAGAGGATAGATAAGAGGAAGATGACAAAGGAACTTTGTGCTCAAATCCAAGAGCGATGTAAGAAAATCAAATTCCCTTCATGCTTATAATTCTACTTCTACAATGTATGTACTAAATGTTGTTAAATCTAAAATCAAGAAATTGAAAAATATTGACCTAAAAGTATGTTTAGAAAGTAATATTCTGAAAGCAAATGCCAATATAGAATCTGTTATTGTGGCACCTAATTCTCTCGCATACTCTTTAGGTAAACACTCCATGCCTTGTATTAATTGCACTAAACTACAAGAAAAATACAAGGATCTTGAAAAAGAGTTTCATTTAGGAAAAGAACAAAATGAGAAGTTATGTCTAGAAAACTCATCTTTAAAAAGGGATTGTGCTAAATACAATGATTATAAATTGAAATTAAGGAGATGAATGAGACTTTTGATAAATTCAGGAGTAAGTATGAAGCTCATATTGAATCTGTAGTCTCCACTCTTAAAAATAGCACAATCACGTACTATAAAGCTAGACACAATCTCAAAATTTAAAATAAAGAATTAGTTACAAAAATCAACATGCTTAAGGAAATTATAATTAAAAACTCACAAAACACAACTCCTAAATTTCACGTAAAACTCGAAAGCATGTTGAATATGAATTGTCATATAATAACTAAGTCAATCAACGGGAGTAGAAACTGTCATGCACATGTAAATGAAATTCCAAAACATAAAAATCATCTTCATGTGCAAACTCAAATCACTTCCAATTTAAAATCAAATGAATGTAAATTTCCTTTAAAGATTCACTACACTAAGAGTCCTTATGTAAGAAACATAATTGTAACTTAGAGAACAATCTCAACATATCTAAATCTCCAACGCAATATTGTTCAAATAATGATCATCACATAAAGACTCCTAAAAAACATAATGGAAATTTGCAATATGAAAACAACATTAAACCAAAATATGAATGGAGGCCCATCGTTAAAAATTATGCATCTATTCCACTAAAAAGGACACATTCATCATTATCTCCACATGGTGTATCATGCAGTATTTAGGTACCCAAGAGAACTGCCAAACACAATCACACTTGGATACCTAAATCTCCTATTTAATAACATTCACAATTTGTGTGGAGTAAGATCAAAATGAACTACATTATATCTTACTTCATGATATGCTTATTAGTTTTTTTGTATTTTCTTTGTTTTGTTTCTTTCTTTTTTTTTATCTATGAACAACATGCTATTTGTTCTATGAACTATGCCATTTGTGTTTGAGCCAGCACAATATGTATATCCAGCCACAAAAATTAGAAGAACGTTAAAAACAGGATGAGTAGGGTAGTGTCACGCAATTAATCACAATTGGCAAAAGTTAAAGCATAATAAATATCACCAGTAGTAGCACTACCGGCAAGAGTTCGCCATAAATAGAATAGTGTTCAACCTGTCTTTGTACAACATGAATAATAATAATAATAATAATAATAATAATAATAATAATAGTAATAAAAGGGGTAGTGTTGGTAAGCACCAAAAAACGAAGTGACAAATCATAAACGCTATTCTTCTGAAGAAGTCGATGAAATATTAAGCTTAATCATCATCTTCTTCAACATCTTCTTCACCCCTTTCACCTCCTTAGCAGTATGCTTGATATCCCGCCCTTACTCCACCATCCCGTAGATATCCCGATTGGTCCCCCGAAGGGATCCTCCACGACATAGAGGAGCCTGTGAAGTAGGGGGGGCGTGCTCTTAATGAAGTCGAAATTTCCCCTAGTTTATAAATCTGAGGGCAGCTATGTGCTGGGTATTGAGACCAATCAATGGCCGGATATTTCCCCATCAAGATACTCTGAATCACTCCTCCCAATGGCAGGGTGTTCAATTGCTGGTGCTCGGGAGACTTCAGCCAAAATATATAGTGCATCATCGATAGAATTAGGTCCAATACGCTGAATGGCTTACCTGCTAGAATGTAGTATGTCACCATCAAGAGTTGTGTTGTGATCTTCTTAGTATCCCCATATTTGAACATAAGGGAGTGGCACAAAACATCTTAGATAATGCGGTCATCCAGAGTAAGGGTATCCACCATTGTGATGAGGTCTCGACGACCCTAAATTAAATTTGAGGACCTCATTAATGTCTCTCTATTTCCTAGCGGATCTTAAGGAATCGATGATCTCGAGTTGATCCCCGCCTAGGAACTAGGCGTACTTCCTCTCCAGATCTTCATGTAGTATAGTAACAATTTGGGTGCCTATACAGGATTGCACCCCTCCATCCAGCTGTGTGAGAACTAGATCTCGGAGGTCGTTGTATAACTCCCGAACTAGCACCTTGGAAAATGGGTCACCGGTTGAAACCACAGAGAGTACTTTGGCATGGTTCAAATATTTATAAATGTGAGTGTATCAGTCATCAATGTCGACAACCATCACCACACTCATAGTGGCCATGTCCACAGCTGGGAAGGTCGATGCGGGCATTCTAGATCACTTGGAGAAGCTTCTTTGAGGTGGCTGGGAGCTGGATGAAGCCATAGCCTGAAAAAAAAAAAATTCTATTTTTAAAGTTAAGGGAAAATTATTTCTGGTGGGTACGTCCGCGCGGTAATCTACTACCGTGGCGCGGTAGCATGACAGACTGGACATCGTCCCCCTCTGTCGGATCTCCCCAAAATCACATTCTTAACATTTTTTGCATAAAACCTTGAGAGGAAAGAGATCTACGCACTTCTAACTTAGATCAAAAAAAAATCTAACTCGATGTATAAAGAAAATCCTCAAATCAAGCTCAAAACATTTTGAAACTTCCATGGATCGTGCACAAAAAGACAATCTCCATGAACTACACTCTAATCTCAACATACAAGGAAATAGGTGAGAAAAGGAGTGAGATTTACCTGGATCTGGGGTTGCGCTGATTGAAGAATTGAACTCGGGAGAGAGAGAGTGGAAAAAGAAATGTGAGTGGTTCATCCTAGCACCGAATCTAATAAATCGATCTATCGTGTCACGGTAACTATACCGCCGACGGTAGCAGATTTCTTTCTAAATATCCACTGTCATTGCTAGTACCCCTATTTCTCATTTGATGTGAACGATAACCCAAGACCACATATGATGTGTCTCACAATATCGGGGCGTAGGTGTGTGTGTGTGCGCATTAGAGTCGCTAATCTATAGACCACAGCTTATCCTTATTCGGGGAAGGTTCCAGTAGATCCATGTTAGGCATGGGGGGGAGAGAGAGTGTTAGGTTGAGCGGGTTCTTCTGTGTGCACATGAGATTAATACCCCACCATACATGTGTGCTGCTCCTCATGTCCATCCTGTCACTTAGTACTGGGCTAGGGTGTCGGCAGATTGCTTGGGTAGTTTTTGTCGGGAGCATTCTCATGATTCTCATTTACATAACATGAACAGTATTTCATTTCTCATGCTCGTTAAAATCATGCATAATATTCTATAGTGTTATCACGTGTTTGCTTGTTTTTTGTTTTTGAACTTTTTGTTTGTTCGGTGTGCATTGTTTTTTTTTTGTAAAAATGAAACAAAAATTTGAAAAACAAAATCTAAAAACATGTTTTTATTTTTATTTTCAGTTTTATTTGTTTAACTATTTATTAAAACAAAAAATTATAAAATCCCAAAATGCAAAAAAAAAACTATGGATCGTTCTTTCTTAAGGACACGCATGACAAGAACCTAAAGCATAACGATTACGTGCAATGTTTGATTTAAGAGCGTTAATCCTTATTAACAATGTCTGATTACGTCATGATGTGTCGAATCTATATGTACTTAGCTACTGAGTGCGACTAGACAAGATAGTGTATGTTAAATATGCCTCTAGGTATGTGTGAGGATTTAGGTAGTGTAATGACATTCCACTGTTCACACATCCCTAAAAATGCATTCATGTAGAAATTCATGCATACATGCTATAACTCGTTATATTGTGTCTAACATGCTAGAAAAAATTTGAATAATCAATATCACGGTGTTCATGTTTTTATATAAAGCTTAGAACTTTGGGCTAAAATTCTAGTGAATAAGTCTTGTGCAGACAAGTTAAAGTGTTCTATCTATGCGGGTAGATTTTGATTGATTCGATGTTCTTGAACTCAAAAAATGGTATAAAAATGATAATGAAAACACATGAGTAAACCATATGCTATCAAATCATGTGTCAAGGATATCCCCCAAGCACTACTCACTCCTATTAAGTCTTCATGAACATTGTGAGGATGAGCACCTTGGTCAAAATAATCATTTTGATTATGCGCAAAAACTACAACGTAAGCTAGTGCCCATTGTTCGAATCATGACATGAAGTAGATAATTGTGTGACATGATTTTTCACTTTATTTCTCTTGTGCTAGCATATTGAATTATTGAGATAAAATATATACTAAAGATTATTTCTACTTGATGTCTTTCTTTTTATGTTATACGTACACATGTCATTTTTCTATCTAACGCTTTCAAGCATAAGAATTGGACTTACTGTAATGCCCCTAGCCGATCCAACGTGACGATGTCATGGCTCCGCTCTAGGCAATGCTACCGGGCTGCAGCCCAAGCACCCGAACCCCTCTCTAGACCCCAGGCGGGTTGTTGGTGGCCACAGCCTCCCTTTGATGAGGCAAACTCGATAGTCAAGCGAGCACCATGAGGACTTCCCAGGAGGTCACCCATCCAAGTACTACTCCAGCCCGAGCACGCTTAACTATGGAGATCTTTCAACATCTCATCACCTGCAGCTCAATTGGTGATGAGATGTTGAAAGAACTCCATAGTTAAGCGTACTCGGGATGGAGTAGTACTAGGATGGGTGACCTCCTGGGAAGTCCCCATGGTGCGCGCTTGACTATCGAGTTTGCCTCATCAAAGGGAGGTTTTGGCCACCAACAACCTGCCCGTAGGCTGGAGAGGGGTTGGGGTGCTTGGGCTGCAGCCTCCCTTTTATTGTAACGCACCTAGCCGATCCAACGTGACGATGTCATGGCTCCGCTCTAGGAGACGCTACCGGGATGTAGCCCAAGCACCCCAACCCCTCTCCAGCCCACGGGCGGGTTGTTGGTAGCCACAACCTCCCTTTGATGATATAAACTTGATAGTCAAGCGAGCACCACTGGGACTTCCCAGGAGGTCACCCATTCCAGTACTACTCCAGCCTGAGCACGCTTAACTATGGAGTTTTCCAACTTCTCATCACCAATTGAGCTGCAGATCAACTGGTGATGAGGAGTTGAAAGAACTCCATAGTTTAGCGTGCTCGGAATGGAGTAGTACTGGGATGGGTGACCTCCTGGGAAGTCCCCATGGTGCGCGCTTGACTATCGAGTTTGCCTCATCAAAGGGAGGTTGTGGCCACCAACAACCCGCATGTGGATGGAGAGGGGTTGGGGTGCTTGGGCTGCATCCCGGTATCGTCGCATAGAGCGGAGTCGTGACATCATCGCGTTGGATCGGCTAGGGGCGTTACAATAAAAAGTGCACTTTTTATTGTAACGAACCTAGCCGATCCAACACGATGATGTCACGGCTCCGTTCTAGGCGATGCTACCGGGCTGCAGCCCAAGCACCCCAACCACTCTCCAGCCCACCAGCGGGTTGTTGGTGGTCACAACCTCCCTTTGATGAGCGAAACACTCCGGTTAAGCGGACAACACTGGGACTTCCCAGGAGGTCACCGATCCCAGTACTACTCTAGCCCGAGCACGCTTAACTATGGAGTTTTTCAACAACTCATCACCAGTTGAGCTGGAGTAGTACTGGGATGGGTGACCTTCTGGGAAGTCCCCGTGCTGTTTGCTTAACCGGAGAGTTTCGCTCATCAAAGGGAGGCTATGACCACCAACAACCCACCGGTGGACTAGAGAGGGGTTAGAGTGCTTGGGCTGCAGCTCGGTAGCGTTTCCTAGAGAGCAGCCGTGACATAGTCATGTTGGATCGGCTAGGGGTGTTAAACTTACACTGCATTATATGTCTATAACATATATGTACTAGTACGTGATTTGTATTCCTGACACTTACAATGTTACATTGTATTAACTCTATGAATCTCTTAGTATTGTACACCAAATCATGTGTATTTAGTTTCACTTGCAATGTCCAAATTTATTTTACTTTGAAAACTCGTCAAATCACTTGATTTTTTGCTCATGTATTGGGTAGGTCTATATTCATGGTGTTTCACTCCAATTTTTGCCATTACTGCTTATGAATTATTTTTATGCATTTGTGCACATTGTCTCATCTCTTTATTATCTCATGCGCATAGGGAGAGAGGTGAGTGTTCACAAGACAAGTTCGTTAATCCCCGACCCTTTCAATAATATCAAAAGGGGAGAATTGAGTGTTCATGTGTATATCCTATGCTAGTTGAGTGTTGAGTGCTAGTCACCCTGTTGATGCGCGAAAACGGCACTGCCTAGTTAACACGGAGGGGGTGTTCGATCTCACAAGCTAGGAGAGGAAGTGGATGAAGGTTGCGAGGGAATAGGAAGCTTCTAAGTGCTCGAGAGTGGAGCAAGCGCTTGTCAAAGGGTTGCGGGGATAGAGGAGAGGTTTGCTGAGAGCAGCGGAGGAGGTTGATCAGGATCTGTCAAGCAGACTGTTGTGCTTTCAGGTTGACGCCGAGGGTGCTGAGAGGAAGAGAGGGGGCCGCTAGCAGCGGCAACAACAGACTTTGCCTGTCGCGGCTTAAATGTCACTCTTGCGACGTGCTTTCCTTTTATTAATATCGAGTTATTATAGCTGGCAATACACCTTTATAAGAAAGCAATAAAGGGGTACAAAGAGGAAGCTGGTAGCTAAGGAAGGAGTGCCAGAAGAGGCCGTGCGGACTGAGGTGCCCGGTCGGCAGGACGCACGATTAAGGGAAAAACGGAGACTGTGCGGACTGTGAAAAGGTGTCCGCAGGGGCTACTGGCTTGAGCTTGTTGTGGGCTATCTTCGAGTGTGAGCACCTTGGAGATGTTGAGATCTCTCCAAATGAGAGGTATGAGGTTCTATTTATAGGCCCGAGGAGGTAACCGCTTGCGGTGACGTTACCCCGTTGAGGCGATAACTTGTGCGAGTAGAGGATGGAGGCCGCCGAGTCCGCAACAGGCCGTGTGTGCTGGAGCTGGCTTCTGGAACTGATCCTGCTTACGGCGGACTGGGAAGAGTCCGCGCCTACTGTTGATCAAGTCCGCGCCAAGATTGCGTGGGTTGAAGGGTTATCTGCCCACTGCTGGGAAGCGAGAGTTGAAAGCTGAAAGGCGGACTACGAGCATGCACTAATACTGCGAGCTGAGGAGTACCCGCAGCGTCCGCAGAGTCCGCAGGAGGCTGCGCGGTCTGGGACTGTCTTGAGGGGGGTCTGCTTCCAGGCGGGCTGGAAGGAGTCCGCCACTACTGACCGAGCCCGCACCTAGACTATTGGCTGAGGGAGATTGTCCTGCTGGAGAGAAGCGGGTGCTGGAGGCTGAGGAATGGTTGGCTGCATAACGAGTCTGCTGAGTATGCGGAGTCCGCCTCTGCTGAAGATGTCTGTTGCTGAGGAGCTGGAGTTGGGGTTCACCACTATAGGCGGAATGGAAGGTTTGACTGCACTTCGAGTTCTCCCATCTCGCGAGGAATGGAACATGGTTGCCGATCTTTGCGGGTAGCCGGAGAGCTTGAATGTCCGCGCTCCTTAGGCGGACTGATGAAGTTGGCTGCCCATGCTGCTGGGTGACAATGGCTGAGCGACCTGCCGGACTGACGAGGCAGGCCGCGCGTGTTGGCGAGGTGGAAGCTGAGGTAGCTGGCTGGCGGCCTGGGGGAAGGTGGCCACCTTTGTTTGGCGGTTTGAGCGGTCTGGGCGGATAGACATTTGAGTCCGCCAACATTGGACGTCACCTGTCTGGAGTATGCTAAGTAGCGGCTTGTTGCCGGCCTGGGCGGATAGGGATCCGAGTTCGGCAAAGGGGGCACCTGTTGAGACAAGCTGCGGTTAAGTTGACAAGGTAGGCAGCCTGCAGGGGCGAACTGAAGAAGCAGTCCGCGACCCCTGCCGACAAAGGGAACAAGGCGTGGCCTGGTCGGTCAGACCGCTGAGACTGCCCAAGCCGTGCGGTCTGAGCGGAGAGAAAGGCCTGTCCGCCCAAACGAAGGCGCCGTAACCTCCAGGAGGAAACTGGAGCAGACCGCGACTGGCGAGCTGGCTTCCTTGGGAAGGATCGCCGATTTCAGGGTTAACATAATCCCCGCACTTTTTAAAGTTCCGAATAGAACTTCGAAAAAGTAGGAGACTCGCGAAAATCGTGATCCATCCCAAAGGAAAAGAAGGGGGCAAGGAGAGATGGAACCTGATGCCTCTCCTTAGGAGTTTGGTGCTGCTTGTCTTTTTCCTGTAAAGAAAAAGTTAGTGTAGGCATGTATGGAAGGTACGTCTTGCACATACCTGGGTTTGCATTTGCAAAACAAAGAAGACGTGTCTTCTACTAAGTTCTGCAAGATGAAAGTGAGAGGAAAATATAAGAGCATAATAACTTGCAAGTACCTGGTGGAGGCTTGCAAGCACCTGTTATCCTCTGCAAAAGGAAGAGTGAGGAGTATACAAGAAAAAGGAGTTGCAAGTACCTGAAAGGAACTTGCAAGTCTTTGCTAGTTTCTACAAAAGAGAAGTTAGACACAAATATGAGAGTAAAGAAAAAGGCCGCAAATACATGAAGGCAACTTGCAGGTATCTGCTGGTTTCTGCAAAAGAAGAGTTAGAAGTAGACACAGTATATGGAAGTAACTTGCAAGTACCTGTGAAGAAACTTGCAAGTATCTGCTGATCTCTGCAAAATGAGAGTTAGAAGCAAACACAGTATATGAAAGTAACTTGCAAGTACCTATGAAGAAACTTGCAAGTATCTGCTGATCTCTGCAAAATGAGAGTTAGAAGCAGACACAGTATATGAAAGTAATTTGCAAGTACCTTTGAAGAAACTTGCAAGTATCTGCTGATCTCTGCAAGAAAAGAGTTAGGAGCAGACAAAATATGTGAAAGTAGCTTGCGAGTACCTATGAAGAAACTTGCATGAGCCTGCTAATTACTGTAAAGAGAAGAGTGAACAATAGACATATTATAATGAACTAAGCTGCAAGTGCCTGAGTGGAACTTTCAAATGTTAACTGTTGATAAGATAAGGTTGACATGACAAAATAGCAGAGGAAAAGCCTGATGAACTTTGTTGATAATTGAATGGAGATCAAACCCGAATAGTGATCTTCTTGCTATGTTAGAGATGTCTTCAACATGAAGTCCCGATCAATAAGTCGAAAGTTGACTGTTGATATGATAGGGTGGATATGAACACATCGACAGAGAAAGAGCATGATGCATTCTGCCAATCTAAAGTAAATTCCAATAGCATGGCTTGATGATCAAGGAGAGACAGATGCTTTGATCAATGGTTGATAGCATTTGCATTTAATAAGAGTAGTGACGAGCTTTATGAATCATCATTTGATGGAGATTAAGCAAGCAGTGAAAAAAGATGAGAATAAGAGAGCTTGTATAAGTCATCATCTGGTAGAGATTATGCAGGCAATGCATATAAGATGAGCATAAGCAAAGTGAATGTTTGCTAATCCTTTTGGTAGGTCGGATTTAACCTGTTCACCTATGAAAGCGACAATTGGTAAAAAAGGAGGTCTATACTCAGAGATGAACAAGAAAGACTGGATGCTGCCACAAGAGATCACCCATGGGCCTTATGCATCGCTTGCCTGAGAAAGGTCATCACGAGTATAGTCCTACTAAGAGCGGGTGGCCGCGCATCCTTTAGAAGGGCACAAAAAAGCACGAGAATCCTGAGAAGGATCGCTAGATACACTGCTCTCATGCCTCGGGCTACAACATCACTGATCAATGAGACTAGTTGCGCCAAGTGGCCTAAAGCATTGCTTGTCTATGGAAAGATCAGTGGAGTTGTGGGCCCAGCGAAAGCAAGAATTGAGAGTACCATAGAGTGTTCGACCATCACAGTTGTGAGATGATCGAAGAGACAAGGCTACGCTTGGTTGCCATTACCTGTCAAGCAAAGATCACCGGAACTGTAATGTATCCTTAACGGAGCACAGCAGAGTTGACACATGGGGACTCCCTAGCACACACTCTGTGTCAGATGTCGGCTAGGATCCGAAGTCCCGTATTCCTCCACATGAGAGTTGGATATCCCCCACTACATATATGCGAAAACTTCTCGCGATATGTGGTCATTATGGCCTTACGCCGGAATCCAATCTCGAGGGGGCCTATAGCAAGACTCGGCGATATCTCAGTGGTGTAGTGATCTCTTTGGCAAAGATAAAAATGGAGGAAGAAGCATTACAAGAAGGGAATCGTGTCAGTATGAGATCCCTTATAAAAGCTTTATTGAAAAGCAAGAATGAACACTTATAAGTGTCTTGTAAAGAAAAATGTTTGAAAGAGTAAGAGTAGAGATAACCCATCATGGTTGTGAAAAAATTTGAAGAACTATAAAGTCCTTTCTTGGCTTAGAATAGTCTTCCAAGCACGCCCTCGTCATCGGCATCGAAGCATTCAACACGATTGTTGACAATGAGGAGAGGGTGATCTTCGACTAGGCTCACTCCTCGTGAGCTGCAAGGAATGTCTGCAACTTCTTTTCCCTTTGAGGCTGCTGGATCAGGGCGATCATCTTTGGGAAGTAGGTCACGCATCTTTCCCTGCCGCAACATCTTTTGTACTAGCTGGCGGAGTGCTCGGCAATTCTCCGTCAAGTGGCCTGGGTCATTGTGGAATTCACAATAAGGTTCTGAGTCTTTAGATCTTTGATCAGCCAGTCGGTAAGGCTTCTTGTAGTTAGCCCTATCTCTCATAACTTGGCTCACTTCTAGCATGGCTTCGTCTAGTTCAGACTCATGCAAGTCATCGTCTTGCTGCTGATGAACTGCAGCTATTTGCGAAGATGGAGCTGGTGGTAGTAGCGACTTATTTTGAGCACGATCACAGCTCGGGAAGGAGTATTGATGGCGTTGAAATCTTCTTCCCTTCCTTGAGTGAGTTGGGAAATCATTGTGAGGAGACCTCGGAGGCTGCTTGTGAGAAGGATCTTTCTTTGATAGAAGCCTGGAGACGAAGCTTGGATTGCTCTTTTCTCCTCGAATGTATGAGTTGGCTAAGGCAATCAACTCTTGATATGTTCTCGGTGCACGGACATTGGCTTCAAATTTGAGCAGCCCTTCACGAAGACCGTGGATAAGAGCCACTCGATATATTTCGTGGTCAGCAATCTCGATGTCCAAGATTTCTCTCTAGAATCGATCAACGAACTGAGACCAAGTTTCATTCCCATGCTGCTTGATCTCAAAGAGGGCTTCAGGACCGCCCTTTCTCTTGGTTAAGGTAGAGAATCTGAGAAGGAATTCTCTTCGCAGATCAACGAAGGAAGTGATGGAGTGAGGGCAAAGACCATAGAACCAGTCCCTCACTTGCCCATCAAAAGTTGTGACAAGGAGCTTGCACTTAGTTGCATCTGAAAGAGTTTTGAGAGCAACGACTGATTTGAAGGCTTGAAGATGCTTCACTGGATCAGTCTCTCCAGTGTAGATTGGTAACCGGGGCTCTCTGAAGTTTGCTGGAGTAGGTTCATGACGAACATTCTCTGCAAATGGCGAAGGCTCTTCCTGCTCTTCTACAACATAAGGATGAAAAGAATCATAAGCTACAGCTGTAAAAGAAGCAGGAGGATAAAAGGGAAAAGCTGTTGTAGGAGCAAAAGCGGGAGCTGAGGGGGTAGGGATGACTTCCCTGAAAGTTGAGAAATCTAGCAGGGCTCCCCCGGGCTGCTTCCCTAAAGAAGTTTTGGCGAGCAGCAAAGTCTTCATCTTGAGATCGCAAATGCACTACAGGACCTTACGGGGACCTCCAAGGTGCCCTTACCAACTTAAGCCCCAAAGTGGTCAAAGTGCCCTTACCAAGGGTCAAGTGACCTCCAAGGTGCCAAGTTAACCCTACACAACCCTACATGGACCTTAGGGGAGGCCAATGGGTCACCAAGGACCCAATGAGGTCAACCCAAATGATCAAATTAACCTAAGTCAACCCTAGCCTAAGCCAAGTCAAACCTAGCCCAAATGGGCTAACCCAAGCTCAAGTCATTTTTCCCTTAGGCTAACCTCACTTTTTACAATTATCATGATTAAGTGGGCTGCACATATCCTATGGAGTTGACCAGTCAATATGGGTGACTAGGAGAGAGAAAGGGAGCTTCCTTTCATGATAATGGTGGAGAGAGAAAGTTGGGGGAGAGGAAGGGAAGGGTGGGAGCCGGCCAAAGGAGGCCAACAGCCACCCTTTATGGCTGCAATCAACTCCTCTAGGGAAGAGGAGTTGATTCCAGCAATTTCCCGGCCACCAAGGGGTAGATTCAGCCCCCCCCACTCAACCCGAGGCACACCATTAATGGTGTTTGATGGCTTTGAAGAACCAGTCCCCCCCCTCCCAAATTGTCCATTTAAACATTATCAGTGGGCAGAGGGGAATATTTTCGAGCTCTTACCTGGAGGGAACAGGCCGTCCCACTGTGTTGTTGCAGAAGCCGAGCGCCGCCGCCGTCGACAATGGCATCCCGCCATTCCTCCCGCATTCAGGCCGCTAGGAAGGTCCTCCTCCACTCCTTCTCTCATGTATAGATCATAACAATCACTAGGTCCAAGGTTCGGGCTCAATTGAGCCCGATCCAATTCGGGATTTTCATGGAGTTTGGCCGAAATTTCTCTTGCTAGAACTGCCGGAATAGTGCTTTCCGGTGGCCAAGCCGCCGGCTGGCGATGACCACCACCTCAACGGAGGTGGTGGTGGCGGTGGCCGGCCGGGGAGGTGGCCGGATCACCGGCGGCAGTGGCTGGAAGGAGATCCAGGTGGGACGAATCGCAGCCGTCGGCTGGAGCTAGTAGATAATAAGATTCCGTCAATTACGCGCCAAGATTCGTGCAGATGGATATATTAAACTATAGGAGTTAATTTCATGGTTAATTCATTTCTGTCACACTAATAACAACAAATGGTTTTAATTTTTAAGAATACTTAGGTCCATCTGGTGTGAAAAGTTTCAACATTAAAGTTGTAGCCCTATGGGTCTACGTTAATCCAAAATTGATTTGGACCAATTTGGGCCTCTGGTTTGACCACGACACCCCTTTTGGTGGGACCTACACCTAGGGCTAGACACACATTCAATTGAGTGCCCACACTTCATCCTTGGTCCAAATTAATTGAAATTTGGCAGGTAGTCCACCCTAGCTATACCTAGGGCCTGCCCAAAATTCAGAATTTTTAGAGACACGTTGCCTAAAGTTTTTACTTTTATTTAATAATGTTAGGGTATTTTAATTAAGTGGTCTAATGACCTATAAACCCTCCCAAATTTTGGTGAGTGGTCCCTGGCATCAATATGTAGCTCTGTACAAACTTTCAACTCATTTGGATAGGTTTTGGTTAGGGAATCACCAAACCCTAGTTTGGCCTTAAGGAGGTATTTTTGACTAAAAGTGCACCATGGGCTTAGGGTGACCACCTCCCCTCAACAGAGACTAAGGTTTTGGACACTGACTTAGTATGCCCAATGTCACCCTCTAAAAGAAAATGGGATGATTTAGGCTTGATTTACCCTAGGGTTCAACCTCAAACCCTAAGGAAGGACATTTGGGGGTTGTGAAGGAAATGGGGGCTAATGCCTTTGCATGGCCTTGAAAACTCCGTAGAATTGAAGGTAGAGTAACCTAAGTTCATTGTAAGGAATCTTAGAAGATTTGGAGGAAGGTAGGCACCTCAAAACACTAACCCTATTTTTAGGGTAGAAGCATAATATTGTAAATTCAGCCACTAAACCTTATCCAAAGCTTGTGAAACCTGGGTAAAGTAAGTTTTAGACCATCTAGATCCCCTAGAAATTTTATTAGAATTTTATGGATTATATTTCTTGCACTTTATTTGTTAATTACCAAAAGGCCCAAAATAGTGTTTTAATTAATTTGATTATTCTGGTCTTTTGAATCTAATGGGACTTGATCCGAAGATAATCTAGGTCTAAGTGAATATCCCTGAATTTTGTTATAATTTTTAATTGAATATATTTGGTATTTCCTTCACTAATTTCAAAAAGGGACTTTTGTGGTATAAAAATTATTTATAGGTGATATAAATGTTGAAAAATCATGAGACTTGGGTACTGTTGAATTAAGGACAAAATATATTTGTAGGAATTTATTCATAGTTTTTAGAGGGTTGTTTACAGTACTTACTTTACAAGTCCATAATATTAAGATTTTGATAATTAATTTATTCAGAGAATAATTCTTACTGAAAATTATGAAACTTGGCTAATGCTACTTTCAAGGTTTTATCTGCATAGTATAATTATTTTATAATTTTTGGATAGATATTTCCTATACTTGATTCATAAACAGCGGAAGATAGTAAATGTTGCAAAAATAATTTTAGTGCCCTTTTGTTGATGGAAAAATTGTGATACTATGAATTTACCATATTGAGATAACCTATTATTTATCATAATTTTGTTAGGCATCTTGCATGTGTGCTTAGGCTAGTTCATGTTCAAACTGGTAGCCTTTGGAAGCTTTAAGGAAAATAATTAAATACCAGATCAGTTAGGAAAATTATAATTTCCTGGATTTAGACTATTCGTGTCATGATAAGTCTCCAGTAAATAAGGTAGGCCATTTGGATGAGTATTTGGATTATCTCCTATCCGGACCGACATATAGCCTAGGATAATCTACATGGGTGAATTGCAATAAGTCACGATGGGACCTGGTGTAGGAGTTATTCCTTTTGGATAGAGGTGGGTGAGTTCACCATAGAAGGATGGGAAGAGTGGTGAGGAATTGGTTTGACTAGAGTTTAGAGGCGCTCGGGTTCGACGAAAGATCGTCCTTCCTGAGGTGAGGTAGAGTCAAATCACCCTAGGATTAGCCTATTGTAATATGAGAAGGTAATGGGTAAGGGAATCTACCAACAATAATAATAAGTACCTTGAGAAAGGGAACACTGGGCGTAATCCCAACATAGTTCCTAGTGCCCCTTGAGAGCCCTTCACAGGGAATACCGGGGCAGTCCTGGGTTAACATAAACTGTATTAACAAGCTGAAAAGAGTAACTTAGTAATTAGGGTTGCACATTTCACGAACACAGATAGTACAGGAAGATAGTTGGAAGCTTCAGCTTGGATGGTTAAGAGACGGACGTTTTGGTCCGGCGAGCTTTGACTCGGTTGATATTTGTGACGGACGGATTTGTCTGGGGAGCTTTGGCTCGGTATGATACGATATAATTTGCATGTGCATAAAAGGAAAGAAAATTAAGGTGATGGGTCTTCGGTATTGGAGGGTCGATGCAACGATGCCAATACGCTGACTCGGCAAGTGTGGTTAGCACTTCGCCAACAGAAGTCCGGTGCGCCAGCCGGCAAGTGTACGCAGGAGTCCGCTTCGTGCACCAAGCATTGAGGCGTACGATAGGTCTGACCGGTAGTGCTTTACTGGTTTATAGGTGGGAGAGGCCCAACCCACCACTTCCGTCTGCCACTACGGAGGTATCCTGGGAGGTTACGGCTCCAGAAAGGGGGAACTAAAGGTCTGTGTGCACAGAGTCTGGTGTGTGTGTTGCACTTGCATGATCCATCATACCCACTTGCATGTCATAGCATAATCGATTCATTTAACCCTGACAACTAAAGTATAAGTGGAATGAGACGCTTATAGTTTAGGCCCTGCAAAACGACCCCTTAGTCTATAAGCTTGTCTGGGCAAGTTTATAAATTAAGGTCAATTTTGATATATATTTACTATTGTTTGATAACCGACACCCCAACGTATAAATTGGTATGGGACTTAGTCTTTTAGACTGACAGTTTTTGAACCGCATCATTTTAGGGAACCGTGGAGCCCAGCATGGAGGAGCAGCCCCAGAGACCGGTGCGCATGGAGATGGGGCAGTCTAGCTCCAAAGTTCATACAGCCGGGACCGTGAGTCTCGACCTTGAGTAGATCTTTAGCATTTGCTTCCGCATGAGTGATTTGTAGTGAGGACATGATGTACCGGGCATAAGCCCGTATTTTACTACTCTGATGTGTTTTTCTATGGACACTCCCTTCGTGGAGATTATCTTTAAGATATGTGATTATCTGTGTACTGCTAGCTTGCATTTACTTTATTGTGCTAATTTTCTGTGATCGAATTGGCCGGCAGAATCGACGCTTTGTGGTGATGACCCTTCAGGGCGTGAAGGAGACACCGCAAAATGGCGGTTCTGGGCCTAAGACCCCGGTGTTCAAAAAGAAAAAAAGGGGGTCTTATAAGTGGTATCAAAGCAGACCTCGATCGAAAAGTAGTAGTCCACAACCCTGGGTCACCCCCGCGCGAGTTTAGTTTGGGGACAAACTAAGCAGCGGAAGCAGTGGTGTGCCCATAAGGGGAATCACATGTAAAGTCCACCTTTTCATTAATTCCACTTGTTCATCAGCTAGCAATTGGAATTCTTTTTTGTAGCCAGCGGCAAACCCTGCCCCCAGCAGGGAGCACCTCCGGCTGCGAAAATCCCATCTTATAATTCTCTAGTCAACGAGTTAGACTCAACCCACTAGGAGACATGACTAACCACGATAACTTATAGTATGCCCTAGTCTGAAATAGACTTTGGCTATGAACTTGGTTAAGCTAAGGAGATACCTAAGGAGAATAAAGGAGGAGTATAACACGAGAATGGCTACCTAAGCCATAAAATAAGGTAGCCCTATGGTCCCTATCAAGGATTACTCAAACCGGAAGGACTGCTTTAAGGAGAATTGAGACCAATAATCCATTAGCAGAATGGTAGAAGACACATAGTCTCAACTCTCATACCAGTAACAAGATTACCTGGAGACAACCACCATGACAAGCATCGAGTGTCGGATAGGAATTCAAGTTCGGAAGAGACTCGGTTGGGATTGGGAACTTTTTGACCCAGATGAGGTTGTCGTAAATGTGACTCTGAGAGTTTAAAGTATGGAGTATATCAACAGATTCAGATTGGAACCCTAAGTCAAAGATTGATGCCCTAGGGATTGTGCACCCAGCTAGGATGGATATAACATGGTAATATCAAAGATACTCAGCCCAAGGCAGGTAGAGGCTTATCTTTTCTTTATTGGGGGCTTATCTTTTATTTATTGGGCAAATTAGTTACTGACTTGGGTTTCCCTTAGATCTCATCTAAAAAAGTTTGCGTCGTAAATATAGTGAAATGGACGTAAACCGTATTCGGTGCTACTCAGGCATATTCGTAGGGATAAGAATCTGATTGCGAAGTGGAGATTTTATAGAGTCGTTGTCTACCCGTACAAACGAGAAATTTAATCATCAGAAGTTTGGTGTATCTGGGAATGTGTATCTCCCTGGAGTGAAGAAGGGCGTAATGGATTTTGTGATGCACGGTGAGGTCCGTCGCCCGATGAAGGTTAAGTGCAAGAACTTTTGGGAAACTATTACAGTCATTGCCCGGTTAGAGTGGAAGTTCGAGGATATAATTAGGGATTTTCATACACATGATTCCTCATCCGCACTCCGGGCATAATTATAATTGGAACATCAACGATAGACTGGCCGAGATATCTAGGGTCACCCTGACCCGAAAGAAAACTCCCGTATGTGTTTCATAAGTTTTGTGAGTAGTTGTTCATTATCATGGTGTGCTCAAGATGATTATGTTGAATCAGGATGAATAGTGTACATCCAAGGAGAGAAGATCAGTCCAGGCTTACCTGGGATCTCGGTCGACATTCAACACAACTCTCCACCCTTGTACGGAAGGAGATGTAGGACTCCACTTTCATGGACTCAGGATGAGGATCCGAAGACATTGGGATCGGATTTTGTCGAAGACACCGAGGCTCAGGTGAGACTGATACGGGACAGGATGCTGGAAGCACAGAGCCGACAGGCAAAGTACTGCGACGCCCGACACCGTCAGGTAGAGTTTCAGGTGGGGGACCGAGTGTTTCTGAAGATCTAGCACATGCATGGAGTTTCACGGGTGCGTGGTCGGAAGAAGAAGCTCAGCCCTAGGTATGTGGGCCCTTACAGGATCCTGGAGCGGATCGGACCCCTAGCCTATAGGCTGGAGTTGCCACCAGAGCTGGCAGCTCTACACGACGTCTTCCACATTTCTTCGCTGAGGAGGGCTCTGCTACGCCCGGAGCAGCATATTTTGACCACCGAAGGGCCGGTAGCTTCAGATCGGTCAGTACGCTTAGAGCCGGTTCGGAACGACGACTGAGTAGTACAGATCTTGCATCGCAAGAAGGTTCCGTGAGTCAAAGTCCTGTGGAGGAACCACGGCCAGGAGGAGCACACCTGGGAACCGCAGGACCTGATGCGACAAAGATACCCAGAGCTGTTCAGCCAGGCATACCTCACAACCCCTCAAGATGTTTATTTTATTTTCCTGCTTTAAACTAGTAGGGCTGCTCTAGGCAGGTAGAGGCTTATCTTTTGTTTATTGGGGGCTTATCTTTTGTTTATTGGGGGCTTATCTTTTGTTTATTGGGGGCTTATCTTTTGTTTATTGGGATCTTGGCTCTGCCAATTGGGCGAATTGGTCATAGATTTAGGTTTCCCTTTAAACCTGATTTAGCAAACATGGCGTCGTGATGGGATGTTACAAGTTTCTTTCCTTCGGTAGAAATTCCCGTAGGCTTAACCTTGATTTCGGGGACGAAATCTTTGTTTTGTTTATTGGGAATTGTAACATCCCATTTCCAACTGGACCCCTAAGAGTGGTTTTGCCCATGACTAGGTCATGATGAAACCCTAGGAAGCCAGAAATGGGCCAAGAGATAGAAGGCCAATGTGAGGATCACCATGGTCTACCTATGGCACAACCTCATCACCAAACCTAGGGTTTGACCTTAGGTATTCACCATGACTCCATGACCCCACCATAACATCACTAACCTATCAGAGGGTCCACTAGATCCTTAAGGGTCCATTGGAGTCAACCCAAAGTGGACAATTTGACCTAGGACCACCATAGGCCTAAATTGGGCAAGGTGCCCTAAAAAAGGACAGTTGGCCTCTAATGTGCCCAACCCACCTTACCCATGTCTTCCTAGACCTAAAGTGAGGTCAATGGGTCACTAAGGACACATTGAGGTCAGCCCTAGAGGCCAAGTTGACCCAAGTCAACTCAAACCCCTAATCTGGTCAAAGTACCCTAACTAAGGGTAGGTGACCTCCAAAGTGCAAGGTAACCCTACATAACCCTTCCTAGACCTTAGGGGAGGCCAATGGATCACCAAGGACCCATTGTGGTCAACCCAAATGGTCATGTTGACCCAAGTCAACTCTAGCCCTAAAGTGGTCAAAGTGCCCTTACTAAGGGACAAGTGACCGCCAAGGTGCCCAAACAACCCTACTCAGGGCTTCCTAAACCCAAAGTGAGGTCAATGGGTCACTAGGGACCCATTGGAGTCAAACCTAGTGGCTAAGTTGACCCAAGTCAACTCAAGCCCCAAAGTGGTCAAAGTGCCCTTACCAAGGGTCAAGTGACCTCCAAGGTGCCAAGTTAACCCTACACAACCCTACATGGACCTTAGGGGAGGCCAATAGGTCACCAAGGACCCAATGGGGTCAACCCAAACGATCAAATTGACCTAAGTCAACCCTAGCCTAAGCCAAGTCAAACCTAGCCCAAATGGGCTAACCTAAGCTCAAGTCATTTTTCCCTTAGTCTAACCTCACTTTTCATAATTATCATGATTAAGTGGGCTTCACATATCCTATGGAGTTGACCAGTCAATATGGGTGACTAGGAGAGAGAAAGGGAGCTTCCTTTCATGATAATGGTGGAGAGAGAAAGTTGGGGGAGAGGAAGGGAAGGGTGGGAGCCAGCCAAAGGAGGCCAACAACCACCCTTTATGGCTGCAATCAACTCCTCTAGGGAAGAGGAGTTGATTCCAGCCGTTTCCCGGCGACCAAGGGGTAGATTCAGCCCCCCCCCCCCCACTCAACCCGAGCCACACCATTAATGGTGTTTGATGGCTTTGAAGAACCAGTCGCCCCTCCCCAATTGTCCATTTAAACATCATCAGTGGGCAGAGGGGAACATTTTCGAGCTCTTACCTGGAGGGAACAGGCCGTCCCACTGTGTTGTTGCAGAAGCCGAGTGCCGCCGCCATCGACAATGACATCCCGCCGTTCCTCCCGCATTCAGGCCGCCAGGAAGGTCCTCCTCCACTCCTTCTCTCATGTATAGATCATATCAATCACTAGGTCCAAGGTTCGGGCTCAATTGAGCCTGATCCAATTCGGGATTTTCATGGAGTTTGGCAGAAATTTCTCTTACTAGAACCCCCAGAATAGTGCTTTCCGGCAGCCAAGCCGCCGGCTGGCGACGGCCACCACCTAAACGGAGGTGGCGGTGGCGGTGGCCGGCCGGGGAGGTGGCCGGATCGCCGGCGGCAGCGGCTGGAAGGAGATCCAGGCGGGAAGAATCACAGCCGTCGGCTGGAGGTAGAAGACGATAGGATTCCGTCAATTACGCGCCAAGATTCATGCAGATGGATATATTAAACTATATGAGTTAATTTCATGGTTAATTCATTTCTGTCACACTAATAATACCAAATGGTTTTAATTTTTAAAAATACTTAGGTCCATATGGTGGGAAAACTTTCAACATGAAAGTTGTAGCCCGATGCGTCTACTTTAATTCAAAATTAATTTGGAACAATTTGGGCCTTTGGTTTGACCAGGGCACCCCTTTTGGTGGGACCTACACCTAGGGCTAGACAGACATTCAATTGAGTGCCCACACTTCATACTTGGTCCAAATTAATTGAAATTGGACAGGGAGTCCACCCTTGCTATACCTAGGGCCTGCCCAAAATTCAAAATTTTTAGAGACTCGTTGCCTAAAGTTTTTACTTTTATTTAATAATGCTAGGGTATTTTAATTAAGTAGTCTAATTACCTCCAAACCCTCCCAAATTTTAGTGAGTGGTCCCTGACATTAATACTTAGCTCTGTACAAACTTTTAACTCATTTGGATAGGTTTTGGTTAGGGAATCACCAAACTCTAGTTTGGCCTTAAGGATGTATTTTTGACTAAAAGTGCACCATGGGCTTAGGGTGGCCACCTCCCCTCAACAGAGGCTGAGATTTTGGACACTGACTTAGTATGCTCAATGTCACCCTTTAAAAGAAAATGGGATGATTTAGGCTTGATTTACCTTAGGGTTAAACCTCAAACCCTAAGGAAGGACATTTGGGGGTTGTGAAGGAAATGGGGGTTAATGCCTTTGCATGACCTTGAAAACTCAGTAGAATTGAAGTTATAGTAAGCTAAGTTCACTGGATGGAATCTTAGAAGATTTGGAGGAAGGTAGGCACCTCAAAACCCTAACCCTAGTTTTAGGGTAGAAGCACAATATTGTAAATTCAGCCACTAAACCTTATCCAAAGCTTGTGAAACCTGGGTAGAGTAAGTTTTAGACAATCTAGATCCCCTAATAATTTTATTAGAATTTTATGGATTATATTTCTGACACTTTATTTGTTAATTACCAAAGATTCAAAATGGTGTTTTAATTAATTTGATTATTTTGTTCATTTGAATCTGATGAGACTTGGTCCGAAGATAATATAGGTCTAAGTGAATATCCATGAATTGTTTTATAATTTTTAATTGAATATATTTTGTATTTCCTTCACTAATTTCAAAAAGGGGCTTTTGTGGTATAAAAATTATTTATAGGTGATATAGCTATTGAAAAATCATGAGACTTAGGTACTGTTGAATTAAGACCAAAATATATTTGTAGGAATTTATTCATAAATTTTAGATGGCTGTTTACAGTACTTCCTTTATAAGTCCATAATATTGAGATTTTGATAATTAATTTATTCAGAGAATAATTCTTGCTGAAAAATTATGAAACTTGGCCAATGGTACTTTTAGGGTTTTATCTGCATAGTATAATTATTTTATAATTTTTGGATGGATATTTCCTATACTTGGTTCATAAACAGCGAAAGATAGTAAATATTGCAAAAATAATTTTAGTGCCATTTTGATGATGGAAAAATTGTGATACTATGAATTTATCATATTGAGAAAACCTATTATTTATCATAATTTTTTTAGGCATCTTGCATGTGTGCTTAGGGTAGTTCATGTTCAAACTATTAGCCTTTGGAAGCTTTAAGGAAAATAATTAAATACCAGATCAGTTAGGAAAATTATAATTTCCTGGATTTAGTATATTCGTGTCATGATAAGTCTCCAGTAAATAAGGTAGGTCATTTGGATGAGTATTTGGATTATCTCCTATCCGGACCGACATATAGCCTAGGATGATCTGCATGGGTGAATTGCAATAAGTCACGAGGGGACCTGGTGTAGGAGTTAGTCCTTTTGGAGAGAGGTGGGTGAGTTCACCATAGAAGGATGGGAAGAGTGGTGAGGAATTAGTTTGGCTAGAGTTTAGAGGCGCTCGGGTTCGACGAAAGATCGTCCTTCCCGAGGTGAGGTAGAGTCAAATCACCCTAGGATTAGCCTATTGTAATATGAGAAGGTAGTGGGTAAGGGAATCTACCAACAATAATAATAAGTACCTTGCGAAAGGGAATGATGGGCGTAATCCTAACATAGTTCCTAGTGCCCCTTGAGAGCCCTTCACAGGGAATACCGGGGGCAGTCCTGGGTTAACGTAAACTGTATTAACAAGCTGAAAAGAGTAACTTAGTAATTAGGGTTGCACATTTCACGAACATAGATAGCACAGGAAGATAGTTGGAAGCTTCAGCTTGGATGGTTAAGAGACGGACGTTTTGGTCCGGCGAGCTTTGGCTCAGCTGATATTTGTGACGGACGGATTTGTCCGGGGAGCTTTGGCTCGGTATGATACAATATAATTTACATGTGCATAAAAGGAAAGAAAATTAAGGTGGTGGGTCTTCGGTATTGGAGGGTCGATGCACCGACTCCAATACGCTGACTTGGCAAGTGTGGTTAGCACTTCGCCAACAGAAGTCCGGTGCGCTAGCCGGCAAGAGTACGCAGGAGTCCGCTTCGTGCACCAAGCGTTGAGGCGTACGATAGGTCTGACCGGTAGTGCTTTACTGGTTTATAGGTTACGATTACAGAAAGGGGGAACTAAAGGTCTGTGTGCACAGAGTCAGGTGTGTGTGTTGCACTTGCATGATCCATCATACCCACTTGCATGTCATAGCATAATCGATTCATTTAACCCTGACACCTAAAGTATAAGTGGAATGGGATGCTTATACTGTAGGCCCTACAAAACGACCCCTTGGTCTATAAGCTTGTGTGGGCAAGTTTATAAATTATGGTCAATTTTGATATATATTTACTACTGTTTGATAACCGACACCCCAACGTATAAATTGGTATGAGACTTTTTATATGATGGGAGCCTTGCAGAAGACCCCTTGGCTTATGTGTTCTCACATAAGTGAAGGTTACTTTTCATGTTTCAGCTTATTGTCCATACCTATTATAGTATTGCTAGTATAGGTCCGCTGCCATCTGTTTTTGATTATTCTCCACCTTCAAGTCCTCCCCTTTCTTCCTCTCCGCTCGGTGCATAGGAGCATGGGGGAAGGGGTGGGGGATGATAGGACTTAGTCTTTTATACTAACGGTTTTCGAACCACATCATTTTAATGAACCGTGGAGCCCAGCATGGAGGAGCAGCCACAGAGACCGGTGCGCATGAAGATGGGGCAGTCTAGCTCCGGAGTTCATACAGCCGGGACCGTGAGTCTCGACCTTGAGTAGATCTTTAGCATTTGCTTCCACATGAGTGATTTGTAGTGAGGACATGATGTACCGGGCATAAGCCCATATTTTACTACTCTAATGTGTTTTTCTGTGGACACTCCCTTCGTGGAGATTATCTTTAAGATATGTGATTATCTGTGGACTGCTAGCTTGCATTTACTTTATTGTACTACTTTTATGTGATCGAATTGGCCGACAAAATCGGCGCTTTGTGGTGATGACCCTTCAGGGCGTGAAGGAGTCACCGCAAAACGGCGGTTCTGGGCCTAAGACCCCGGTGTTCAAAAATAAAAAAAGGGGGTCTTACAAGTTGGAGCAACTGAAGCTGCTGCAGGTTGAGAATCTAGTCATTGTGTGATCATAGCAAGCATTTGGTTGATCACTTGGAACTACTGAGAATTCTCACAGCGCGATTGCTCAAAGGCCTCCCAGAGAGGATCATCTCTAGGACTCGATTGAGCAAGGTTCTCGGCTAAATGAAGGTCTGACATGGCTAACTGTCATTGTTCAACGTCTGTTCGGATCTGAAGGTCGCGTGTTAACTATTGATGTGCGAAAATGACACCGCCTAGTTAACATGGAGGGGGTGTTCGATCTCACAAGCTAGGAGAGGAAGAGGATGAAGGTTACGAGGGAAGAGGAAGCTTCTGAGTGCTCGAGAGTGGAGCAAGCACTTGTCAAAGGGTTACAGGAATAGAGGAGAGGTGTGCTGAGAGCAGTGGAGGAGGTTGATCAGGAGCTGTCGAGCAGACGGTTACTTGGACGGTTGTGCTTGCAGGTTGATGCCGAGGGAGCTGAGAGGAAGAGAGGGGGCCGCTAGCATCGGCAACAGCAGACTTCGCCCGTCGCGGCTTAAATGGCACTCTTGCGACGAGATTTCCGTTTATTAATATCGAGTTATTACAACTTGCAATACACCTTTACAAGAAAGCAATAAAGGGGTACAAAGAGGAAGTTGGAGGCTAAGGAAGGAGTGCCAGAAGAGGCTGCGCGGACTGAGGAGCCAGGTTGGCAGGCCGCGCGATTAAGGGAAAAACGGAGACCGCGTGGACTGGGAAAAGGAGTCCGCAGGGGTTGCTGGCTTGAGCTTACTGTGGGCTATCTTCAAGCGTAAGCACCTTGGCGATGTTGAGACCTCTCCAAATGAGAGGTATGGGGGTCTATTTATAGGCACGAGAAGGTAACGACTTGTAGTGTTGTTACCCCCGGTGAGGCGGTAACTTGTGTGAGTAGAGGATGGAGGCCGCCGAGTCCGCAATAGGCCGTGCGGGCTGGAGCTGGCTTCTGGAACTGATCCTGCTGACGACAGACTGGGAAAAGTCCGTGCCTACTGTTGATTGAGTCCACGCCAAGATTGCATGGGCTGAAGGGTTATCTGCTGCTGCTGGGAAGCGGGAGTTGAAAGATGAAAGGCGGATTGCGAGCATGCGCTAATGCTGCGAGCTGAGGAGTACCCGCAGAGTCCGCAGGAGGCTACGCGGTCTGGGACTATCTTGAGGGGGTTCCGCTGCCTTGTGGGCTGGAAGGAGTCCTCCAATACTGACCGAGCACGCTCCTAGACTGCGGGCTGAGGGAGGTTGTCCTGCTGGAGAGAAGCGGGTGCTAGAGGCTGAGGAATGACGGGCTGCATAACGAGTCCGCTGAGTCCGCGGAGTCCGCCTCTGCTGAAGATGTCTGTTGCTGAGGAGCTGGAGTTGGGGTTCACCACTGTAGGCGGACTGGAAGTCTTGACTGCACTTCGAGTCCGCCCAGCTCGCGAGGAACGAAACATGGCAGCCGATCTTTGTAGGTCGCCACCTTTGTTTGGCGGTTTGAGTGGTCTGGGTGGATAGATATTTGAGTTCGACAACATTGGACGTCACCTATTTGGAGTATGCTAAGTAGTGGCTTGTTGCCGGCCTGGGCGGATAGGGATCCGAGTCCGGCAAATGGGGTACATGTTGAGACAAGCTGCGATTAAGCTGACAAGGAAGGCAGCCTGCAGGGGCGGACTGAAGAAGTAGTCCGCGGCCCCTACCGACCAAGGGAGAAAGGCACTGCCTGGGCGGTCAGACCTTTGATATCACCCAAGCCGTGCGGTTTGAGCGGGCATAAAGGCCTGTCCGCCCAAATGAAGGCGTCGCGACATCTAGGAGGAAACTGGAGCAGGCCGCGACTAGCGAGCTGTCTTCTTTGGGAAGGATCGCCGATTTTGGGGTTAACACATGATGCTAAAAGATCACGACAATGAACCGGTCGCACAAGTAATATAAAGTGGGCGAGTTTTCCCAAGTATCGATCTCTCAAGGAACACAGTAAGGTGGAGTTAATTTCGAGGAGGACTTGAGATTGAAGTCCTCAAGGTCGGTGGTAACGATGGGGGGTTTTGATATTGCTGACAAAGAAAATAAAACACTATCAACTATTCCTATGCAACGCCGCTATGCGATGCTTCGCCAGGCGAGATGGAAGACTAGTCAGGCCGCTATGCATCGAATCACTAGGCGGATGGGCGAGTAGGGTTGCAGATGAGGTGGTTAGAACAGCGGAATGAGGGTCGTGCGCACCTCTTCACTACGCACGCCACTAGCAATTGCTAGTGCGGCAAGGGTGGATGGTGGTGGATGGAATATGATGCAACTCGAGCAACTTAAGTAGTAAATTGAAATAGGAATCACATAGACATGAAACACATAACATATACAACCAAAGTTCACTTCATCAATATAAATAGATTTAAACACCAATATTCAAAAAGAAAGCAAGACAAGTCAAGAGATCGACCGAATTCGAAGTCTTGCTGAGGATTCACGGTTGGAATCGTCGGGTTGTCAATTCGGGTCCAAGCTCGGTCCTCAACTGCGTCCGGGGTAGAGAAGGGCTGTCACCACCTTCCAATGGCCCGTCTTCTTCGTGTCACGATCCAGTGGTGGATGGCACAACTTCTCCTAGCTTGGTGGAGAAAGATAGGTCAAGCTCTTCTTGAAGCTCAAAGATGAAGGAGGAGGCCGAGAGGAATCTCCGGCTTGGATTTGGCGGTGAAAGCTTGCCCGGAGCACCTCCCTAGGGTGGAAGATGAAGGGGAATGGTGGAAACCTTCGTCGGAGACAAAAATGGCGGAGAAATGTCGAGCGATCCCGAATTAGGGCGAAACCTGCGAATTTATAGATTACAGAAATTATAATGCACATGACCAGTGGCGCACGACCAGTGGTCGTGCACACTATGTCCAGTGGTAGTGCTTTTTCCCCATCCAGAATTTGGAAGAAAATGGAATCAATGCACACGATTAGTGGCGCACGACCAGTGGTCGTGCGCAATGTGTCCAGTGATAGTGCGCATACCCAGGCAGATTCTGGAAATCAGGGAACATTGCGCACGAGCAGTGGTGCACGACCAGTGGTCGTGCGCACTATATCTAATGAGCGTGCGCAGTATTCCTGCTTCCAAACGTCCCCGGAACATGCACACAACCCCTAAACCCAGCACTGATATGTGCAGACATTCCAGGCAATCACAAAAAGGAGTACAAACTATAAAATAACAAAATACACAACCACGGGCATAAATGTGGAATTCTTATGGAAATAAAGATAAGATGAAATATGAACGATAGAGAACTAAAAGTGAAGTGCAAACACGTAAAAACTAGCCCAGATGAGTCTGAAAAACCCTATATAAATCGGACTCATCACACCCCCAGACTTAACTGTTTGCGCGTCCCGAGCAAACAAAATCTAAGAAGATAGGGAAAATTACTGGCTAACAAAGAAATTGAAAAACAAAGTACCATGCGAAGTCGCATGCTCGCGTGCGTAAAAATATAATAGAAGAAATTTGTAAGTATACAAAATAGTTTATACTTTTCACAATGCGTATCAACATTTTATTATTACTCAAAAATAGAATCACGGTGAATCACCCGGTCACGTGTAGGGAGAAAGTAGACTAATCTCTAGGCGAGCATTGCCAAAGATCGGGGCTCCGAATAACCTCCAAAGGAATCCACCAATGTCGGTGACCATATGCTTTCCCTTTCGCATTCTCTCCACGGCACTGGTTTGGGTTCACACACGAATCAATAGGACTTTAGGGGAAGAGATGGGGGTTGGGTTTAGGTGAGGTAAACAAAGATAAACAAGAAGGCTATGCACCTAACCCAAATGAGCTAACAAAGAAATAATCCATCAGCTAACCAAAATATATACGGGTACATCACACCCCTAGACTTAACTTTTAACATATGGGTATGTGCACCGCCTACTCCAAAAATACTCACATCTCAAATAGGATTTTCAATTTTACTTTTACTTTTCACTTTTTCACAATTAACATCATTTTTTTAACTTTTATTTTTCTTTTTCAAATTACTTCTCTTTTAACAATTTCAGCAAATAGAAGCTTTGGAGCACATCCACATATTCACATGTAACAGCACCACATCAACACCCCAGCACGAAAAATGTAAAACTCTAAAGCTCAACTTGGGAGTGTTACTAGGATTGGCTTTGAGGCTTTGGTGAAATAAAAGTGGAGCTGAATCAAAAGGAGGGGTAGACACAATGGGGCTAGCGAGGATAAGACGTTAGGAATGGTACAAAGCTCAACCGGGCCAAAATGATGGCCTACATCACGCTCATGCGAGTGAACTAACCTATACCCATGCTTCAAGAATATCTTGGGGCAAGTTCTTAGCCAACGAGAAAGTCTATCCATCCTCCCGACTCGAGCAATACGAACCTAACGGCCGTCTACACACATCCCTAAGCTACCATCGGATTCACACAGGATTCACCAATTTTTGAGTAGAATAAAAAGTATTTACGCAATTAGAAAAATATAAAACTAAAAGCATACAAAAAAATTAAATCTACTCTAATTTCTACACGAGATGAGAGCACTCGACTAGGAGCACAGCAAGGTCAATATTTTACTCTATCTCACAATCCTAAGCCAGCACCATAATTTTTCCAAAGTGTACAAAAGAAACGAGTTTAACTCACAGCACGAAAAAAGCTAAGCACGCGCTCATGTGGGTGCAGTGGTGTGTGATGCAATGAACTAATCAAAATATAACAATAAAAGCTTCTAGTATGCACAAGAAATGTGTGCGTGCAATAGGTAACAAATCTCTCCCCCAGACTTAAACTAAACTACACAGCATATGATTGAGAAATTAAAATCATAAAGAGCTAACGGAAGAGGTTACCCAATGCTCAACCAGTGAGCATACCAGGAGACGCGTGGAAACCTGAAGCAGGCCCGCCATACGAAGAATCACAACCCCGCCAACATGAAGTTTTAAAGAATACCTGCAGGGGTGAGCTCCACAAAAACAAAACAAAATATACAAAAAGAAATGCTAAAACTAAAATAGACATGAAAAATAAAATGCAGAAAATGAAAGATAAGTACTGGAGTTATTGCCATCCCAGCATGACTTATTCGACTGCGAAAAGGTTCTAGCTAATGGGCCTATGAAAAGAAAAATGCACAGGTAACTGTCCCAATATCTGTTGCGGTAACGGGTATCGATACGGTGATAAAACAGTTACCCCTCTACCTAAATAGTAATACCTGCCCAACATAGGTAGAGGAAATAAGAAATAAGAAGAGGAGGAGCACTGGTCCTCGCTCATCTTATCACAAAATAAATCCTTGCCTAGAAAGGTATCGTCGACAGGGAGTCTGCAGGAGGAGAAAGCGATGAATGGAGCTTCCTCAATAGAGGAGGAATCAACCTCATCGCAAAAGAGGATGCGATCATCCATGACTCGAGCTGAAAGCTCCAAGTCCTCCTGAAGCACCTGCGAAGACTCAACCCGCACAGGCTCAGATACAAAAATGGGATCAAGAAATAAAGGAGATGAATAACTAAAAGAATCAAAAATAGGGGGAGTGTTCCCGGTCTCACTCCCAGCAGGATCCCGACATAGCTCATCGACGACGTCATATGAGTCATGGCGAGGGGAATCCACGAGCTTAAGGTCCTCGGTGGTGGTCTGGACCTCCTCATCCATCAAGGAAGTGGAAACTTCCTCAACAAAGAGGATCTCCTTATCAACACACCTCGGTGCGTCCACATGTTCCAAGATGTAATACTGTCCATTAATGAAAATAATATCCTCGTCAAACATGGGCACATCCTCAGGCTCAGAATCACAATCCGACCGAACATCATCAACCGACTCACTAAAAATAGGGATAGATAATTCTTGCAAAGAAGGCGGAGGAATAACAACATCAGAGAAAATATGTGCGGGTTCCTCCGGGGGTGAATCAACAAAAGGGGAAGAATGCATGTGGAGAGACGGTGCCACGATGTCGTCACACCGATCAACAGAAAGTCTGATGGGTATATCCGTAGCAGTCCCCCATAGACAAGGTGGTGCTGCGAACACATCATCAGAATCAGAAGGGGCAGCCGATTGAGAGGTGGATGGAATGAATCAGATACCCGGTTCATCATCCTCCTCCAACTGGCGCTGAAATTCTGCGCAATCTTTCAACACGTGGTCGGTGCTATGACAACACAAACATCGTTTTCCATTACTCCTCGGTACAGGTGGGACCGGAGAGAAATAAGAAAAAAGATGAATGCGTAGTAGAGGAGTGAACATAAGACCTGGGTTGGGTGTATGAAGTACCATAAGAAGACGGTGCTCCATACATAGAACCACGAGAATTATGCTCCCAATCTTCAGTGGGGCACTCATCACTACCATGCCTATAATCCCCGCACCATCGGCAACGAATATTCATATAAGAATACATGGTGCAACAAGAAGAATTCACCAACAGAAAGTTTCTAAGCAACAATTAACTACACACCACGGAGAAAAGAATAGGAAAACCTGCTACAGAAAAATGAAAACTAGAAGAGGAACAAATAAAAACAAGAAACCGATTTTAAAAACTAAAGCAAAGAATAAGCATGAAATAAACAAATGGAAAAGGGCTTCTATCTCCTATCTCCCTCTCCAAAAACTCACACGACTGTGTTCCCCGGCAACGACACCAAAACTTGATGCTAAAAGATCACGACAGTGAACCGGTCGCACAAGTAATATAAAGTGGGCGAGTTTTCCCAAGTATCAATCTCTCAAGGAACACAGTAAGGTGGAGTTAATTTCGAGGAGGACTTGAGATTGAAGTACTCATGGTCGGCGGTAATGATGGGGGTTTTGATATTGCGGACAAAGAAAATAAAACACTATCAACTACTCCTATGCAACGCCGCTATGCGATGCTTCACCAGGCGAGATGGAAGACTAGTTGGGCCGCTATGCATCGAATCACTAGGCGGATGGGCGAGTAGGCTTGCAGATGAGGTGGTTACAACAGCAGAATGGGTCGTGAGCACCTCTTCACTACGCACGCCACTAGCAATTGCTAGTGCGCCAAGGGTGGATGGTGGTGGATGGAATATGGCGCAACTCGAGCAACTTAAGTAGTAAAATGATATAGGAATCAAATAGACATGAAACACATAACATATACAACTAAAGTGCACTTCATCAATATAAATAGATTTAAACATCAATATTCAACAAGAAAGCAAGAACAAGTCAAGAGATCGACCGAATCCGAAGTCTTGCTGAGGATTCACTGTTGGAATCGTCGGGTTGTCAATCCGGGTCCAAGCTCGGTCCTCAACTGCGTCCGGGGTAGAGAAGGGCTGTCACCACCTTCCAATGGCCCGTCTTCTTCGTGTCACGATCCGGTGGAGGATGGCACAACTTCTCCTAGCTTGGTGGATAAAGCTAGGTCAAGCTCTTCTTGAAGCTCAAAGATGAAGGAGGAGGCCGAGAGGAAGCTCCGGCTTGGATTTGGCGGTGAAATCTTGCCCGGAGCACCTCCCTAGGGTGGAAGATGAAGGGGAACGGCAGAAACCTTCGTCAGAGACAAAAATGGCGGAGAAATGTCGAGCGATCCCGAATTAGGGCGGAACCTGCGAATTTATAGATTATAGAAATTATAATGCACACGACCAGTGGCGCACGACCAGTGGTCGTGCGCACTATGTCCAGTGGTAGTGCGTTTTCCCCAGCCAGAATTTGGAAGAAAATGGAATCAATGAACACGATAAGTGGCGCACGACCAGTGGTTGTGCGCAATGTGTCCAGTGATAGTGCGCATACCCTAGGCAGATTCTAAGAAATCAGGGAACATTGCGCACGAGCCATGGCGCACGACCAGTGGTCGTGCGCACTATATCTAATGAGCGTGCGCAGTATTACTTCTTCCAAACGTCCCCGGAACATTCACACAACCCCTAAACCCAGCACTGATATGTGTAGACATTCCAGGCAATCACAAAAAGGAGTACAAACTATAAAAATAACAAAATACACAACCACGGGGATAAATGTGCACTTCCTATGGAAATAAAGATAAGATGAAATATGAACGATATAGAACTAAAAGTGAAGTGCAAACGCGTGAAAACTAGCCCAGATGAGTCTAAAAAACCCTATATAAATTGGACTCATCAACACACCCAGTGGAAGATCTTATGTAGGGGGCAGCACACACATAGGGGCAACACATACATATGGGGAGAACATCTTTAGGGGGAGCCGTTCTGATCATTTCTGTATTGATTAGTTCAACCTGCTATATTTCACGCTTATTGATTGGGTTAATCTATACCATGTTGTTAATATTTAATATCTTATGAACGAAATTTGATATTATCAAAAAAGTTAGTTTGTTGGAGCCTATGGTTCACATCTCTTTTGTTTGACAATGTTAAATCCCGTGTTGTATTTGATCATACGTGGTTTGGGTATAATGTGCAGGTTTACAGGTAAAACAGAACGAGAAAGTCAATTTCTGTGAGATACCGCCGAGCGCTAGCTTCAGAATTAATTCAGAGAAAGTGCTCTGTAGACTACCGCGTGGCCTAGCCATACCGTGACGTGCTAGCTCACTCAACGATCATCAAGTCATAATGCTACGGCCAAGCGATAGCTCTGTACCATGTTGCGATAACACGAAAAAGCGGAAAAATATTTTATTCAGATATTTTTCCAAATATATTGGACAGTTGTCACATTCACGCGCATCAACCTACCATCAGGCACTATTTCTACCGCCATCAGTAGCTTATTTTTCTTAAGATGTATAAAAGCGCACACCTCTTTTCCCCGAGATAAAAATAAGGAGAATATTTCATACTAGGGTTCAGCTACCATCTAGAGAAGGACAAACTCTCAATTTCATTAAAGGAAAAGCATTATTTTCTCCTCCCGCTCGTGATCGAAGAACTCCGGCGAACGAAATCTTCAACCGCCATTCACAGCATATCGACTGCAACAAGAAAGATATTCAAGAGCACTGATCGCACACCGTTCCTCGGAGGAGTTCTACATTTTGAGGGAGATACATTTTCTTAACTCTTTGTATTTTACTTTAAAATCTTTATGTCTAGTTATTTGTGTGAGGGAAATTGATCGGAGGGTCGTTGAAATTTTAGACGGATTTCATGAGAAATTGACTAGATGGTCGTCAGAATTCGGGAAGGATTTCGTGAGAAATCATCCCTATGAGGGACTTCTAGATCGGGGAATCTTGTGGGGCACTAATACACTTCCAGGGGAGGAAGGTGAAGAGCCGACTCAAATACCTTTCCGGGGGAAGGGAGAGAGCCAATTGTTCAGGGTACAGGGTCAATATAGAAACAAAAAGAAAAATTTATATTTCACCACCTCAGATCTCTGACGTCATGGAGATTTAGTTGTTATATATTGTAAATGCCTTTCATTACTTTTGAATAAAATTATTTTTTGTTCTTTATTCTTATTGCAATTTTGTGGTTGTATGTTGGTAGATCTCTAAAGGGTGTGTGAGCCTCTGAAAGGATGAAGTTTTACGAATAAAACATATTCTGTGACCTACCGTCGCATGCTAGCAAGCTAGCGCCCCGCGGTAGCATCCGGAACCTGTCTTCCTTGGTGAAACTCATTTTAATTTTGAATTAACTTTGAAAACTTTATACACCCCCCTCTAAGGTTGGACACCCGATCCAATAATATTGATGCTTCATGATCTCGAAATCATTAGAGGGGATACTTTTTAGTTTAATGAAATATCTTTATCACCACCTTTATTTATGAGTGAAAGTTATAAAAGGTAGAAAATTTTAATGAAAAATTTTCTTAAATCTTTAGATGAAAAAGTTTGGAATATTACTATTGAAAAGCTCCCAAATATGTTAAATAATAATGAAATGGTATTAAATGCTAAATCTATAAATAGTTTATTTTGTGCACTATATCAACATATATTTGAACTTATATATTCGTTTCGTACTGCTTATGAAATTTGAAATTTTTTTGAAGAAACTTATGATTCTCTATCCACAGGAACAAAACAAGTACAAGACATGAAGAATATGAATGCTTGCTTAAGTATTCAAGAAAGCTCCTTCATTGAAGGATCCGTTGAGTGCACATCAAATAAAATGAAAGAAGAAAACACATCATGCAAAAGAGAAGATAAAAACTCAACTATAATAGAGGAATGCTTAGAAGATGTCAAAGGAACATTATGTTTAAATATTGCCTCATCCAATAGCACTATAAGTAAATCAAAATCTTCTTTTTGTAACATATTCTATTTATACATTTTGTATGCTTGATATTGCTAAACATAAAATTTTAAAGTTGAAAAATGCTAATTCCAAATTATGTTTAGAAAATAAAACTTTAAAAGAAAATGCAAACGTTGAGTCTCATATTGATGTGTCTTGCTCTTCTTCTTGCTCTTTATTTGAAAATGCTACATTTTATTTTAATTGTAATTCTTTTAAATAAGAACTCAAGGTTTATGAAAAAAAGCTTTAAATTTCAAAAGAACAAAATGAAAATTGATAAATGAAAATAATGTTATTTCACATAAACTAGAATCTTTAAAATCACTCGTGCAAAAATTTTCAAGTAATTTTGAATCTCTTATTTCTAGTTTATCTTCAAAATTATGTAAGGATTTTACTAGTGTTTTAAATATTATGCATCATACACCTAGTATAATGTTAAATCATAAAAACATGTTGAATTCTAATAATGGGTGTGAAAGTCTTCAAATGCTAGTGAATGCAATTTCAAAACATAATTATCATACTCATTCATAAAATCAATCCAATCCCAACATAAAATTGAATGCTCATAAATTTCATAAAAATTAATTCTTCAAAAGTCACTATTATTCTAAGCCTAAATTTAATCGACTATGGAAATTTTATACATAATAATAATTTTAAACGAAAGTACAAATAAAGGCCCAAAATTAAAAAAATGAAACATTAACTCCACTTAAAATGATTCATTCATTACTTTCTCCTCATAAGCCAACACGCTATATTTGGGTACACAAATGAACCGTCACACTTGGTCCCTTTTGGATATCTAAATTACTTATTTAGTAGTATCCAATCAAATGCGTGAAATAAAAAAATCAAAATGAAATAAACAAAAATTTACTTCAGGATGTACTTAATGTTTTTTTATTTTTGTTTTTTTTCTTTTGAGCCAACGTATTTTATGTTCACTATATAATTATTGCGACATGACCTCTAATTTTAAACCTAAAATTCTTTAATGAATTAAATTGAATGAAATTGTAAAAAAGTCATATCATTTTTAATTAGGATGTCTATCTTATTTTCTTGTTTTCATCCTTCTTAAATCCATTGCCTACAATTGTCTTATATTCTCATTATAAATTGAATACTGAGTTTCTTATGTGATACTATCAAGTTTAATGAAATTATTCTAAAAAATGGATTAAATGTGTTATTAATGGGTCTTAAGCTAAGATATTAAACACACAACTTATTGGGTCCATGACCCACAATGTCCTAGATTTGAGGAAGTCAATCTTGTCAATGATATACATAAAGTTGTAGTTGATGTGTGGCTGAGTTCATGGATGCAGGGATGTCCTAGCAACAATGATTGTTGGGTCTATTGATCCCAATATCCCAGATTTGTAAGAAGTCAAACGGGTCAATGACTTACACACACAATGTATTTGATGTGTGCTTTAGTTCATGCATGCAGGTTGTCCATGATTGGAAAGTAAAGAAATCAGTAAACTCAAATTTCATCGAACTCAGCTCAGAGTTCATCGAAATCAGCTTACTGATCGTCGAGCTCAACTCAGCATATGCTTAAGAATTCAGGATACAAAATTCATCAAACTTAGCTCGAAGTTCGTCGAGCTCAGGTTACAGTTTATCGAGCTCAGCCCAATGCTTGTCAAGCTGAAGCAAGAGAAAAATTGACTAAGGCAAAAAGCGCTGAGCGCGCTGAGAAGATCAAAGTTTGTCGAGCTCAGTTTACGGTTCGTCGAGCTCAGCTCAAAGATTGTCAAGTTAAAGCCTGAAAATATGTCTAAGGTATAAGCACTGAGACCGCTGAGAAGAAGGCATTGAGAATGCTGAGACAGCTGAGACAGCTGGGAAGATGGCATTGAGACAGCTGAGATAGCTTAGAAGATGGCGTTGAGACAGCTGAGACAACTGAGAAGATGGCGTTGAGATAGCTGAGACAGTAGTGACAAAGTTATCTGGAATCTTCCTAAGTCCAGAAGCATTGAGTGAAACAAGTTCTCTCAACTCTTTTAAATAAAGCAGGAAGCATTGAGACAGTTAAGAGGTAAATAACTGAGAACAAAATTAGCTGGAATTTTTCTAAGTTCAGAAGCTTTGAGTGAAACAAGTTCACTCAACACTTCTAATGAAGAGGAAAGCACTGAAACAAAGAATTATCTCAACTGATAAATGAAAAACCACTGAGACCGCAAGATAAATCTGCTGAGACAGTTAAAGTGCAAAAACAGCTGAGACAGCAGATAAGAGGAAAGTGCTGAGACTAAGGTTTGTCTCAGCTAATAATGGAAAACCGCTGAGACCGCTGAGATAAAACCGCTGAGACAAAGCTAGGAAATTTTCTAAGTCCAGAAGCACTGAGAGCCAAGGCTGATGGCGTTGAGTGTCTCAACATCACTCAATGCTTGATGGGATTCAGAAAAATTTTCTAAGTCCAGATGTTGATGACCACTGCTGATGTCATCAAAGTCAAAATTGCAGAAGTCATTGCAGGAAAGCTGCTACAGCGCCGAAAGATGTTTTGCCCCTTTCTGATGGAGTTGGCACTCACCAATCCTTGGTAGTCTCACATACTATGTTGTCGTTGATTCAAATAAACACATATAAAAGGGGAACAGTAAAGGATTAGGGTTAACGAATCCAAGAAATAGAAAGAGAAACTGATAGAGGTGGCTGAATATTTACTTATGATCAAGCTTGAAAGCTAAAGTCCAGCCAAGATAGCCTGAAGGCAAGAAAGGATAGCTGAAGATCTTCAAGCTCAGCAAGGGTGTTCTCTACAAAATAGTTTAGCTGATTCATATCTTAGCAAATTGGAAGCTGTTCATCAGTGCAGCAGTAATAAGTGATAGCTGTAAAAGAAGGCTGATTCCTTCTACAGCAGTTGAGTTGGACTAAAATCTGCTCAGTCCAGCAAAGTTGACTCAAAGTTATTTCTCTGAGTCAGTAACTTTTTTTCTTCAACTCTGTATTTATTTCCTGTAGGATTCAGGTTTCCTGAATTTGAGAGTAGGGCACTTTGTGCCTGAGGTAGGTGACAAATTTGTCACTAATGTAGGTGCCTGAAGGGGCACTGAGGTAGGATCCAAGTGAGGATCTGAGCTATAGTGCTTAAGTGTCTGAGGTATGCGACTGTTGCTCTTTGAGTATAGGGCCTTTATGCCTGAGGTAGGTGACAGGCTTATCACTGAGCTGTAGATGCCTGGAGGGGCACTAAGGTAGGTACCTGGATGGGTACTGAGTTGTAGGAATACTGCAACACTCTGAGAGTAGGGCCTTATACCTGAAGTTGTAGGGCTGAAAAGCCTGAGCTGTAGGCCTTAGAGATAAGGCTGAGGTAGGTGGCTTGCGGGTCACTGAGTGTAGGAGAACTGCAGAGCTCCGAGGTAGGATCCTTTTGGATCTGAGGTAGGGATGTCCTCCCAGCCTGAGTATAGGGCTTCATAGCCTGAGGTAGGTGGTCTGCTGACCACTGAGTGTAGGCCCTTGTGGCTGAGAAGTGAGACTTGGAGGATACTTGAAGATCCTGCGGGATCTGAGGTGTAAGCTCTTAGGAGCAGTTTGGAGAAGTTGTGTCGCGTCCAACAAATAAGCTTGGATAGGTGGAGAGAGAAAGTGAATGTACCCAATTGGGGAACCACTATAAATTCTATTATTTGCTGTGTTTGCTTGTTTTCTCTTTGATTGCAGGACTTAAGGACAAGCTATAGTTAGCATAATTCGAAAACAACAATAGATATATTAAAAGCTCAAAGACCTATTCACCCCAGTCTAGGTGATTAGCTAACCTAAAGTTAAATAACTTTCAAGTGGTATTAGAGGGAGGTTGATCAAAAAGGATTTAACAATCTGAGTATACCTCCAAGGTTAGCTAAAAGATAATAAATGGGGTCTGGTGTAAATTACAAGGAATTAGGAGCCATGAAGTTGCCAATCTGTAGAAAGGAAGGGTTTGGGCTTTGAAAGGAAAGGGTCAGGATGTTCATGGAAGCTGCTGACCCTAGGATCTTCATCATAGTCAAAGAGGGACCCTTCATCCCCATGAAGTTCTCAGTTCTGGAGGATAACATCCAGACTCCCAAATCATATGAAGAAATAAACAAGGATGAGCTCCTCCTTGCCTCCATGGACAAGAGAGCTCAAACTATCATTGATAGTTTAGTAGATGATCCTACATTCCAGAATTTGGTGCAATACAAGACCTCCAAGGAGATGTGGGACACCATAGTGGTGTTCATGGAGGGTTTAGAAGAGGTGAGGGATGACAGGAAATCCATGCTCAACTAGGAGTATGAGGCCTTCAGAGAAGGAAAGTCTGAGGGCATTCCTGAAAGTTTTGAAAGATTTTTCAGAACTGTTAATGAACTGAGAACTTATGGAAGGGTCTTCAGCACCTATGAGCTGAATGAAAAATTTCTCAGGTCCCTCACCAAGGATTGGGACACAAAGATCTGTGCCATCAGGGAGATGGGCAGACTAGCAGACACACCACCTCCAACCCTGTTTGGAAAGCTACTGTCCTATGAGATGCAACTTGCTACAAGGAAGGAAGAAGAAGAGAAGACCAGCAAGTCACAGAGCAAAGAGAAATCTGTGGCTTTCAAAGCTGATGGTTCAACCAGGAGTAGAAGGAAGATCTCTATAGTGAGGAGAACTGCTGTGTCAGAATCTGAGAGCTCCAGGTCCAGCTCATCTGACAGCCATACATCTGATGAGGACCTTCCTGCCTTCTCCAGACAGTTTCAGAATTTCTTGAAGAAGGGGCGTTGGAAGATCAGAAGGTATTCTTCCTTCTCTCAGCACAGATGGAAATCCTCTAAGGAGAACAGGTATGCTCCTAACTCTAATAAACAATCTTTATCTAACATTATTTGTTTTTGCTGCAGCAAACCTGAGCATGTTATTGCTGACTGTCTAGTAAAGAGGAAAGAAGAAAGAGTGAAGAAGCACCACAAGGGAAAGAAGAAAAAGAAGTCCCTAGTGGATAAGAAAGAGAAGACCTGGTCTTACTCTTCCTTTGAGTCAGACAGTGAAGAAGATGAAGACTACATTGGGCTTATTGCTGTTGTTGAAGAAGAGTTCCCTGCTGCTAGAATAGGGATCAGATCCCCTCTTTCACATCCAGATAGTGACTCAGAGGTGGATGACAATGAAGAAGGAGATTTCAGTGTCATGGACTAATGACAATGACAGATGAAGAAAGCAGCCAGGATCAGCTTGGTCAGTCTCAAGTACATGCTAAGCCACATTCTTTTATTTCTAGTCATGAGGCTGACCCAGTCTCTGAAGCTCAATCATCAAGAGATGAAGGGGTTCAGACTCTGAGGATGATGTAAACTCCATAACTGTCAAGTATGGAGAACTTCTTGAGGCTTTCAAGAAATGCAAGCTACTTGCAAAGAGGAAGGCTAAAGAGCTTCTTGGTCTTAAAAGCAAGTGTGAAGACCAAGAAAAAGCACTCACTGACATGGCTGCACATACATGCCAGCTCAAGGAAATCATTAACAGTGAGTCTGTGGTAAGAGTCTCAAATGAGAAACTTATCCAGAAACTTGAAATGATCTCTTAAATGAGAAATTGTTGGTGATAAAATTTTCTAAGCCAAACACTGTGCTACCCTTAATTGATACCCACCTTACCCAAGCTGGTAAGAAAGGGTTGGGATTTAAGGGACCTGCTAGTCCTTCCAATCCAGGAGGAAAGTGAAAAGGGAAGGCACCTGTTGTGCCTCTAGCCTCTCTGCCTCAAATTTCTTTTCAGAGAGTGTTGGTGCCTTCTAACATGTATGCCCATGAAAGTTATTATGGTCACTGGGAGAACGACAAATCCACTAGTATGGACCAATGTGGCCCCAGCCATGGTGGAAGGTACATCCATGTGAAAGCCTTTAAGGCTGCCCATGAGGAAATCCAAATGTCCTAACCTTGGACCATTTGTTTTTGTTGCCCCAACCCCAAAACTCAAAGATATTGCTGCTGCTAAAAATCTAAATCATACATTAAAAGTTGTGACTCAAGGTGAGTCTTCTAGCAGGGCTGAAATGGCCATCTCAGATGCCATCAGATGCATGTTAGTTGAAAAGAGACATACAGCTGGTGGTTCTCAGAGAAGACAACACAGCCAGCTGAAAGACTATCCTTCAGTCAAATTGCTGCTGAAAGAAGGCAGAAGTTTAGTGCATCACATATCCCCACTGTTCAGGAAGTAGTACAGTCAAATGCTGGTCCCAAACAAAAAAGGAGATATATTATCTATGAGTGCTGGTGTTGTGGCAAAGTGGGCCACTGTGCTATAGATTGCTGTCACAATCCCTCAGTGTCTAGAGGTTGCCAACCTGTCAGGAATTCTACAGGAAGGCAGGGTTATTTCGAGGTTAATGTGAACCTAGGACCCAATAGAAATTGGGGTCCTAAGGTAAGGTGACTTGCATTCTTTTCAGGTTAGTTCAAGTACCAAATCTCCTAAATGGTACTTGGACAGTGAATGTTTTAGGCATATGACTGGAACAAAGGAATTATTGAAGGAGTATACTCTAGTAAAGAATGGACCCAAGGTCATTTTTGGAGGCTCAGACAAGGGGATAACCAGATGCTATGGTAACATCTCAAATGACATAATCACCATCACAAAGGTGGCTTATATGGAGGGGTTGCAACACAACCTCATAAGCATAAGCCAACTATGTGATCTTGGTTATGACATTTCCTTCCACAAGGATAAGTGTCACATCAAGAGGTTAAGTGACCAAAGTGTCATCTTAACAGGCACTAGGAGTGAGAATGTTTATTGCTTGAATTTTTATTGCTTAGAAAAAAGTTCCCCTATATGCCTAGTTGCAGATGAGAAAGTCTTATATTGTGTCCAGTGGCATAAGAGACTGGCTCATCTAAATTATAAGACCATTGATCAGTTCTTTAGTGATGAGCTTGTTAGGAATGGTCCCAAAATAAAAATGCTCTAAGAAGGGTATCTGTGCTGCTTGCCAAAAGGGTAAGCAGACTAAGACCTCTTTTAAGAGCATTGGGGCCAAGGACTCTGTGAGATACTTGTATCTCCTGCATATAGACTTGTTTGGTCCTATGCCTGTTCATAGTCTAGGTAGGAAGGTCTACACCCTTGTGGTGGTTGATGATTATTCCAGATTTACTTGGGTGTTCATCCTTAGAAGAAAGGATGAACCCTTGAAGTCTTCATAAATTTTGTCAGACAAATTCAAAATAAGCTTGCATGATCTATGGTTAGAATAAGAAGTGACCACGGAACTGAGTTTCAGTCTGCTGTTATGACTACATTGTGTGAAGAGCAAGGGATTCATCAAAAGTTCTCCTCTCCAAGAACACCCCATCAAAATGGGTTAGCTGAGAGGAAAAACAGTACTCTCATAGAAGCTAGGAGAACACTATTGAGTGACACTTCTGTCCATGAATATTTCTTGGCTGAGGTAGTTAACACTACATGTCATGTGCTCAATAGGGCTTCTATCACCAAAGGCCACAAGAAGACTCACTATGAGATCTTGAAGGGCAGAAAACCAAATATTTCCTACTTGAGGATCTTTGGTTGAAAGTGTTTCATCCTGGACAATGGTAAGTCAAAAATGACTAAGTTTGCTGCAAAATCCCATGAGGGGATATTTGTTGGGTACAACAACAATAGTAGGGCATATAGAGTCTATAACTTGACAAATCAAGTTGTAGAAGAGTATGTCCATGTAGTGTTTGATGAGTCATGCATGATTAACAATGAGCTGTCAAGCACTTTGCCTAGTTCTGCATGAACAGAAGTCATGATGGAAAAGCTCTTCATCAAAGGTAAAGACCCAGCTTTGCAAGAAGATTGTGGTGAAGGTTGCTTTCTAGAGGAAGCACATGGCAGTCAAGCTGGAAATGAAGACCAACCTACTGCAAAACATGATAATCAACATGAAGCAGTCAGACTACCCCCAACAGTCAAATATCTTAGAGATCATCCTCCAGAGCAGATAATAGGTGAGGCTAGCTAAGGTGTATAGACCAGAAGAAGGAGTCTCAACACAGCACTCTATTCCAGCTTCCTGTAATAAGAAGATCCCAAGAAATTTGAAGAAGAAAATCAAGATCCATTCTGGATTGGTGCAATGCAGGAAGAACTGAACTAGTTCAAAAGGTGCAAGGTCTGGAAGCTGGTTCCCAGACCAAATGGACTCAATGTCATTGGAGTCAAGTGGATTTTCAGGAATAAACTGGATGAAAATGACATTATAATCAAGAATAAAGCCAGACTGGTGGCCAAAGAGTATAGACAGGAAGAAGGGATTGATTATGATCAAACCTTTGCCCTAGTTGCAATGTTGGAAGCAATCAAACTATTCCTTGAATTTGCAGCCTTCCAGGGATTCAAGGTATTTCAGATGGATGTTAAGTCAGCCTTCATGAATGAAGACTTGAAGGAAGAAGTTTATGTAGAGCAGCCTCAAGGTTTTATTGAATCTAGCTCTCCTACTGTTGTATATAGTCTTAGGAAAGCTCTTTATAGGCTCAAGCAAGCCCCAAGAGCATGGTATGAGACATTGTCTACCTTCCTCAGTGAGAACAAATTCTCAAGGGTGAAGATAGATAAGACCCTATTCCTAAGGAATTCTAAGGGCAAGATCATCCTAGTCCATATTTATGTTGATGACATAATATTTGGCTCTATTGATGACAACCTCTGTAAGAACTTTGCAAAACTTATGAAGGGAAGTTTGAGATGAGTAGTGTGGGTGAATTAAAGTTTTTCTTGGGACGCCAAGTAAAACAGACTGATGATGGACTATCCATATCCCAGTAAAAATTCACCAGGGAGATAATGAAGAAATATGGCATGGAGAATGCTTCCACCTATAAGAACTCCCATGAACTCAAGTATGCCTATAGGCAAAGATGATCCAGGGAAGCCTATTGATCAAACTCTGTATAGAGGTATAGTTGGATCCCTTCTCCACCTCACAGCAAGTAGGTCTGACATTATGTATGCAATATGAATCTGTGCTAGGTATCAGGCCTGCCCTAAAGAGTCTCACTATAATACTGTGAAAAGAATCTTGAGATATCTTAAGGGCACCCCAGATCTTGGCCTATGGTACCCCAGGAATGGGGAATTTGAACTAACTGGCAATTCAAATACAGATTTTGCAGGTTGTAAGGAGGACAGGAAGAGCACTTCAGGCTCCTATCAATTTCTAGGTGAAAGGATTGTTTCCTAGAGCAGCAAGAAACAATCAAGTTTAGCAATCTTAATAGTAGAGTCAAAGTATATTTCAACTGGAAGCTGCTGTGCTCAGTTGCTGTAGATTCAACATCAACTTCAAGACTAAAATGTTCAGATAAGTAGACTCCACTTTTTTGTGATTCTACTAGTGCAATTTCTAAAGCTAGGAATCTTGTCTCCCATAGCAGGACTAAGCATATATAAATTAGGTATCATTTCATTAGAGAACATGTAGAAAGGGAAGACATCTCCCTTGAGTTTGTCTCCACAGACTAGCAAGTGGCTGATATCTTCACTAAGTCGCTAGATAAAGATAAGTTCAACACCTTCAAATTTGAATTGGGCATGTTGAATCTTGTGTAGCTTCAATTCTCTCTTCTACCATATGCTGCATTGCTTATTTTGCAGGTAGAACAAGCTCTTTCTCCAGATACTGAAGATGGTGTGCATCTGTTGAGGGGGAGCTAGCCTAACAGCTGAGATAGATAGGGGGAGAACAACCTATCAGTATTCTCCCTATTACAGAAGTCAAAAAGGGGGAGGAAAGAAGTCAAGGGCTAAGAAGCACAACCAAGTGGAACTATAAGGATGGCAGCATGCCAGGGGGAGTAAGTAATTCTCCACAGGCTGGAGAAATGGTAACACTTCTACTTCTACTGTTAAATTTTGTTGTGATGAAATGTTGTGTTGTCAATGACCTGTATTGTTTTGACTTCTTCAAATAGGGGGAGATTGTTGGGTCAATTGATCCCAATATCCCAGATTTGTAAGAAGTCAAATGGGTCAATGACATATACACATAATGTATTTGATGTGTGCTTTAGTTCATGCATGCAGGTTGTCCATGATTGGACAAGTAAAGAAATCAGTAAACTCAAATTTCGTTAAACTCAGCTCAGAGTTCGTCGAGATCAGCTTTCTGATTGTCGAGCTCAACTCAGCATATGCTTAAGAATTCAGGATACAAAATTTGTCGAACTTAGCTCGAAGTTCATCGAGCTCAGGTTACAGTTCGTCGATCTCAGCCCAACGCTTGTCAAGCTGAAGCAAGAGAAAATTTGAATAAGGTAAAAAGCGCTGAGAGCGCTGAGAAGATCAAAGTTCATCGAGATCAGTTTACGGTTCATCGAGTTCAACTCAAAGCTTATCAAGTTAAAGCTAGAAACTCTGTCTAAGGCATAAGCGCTGAGACCGCTAAGAAGAAGGTATTGAAACCGCTGAGACAACTGAGATAGCTAGGAAGATGGCATTAAGACAACTGAGATAGCTGAGAAGATGACATTGAGATAGCTGAGACAGCTGAGAAGATGACGTTGAGATAGCTGAGACAGCAGAGACAAAGTTAGCTGGAAACTTTCTAAGTTTAGAAGCGTTGAGGCAAGTTCACTCAACGCTTCTAGATAAAGCAGGAATCGCTAAGACAGTCAAGAGGTAAACAACTGAGAACAAAATTAGCTGGAATTTTTCTAAGTCCATAAGCGTTGAGTGAAGTAGTTTCACTCAACGCTTCTAATGAAGAGGAAAGCGCTGAAACAAAGAATTATCTCAGCTGATAAATGAAAAATCGCTAAGACCGCTAAGACAAATCTGCTGAGACAGTTAAAATGCAAAAACCGCTGAGACAACAGATAAGAGGAAAGCGCCGAGACTAAGGCTTGTCTCAGCTAATAATGGAAAATCACTGAGATCGCTGAGACAAAACTGATGAGACAAAGGCAGGAGATTTTCTAAGTCCAGAAGCACTGAGAGCCAAGGCTGATGGCATTGAGTGTCTCACCATGAGCTCAAGTATGCCTATAGGCAAAGATGATCCAAGGAAGCCTATTGATCAAACTCTGTATAGAGGTATAGTTGGCTCTCTTCTCCACCTCACAACAAGTAGGCCTGACATTATGTATGCAATATGAATCTGTGCTAGGTATCAGGCCTGCCCTAAAGAGTCTCACTATAATACTGTGAAAAGAATCTTGAGATATCTTAAAGGCACCCCAGATCTTGGCCTAAGGTACCCCAGGAATGGGTAATTTGAACTAACTGGCTATTCAGATGCAAATTTTGCAGGTTGTATGGAGGACAGGAAGAGCACTTCAGGCTCCTATCAATTTATAGGTGAAAGGATTGTTTCTTGGAGCAGCAAGAAACAGACAAGTTTAGCAATCTTAATAGCAGAGTCAAAGTATATTTCAGCTGGAAGATGCTGTGCTCAGTTGTTGTAGATTCAACATCAACTTCAAGACTAAAATGTTCAGATAAGTAGACTCCACTTTTTTGTGATTCTACTAGTGCAATTTTTATAGCTAGGAATCTTGTCTCCCATAGCAGGACTAAGCATATATAAATTAGGTATCATTTCATTAGAGAACATGTAGAAAGGGAAGACATCTCCCTTGAGTTTGTCTCCACAGACTAGCAAGTGGCTGATATCTTCACTAAGCCACTAGATAAAGATAAGTTCAACACCTTCAAATTTGAATTGGGCATGTTGAATCTTGTGCAGCTTCAATTCTCTCTTCTACCATATGCTGCATTGCTTATTTTGCAGGTAGAACAAGCTCTTTCTCCAGATACAGAAGTCAAAAAGGGGGATGAAAGAAGTCAAGGGCTAAGAAGCACAACCAAGTGGAACTGTAAGGATGGCAGTATGCCAGGGGGAGTAAGTAATTCTCCACAGGCTGGAGAAATGGTAACACTTCTACTTCTACTGTTAAATTTTGTTGTGATGAAATGTTGTGTTGTCAATGACCTGTATTATTTTGACTTCTTCAAATAAGGGGAGATTGTTGGGTCAATTGATCCTAATATCCCAGATTTGTAAGAAGTCAAATGGGTCAATGACATATACACATAATGTATTTGATGTGTGCTTTTGTTCATGCATGCAGGTTGTCCATGATTGGACAAGTAAAGAAATCAGTAAACTCAAATTTCGTTAAAATCAGCTCAGAGTTCGTCGAGATCAGCTTTCTGATTGTCGAGCTCAACTCAACATATGCTTAAGAATTCAGGATACAAAATTTGTCGAACTTAGCTCGAAGTTCATCGAGCTCAGGTTACAGTTCGTCGATCTCAGCCCAACGCTTGTCAAGCTGAAGCAAGAGAAAATTTGAATAAGGTAAAAAGCGCTGAGAGCACTGAGAAGATCAAAGTTCATCGAGATTAGTTTACGGTTCGTCGAGCTCAACTCAAAGCTTGTCAAGTTAAAGCTAGAAAATTTGTCTAAGGCATAAGCGCTGAGACCGCTAAGAAGAAGGTATTGAGACCGCTGAGACAGCTGAGATAGCTAGGAAGATGGCATTAAGACAGCTGAGACAGCTGAGAAGATGGCATTGAGATAGCTGAGACAGCTGAGAAGATGACGTTGAGATAGCTGAGACAGCAGAGACAAAGTTAGCTGGAAACTTTCTAAGTCTAGAAGCGTTGAGGCAAGTTCACTCAACGCTTCTAAATAAAGCAGGAAGCGCTAAGATAGTCAAGAGGTAAACAACTGAGAACAAAATTAGCTGGAATTTTTATAAGTCCAGAAGCATTGAGTGAAGTAGGTTCACTCAACGCTTCTAATGAAGAGGAAAGTGCTGAAACAAAGAATTGTCTTAGCTGATAAATGAAAAACCGCTAAGACCGCTAATAAAAATCTGCTGAGATAGTTAAAATGCAAAAACCACTGAGACAACAGATAAGAGGAAAGCACTAAGACTAAGGCTTGTCTCAGCTAATAATGGAAAATTGCTGAGACCGCTGAGACAAAACTGCTGAGACAAAGGCAGGAAATTTTCTAAGTCCAGAAGCGCTGAGAGCCAAGGCTGATGGCATTGAGTGTCTCAACATCACTCAATGCTTGATGGGATTCAGGAAAATTTTCTAAGTCCAGATGTTGATGACCACTGCCGATGTCATCAAAGTCAAAACTGCAGGAAGCCATTGCGAGAGAGCTGCTATAGTGCCGAAAGATGTTCTGTCCCTTTTTGATGGAGTTGGCGCTCACCAATCCTTGGTGGGCCCATATATTATGGTGTCGTTGATTCAAATCAATGCATATAAAAGGAAAAACAATAAATGATTAGGGTTAACTAATCCAAGATACAGAAAAAGAAATTTATAGAGGCGGCTGGACATTTACTTCCGATCAAGCTTGAAAGCTGAAGTCCTGCCAAGATAGCTTGAAGGAAAGAAAGGATAACTGAAGCTCTTCAACCTCAGTAAGGGTGTTCTCTATAGAACAGTTTTGCTGATTCATCTCTCAGCAAGGTGGAAGATGTTCATCAGTGCAATAGTAATAAGTGATACCTGTTGAAGAAGGCTGATTCCTTCTACAGCAGGTGAGCTGGACTGAAATCTACTCAGTCCAGCAAAGTTGACTCAGAGTTATTTCTCTGAGTCAGTAATTTTATTTTCTTCAACTCTGTATTTATTTCCTATAGGATTCAAGATTCATAAATCTAAGTGTAGGGAACTTTGTGCCTGAGGTAGGTGACAAATTTGTCACTGAGGTAGGTGCCTGGAGGGGCACTGAGGTAGGATCCAAGTGTGGATCTGAGCTGTAGGGCTTAAGTGCCTGAAGTAGGAGAGTGCTGCTCTCTGAGTATAGGGTCTTTGTGCCTGAGGTAGGTGACAAGCTTGTCATTGAGCTATAGGTGCCTGCAGGAGCACTGAGGTAGGTACCTGGAGGGGTACTGAGTTGTATGAGTACTGCATCACTCTAAGAGTAGGGCCTTGTGCCTGAAGTTGTAGGGCTGAAAAGCCTGAGCTGTAGGCCTTAGAGATAAGGCTGAGGTAGGTGGCTTGTGGGTCACTGAGTATAGGAGCACTGCAGAGCTCCGAGGTAGGATCCTTTGGGATCTGAGGTAGGGCTGTCCTCCCAGCCTGAGTATAGGGCTTAATAGCCTGAGGTAGGTGGTCTGTTGACCATTGAGTGTAGGCCCTTGTGGCTGAGAAGTGAGGCTTGGAGGAGACTTGAAGATCCTGCGAGATCTGAGGTGTAAGCTCTTAGGAGCAGTTTGGAGAAGTTGTGTCGAGTCCAACAAATAAGCTTGGATAGGTGGAGAGAGAAAGTGAATGTACCCAATTGGGGAACCACTATAAATTCTATTGTTTGCTGTATTTGCTTGTTTTTCTTTTTTATTGCAGGACTTAAGGACAAGCTCTAGTTATCATAATTTAAAAACAACAAAAGATATATTAATAGCTCAAAGACCTATTCACCCCTCTCTAGGTGATTAGCTAACCTAAAGTTAAATAACTTTCAATGATAGGACAGGTAACCTAAGTGTCTAGGTCAGGTAAATACCTACCTAAGGTGTGGATAGATAGAAAAATGTCTATGTCTACATGCGTTGAGTGAAGGTCATTCACTCAATGCTAAATGACTTATAGCACCGAGTGGAGGCTATACAATCAAAGCTAATGTAGTGACAAGCTGTGAAAGTGGCTAAGTCCATATGCGTTGAGTGAAGCAACTCACTCAATGCCATACAACAAAAGATTATGAGATAGGCTAATGCAGTAAAAGCTTAAGAAGAAATGGGAAGAAAAGTGGTTAAGTCCACAGGCGTTGAGGGAGTATCACTCACTCAACGCCGTACTCTATATTCGTTGAGTATTGCCTTATAGGACAAAGCCATAAAAAATCTGTGCAGATATTTGACTAAGTCCAAATGCATTGAGTATAGCTTACTCACTCAACGCCTGATAAACCGAATAAAATCTATTAAGTATTTTGGTGTTGAGTGGTGCTTACTCACTCAACGCCAAGGATCAGAAAAATCTGTCTAAGGCAAAAAGCGTTGAGTGAGACATGCTCACTCAATGCTCTCAACGCTATGATTCAGAAAATCTGGCTAAGGCAAAAAGCGTTGAGTGAGGCATGGTCACTCAACACTCTCGACACTTAAGATGCCGAAGAAGTGAGAAATTGGTTAAGGTAGAAAGCGTTGAGTGAGGCGTGCTTACTCAACGCTCTCAACGCCTAAAATACATAAAGCATGGCTAAGGCACAAGGCATTGAGTGAGGCGTGTTCACTCAACGCTCTCTATGTTAAGCAAGCAGAATAGGATGAAGAATAAGCTAAGGAAAAAGGCGTTGAGTGAGGCTTGCTCACTCAATGATGTCAATGCCTAGATAGACAGAATTCTGTCTAAGTACCCTGGCGTTGAGTGAAACTCATTCACTCAATGCCTATTCTACTGATGCTCGATTTTGGTTAAGTCCACAGGCGCCGACATCAGCAATATCTACAAAATCGACAAAGTCAACTAATTTCAAATCAAGTACAGAGAAGCTACAGAACATGACAAACTCTACAGAGAAGCTACTGTATGTCTTCTTCCATTAAAGCAAGGTGCAGCTGGATGTTGTAAGTGGGCCCCATTAGTTTTTTAGAGTCGTTGATCGATGAACTACAAAAGGAAGAGAGTTGTCAAGACGACAACAACTTTTAGTGCTTTATCAATTCAAAAGTTGCGGCTGGACTTCTTCTTTCTCGCCATTGCTGCCGAGAAAAATCTTGAAGTCTTCCTGCAAGAACCAAAACTTTTAGTTAGCTGGTGCCATCTTCACCTGCACTGGTAAGATCAGAAGGACTACCTTCTAAGGGAGAAGTAGAAATAGAGAACAAGTTCTGCAGATCAAGTTGTTTCTCAGTTTAATTAGCTCAAATCTGAAGATCTACTTTTGAAGCTGAGAAGAAGGAAGAAAAAAGTTGTTGATTCTGTCCTGAGAAGGAAGAGGAAGCAAATCATTTTACTGCAAGTTACTTCCAACTCAAGATCCTTATAGCTGTAAAGAAGGTTAGAGTTGAGATAACTCAGCTCAAGGGGTTATCAAAGAGACATTTCTTTGTAATAAATATAAATCTATTTCACTCTAGTAGGATCCTTTTAGATATGAGTTGTAGGGCTCTCTGAGCCTGAGGTAGGGCAAATTTGCTTGAGCTGTAGGATCCAGTTTGGATCTGAGGTTGGTGGTCAACAGATCACTAAGCTGCAGGGGAGGAATAATCCTTGAGTGTAGGATCTTTGGGTCTGAGGTAGGATCCCTAGTGGATCTGAGGTAGGGTTGTCCTCCCAGCATGAGTGTAGGGCCTTTGGCCTGAGGTAGGTGATTTGCTGGTCACTGAGTTGTAGGCCTTTGTGGCTGAGCTATAAGTCTTGGAGGAGACTGAGAGATCTTGAGGGATCTGAGGTGTAAGATCTTTGGAGCTGAGGTTTGGAGAAGTGCCTTGACAAATCGGAAGTTGGCAAGGTGGGAGGAGAGTGGATGTATCCAAAAGTTGGGCTACCACTATAAATCTGTGTGCGCTTTTCTGTGTTGTTTTCTTTATGCAGGAACTTGAAAGCTAATTACTGCCAACACACTAAGTACTAAGAAAGATAAAATTAAAATCTAATAATATCAGTAAGACAACCTATTCACCCCTAGGTTGTAAGCTACCTTGAAAATAAAGAATTTTAAGTGGTATTAGAGCGAGGTTGCTCAAAAAGGATCTAACCATTTGAGTGATCTTCCAAGGTTGCTACAGACTATTCTTATGGGTTCAAGTGTGAACTATAGGGAGCTGGGTGCCATGAAGCTTCCTATCTTTAGGAAGGAGGGATTTGGCATGTAGAAGGAGAGGGTCAGACTGTTCATGGAAGCAGCTAACCCTAGAATATTTATAACTGTTAAAGAAGGAACTTTTATCCCCATAAAAGTGTCTGTCCTCGATGAAATCATCCAGACACCCAAGACTTATGATGAGATGACAAAGGATGAAGTCATTCTTGCCACCATGGACAAGTGGGCTCAAAATGTCATTGTCAGTGCAATTGATGATTCTACCCTTCGGAATCTGATTCACTACAAAACTACAAAGGAGATGTGGGACACTCTGGTGATCTACATGGAAGGCATAGTGGAGGTCAGGGATGATAGAAAGTCTATGCTCAACCAGGAGTATGAGGCTTTCAGACAGCCTAAGGGTGAGAACATAGCCACCTGTTATGAAAGATTCTTCAGGATAGTAAATGAGCTAAGGACCTATGAAAGGGTCTTTAGTCATTGTGAGCTAAATGATAAGCTCCTCAGGTCTCTCACCAGAGACTGAGACACAAAGATATGTGCCATCAAAAAAATGGCTAAGTTGGTTGACACTCCACCTCACACCCTATTTGGAAAACTAATCTCTTATGAGATGTAGCTGACAGTCATGAAAGAGGAAAACAACAACTGCAAATCTCAAGCCAAAGAGAAGTCAGTGGCTTTCAAAGCTGAAGCCACAAGCAAAAGCAGGAGAAAGACCCCATCTCCTCTAAGAAGACCAGCAGATTTAGACTGCTCTGAATCAGAGGCATCAGACAACAACATATCTGATGAAGACTTTGCTGTTTTCTCCAGGCAGCTTCATAGGCTGATGAAGAAAAAGCACTAGAAGAGCAGGCCCACCACCTCAGCTCATCACTGGAAGAAAACCTCCAAGAAGGATATGCATGTCTCTAAACCTAATAAATAGAATTCATCTAACATTATCTGTTACTGCTGCAGCAAGCCAGAGCATGACATTGTTGATTGCCCTATGAAGAAAAGAGAGGATGGTGAGAAGAAATCTCACTAGAAGCGCAAGGGCAAGAAAGAAAAGTCCCTTATGGCTAGAAATAGCTGGACAGACTCATCATCATCAGAGTCTGAATAATAGAAAGCCTACATTGGGCTAGTTACTGTTGCTACTAACAGGAAACTGTTTCAGCAGATGAAGACTATCCTGCTGCAAGGATAGGAGTAAGGGGCCCTCTAACATTGTTGGACAGTGACTTAGAGGTGGTTGTTGAAGAAGAAGATGCCTGAAGCTGCCATGGGCTGATGGCAATGATTGATGAAGAGGGCAGCCAGGATCAGCCTGGTCAAAGTAAGGTACATTCTTTATCCAGTTTTGTGTCTAGGCATGAGACAAGTCCCTATGCAAAAGCCTCTTCATTTAATGGTGAAGATGATTCTGACTTAGAAGGTGATGTCAATCAATTGATTGACAGATGTAGTGAACTTCTGGATGCCTTTAAGAAATGCAAGAAGTTGACTAAGAAGCAGGCTAAGGAGATTTTGTCTCTTCAATGTGCTGCTTCTCAGCTTGCAGAAACAGCTGCTGTGCTGAATCAGACAATGAGGGAATTTAGTCAACTAAAAACCCTATCAGGCATCCAGATGGAGAATATCAGGGCAAAAATAGCCTCATTAAAGATCTTGAAGAAAAGCTGTAGAGGGAGAAAGGTATTGTGGCCAATTTCTCTCAGCCCAATATAATGTTGCCCTTGATAGATTCCTTCTCCTCATAGGAGGGTAAGAAGGGGTTGGGCTTCAAGGGTAATACAAGTCCTGCCCATATCAAAGGGAAATTTCCAGTTGTGCCTATAACATCTAGGCCACCTAACCCATTCAAGATGGTGATATTGCCTTCAAATAGGTATGACCAGGAAAGTATATATGGTCACTATATGAATGATGCATCCACAAGTGGAACAAAAGATGTTCTCAACCATTGTGGAAGGTACAGTAGGGCAATTGCCTTTATGGCTGCCCATGAAGAAATTCAAATGGCCCATCATGGACCATTTGTCTTTGGTGCCAAAGCCCCCCTCTCAAAAATATTGTTGTAGCCAGTTTTCAAAACCTGACAGCACGAAATCTGACTAAGATTCAGTCTGTTAGCTTGCCTAATATGATTGTTTTTGATGCTATCAATAACACACTATCTGAAAATAAATGTGTTGCTGATAGGATTTAGAACAAGCCACACAAGCCAGCAAGCAGACTAACCTTCAGTCAATTCCATGCTGAAAGGAAACAGAAAATGCCTGCTGTAACTCTTCCTTCCGTCAAGACTGCAGTCAAACCAACTGCTAGGCCTACATAGAAAAGAAGATACAACATATGTGAGTGTTGGTGCTATGGCAAGATAGGCCATTATGCTATTAACTGCTTGCACAATCCTAATGTGGTCAGAGCTAAAGTGAGTCCACCAGTCAGAAAACTTGCTGGTGGACATGTTCAGTTTTAATCTAATGTGCATCTAAGACCCAATAGATATTAGGTGTCCTAAGGTAAAGTAAACTTCTTAATACAGGTTAGTTCAAGTGGTAATACCCCAATATAGTACTTGGATAATGGTTGTTCCATGCATATGACTGGAACAATGAGAAACTTGAAGGAGTTCACCCCAGTGAAAAATGGACCAAAGGTTATCTTTGGTGGTTCTGATATAGAGGTAACTAGAGGCTATGGTAAGATTACTAATGGAATAGTAACTATCACAAAAGTGGCTTATGTTGAAGGGTTGCAACACAACCTTATAGGCATAAGCCAACTATCAAATCTTGGCTATATTATTATCTTCCACAAGAATGAGTGTCTAATTAAGAGGTCAAGTGACCAAGAGGTCATATTGACAAGCACTAGGAGTGGAAATGTTTACTGTTTAAACTTTCTATGTCTGGACTCAGATTCTCCTATTTGTCTTGTAGTAAATGAAAAAGTATCATATTGTGTCCAGTGGCACAAGAGACTAGCTCACTTGAATTACAAGATGATTGATAAGCTCTTTAGCCAAGAGTTAGTTAGGAATGGTACAAATGTTAAATGCACCAAGGATATCATTTGCTCAGCTTGCCAAAAAGGTAAGAAACCAAAGCTTCCTTCAAGAGCACTAGTTCCAAAGACTCTGTGAGGTGCTTATACCTCTTGCATATGGACCTATTTGGTCTTATGCCTGTTCATAGTCTTGGTAGGAAAGTCTACACCCTTATGGTGGTTGACGACTGTTCCAAGTTTACTTGGGTGTTCTTTTTCAAGAAAAAGAAAGAGACCCTTGATATCTTTATCAAGTTTGTCAAGCATGTTCAGAATGAGTTTAACAGTTCTGTGGTCAAAATTAGGAGTGACCACGGAACTGAATTCCAGTCTGAAGGCATGACAGAGTTCTGTGAAGAGCAAAGGATTCATCAAAAATTTTCTTCTCCTAGAACTCCCAGCAAAATGGGATTTTTGTGAGGAAAAATAGAACTCTCATAGAGGCTGGAAGAACCATGTTGTGTGACACATCTCTCTCAGAATATTTCTGGGCTGAGGTAGTAAATACTGCATGTCATGTCCTCAATAGGGCCTCTTTCACCAAAAGCCACAAGATGACTCCTTATGAGATCTTGAAAGGCAGAATACCAAATCTGGGCTATCTCAGAATCTTTGGAAGTAAGTGTTATGTGCTCCATAATTGAAAGTCCTATGTGACTAAGTTTGCTGCCAAATCCTTTGATGGAATTTTTGTTGGGTACAACAATCATAGTAAAGCCTATATGGTATACAACTAGAAAAGCCAAGTTGTAAAAGAGTCTGTGCATGTAGTCTTTGATGAGTATATAATGATTAACAGGCAGCTACCAAGCTCCTCTTATAGTACTGGAGGCACAAAATAGATGATGGACAATCTGACCATCAAGGAAGCTACAACAATTATCCAAGATGAAGTGGATACTCCAGAAGGTCTACTAGACACACTTGGAGCAGAGAATGATCAACAAGAGGCTGTTCCAAAAGCTGTTGCTGAAATAAGATTACCTCCAGCATTTAGGAATTTAAGAGACCATCATGCACACCAAATCATTGGTGAACCAAGCCATGGAGTAGTGACAAGAAGATGAAATCGGAATACAACCATGCACGCAAGCTTCCTGTCACAAGTGGAGCCAAAGAAGTTTGAAGAGGCCAACATAGATCAATTTTGGATAATGGCTATGCAAGAGGAACTGAACTAGTTCAAAAGATGCAAAGACTGGAAGCTAGTTCCCAGACCTCATGGATATAATATCATTGGAGTCAAGTGGATTTACAGAAACAAACTTGATGAAAATGAGATTATAATCAAGAATAAAGCAAGATTAGCAGCTAAGGGGTACAGGCAGGAAGATGACATTAATTTTGATCAAACCTTTGCCCCTATAGTAAGGTTGGAGGTCATAAGATTGTTTCTTGCATATGCTGCACACAAGAGATTCAAGGTCTACTAGATAGATGTGAAGTCAACCTTCCTGAATGGTGACTTAAAAGAGAAAGTCTATGTTGAGCAGCCTCCAGGTTTTGTAGTTCCTAACTCACCTGCTTCTATTTATAGTCTTAGGAAAGCTCTTTATGGGCTAAAGCAAGCCCCTAGAGCATGGTATAAGACTTTGTCTAGCTTCCTGATCGAGAACAAATTCTCAAGGGGGAAGAAATACAATACACTATTTCTAAGAGAATCTAAGAGTAAAATCATCCTAGTTCAAATCTATATAGATGACATCATCTTTGGATCTACTGATGGTAACCTCTGCAGGAAGTTTGTCAAAATTATGCAGAGGAAGTTTGAGATGAGCAGTATGAGTGAACTTAAGTTCTTCTTGGGTCTCCAAGTAAGACAAACTTATGATGGCTTGTTCATATCCCAATCTAAGTTCACTAGGGAGTTAATAAAGAAATTTGGTATGGAAAATTCCTCCACTATGAGAACTCCCGTGGGATCAAGTATGCTCAGATACAAAGATGAGGCAGGGAAACCTATTGATGAGACTTTGTACAGGGGGATAATTGGTTCCCTTCTCTATCTAACTGTAAGTAGGCCAGCCATCATGTATGCTATATGTGTTTGAGCTAGGTATCAGGCTTGCCCCAAAGAATCTCATTAGTCTGCTACAAAGAGAATTCTGAGGTATCTTAAGGGCACACCAGATCTTGGCCTATGGTACCCTAGGAATGAGGAGTTTAAACTAACTGGCTATTCAGATGCAGACTTTGCAGGCTGTAAAGAGGACATGAAGAGCAATTATGACACCTGTCAATTCCTGGGTGGAAGACTAGTTTCATGGAGCAAAAAGAAGTAAACTAGTGTTACAATTTAAACTGCAGAGTCAAAGTACATCTCACCAGGTAGCTACTGTAACACCCCCATCCGTCGCATGACATATAACAGAAGGTCCAGCTGGAACCCGACACCATATACCACAGACAGTCGGAAGTGTTACATAAGAATATTCAAACATTCCAATTAAGACTACTCGTCCTACATATAGCATTCTAGCAAAAGCTTTTAAATAGTTGAAAGTACCCAAAACTTAAATCCATGATCATGAATGCCCACATCCACACAATAGGAATGGAAACCAAATACACTGAAAGGTACTTGACCTTATGGCCTTACAATAGTTCACTTGTCAAATAGTGTCTTATATACATCAGTTCGCAGGCCGGCCACACATGATAAAATAAAAACAACTATTCTTTATGGCCTTCGAGGGCCAGCAAGGTAACATGGGCTCGAGCCCGCTATTTTGCTCTCGGCTCCGCAGCACCTGCAAGCAACATTCCACCGCATGGTGGCAAACAATGCAATGGTCAGCAAAAGCCGACCAAATTATAACGACCCCGCCCCTTGTTCGGGACGGTGGTGCTCTTTCCCTGTATAACATTAGCCCAGCTAAATAATAAAGTGCCAATACATTTCGCCACAGGTGTAGGCACGCATGGCCAAACACCCCGTGCAATCAGGGAACATTAACGGTGAATCCTGACACTTCAGCGTCTTCACCACCACCACCAAGATGGCAACCACATGAGCAATTTAGCCTTCCTGACCCTGTCTATTCTAAGGCTCCCGAATATGTCAACGTCCAGTCCCCTTTTCGGGTCTCTCGCACCGAACCACATAGCCCAGGTCCAATTCCACTTGCCCGTTGCTCACAACTGCATAGTTCATATTAAGACGTACGCACGAGCCAGGCTTCTCTCGGATCCTAACATTCCAAACAATCACATAACCCAGTTATGTTCAAGGCCGGTTCCCAGACCGCTAAGTTAGCAGAACAACGATTCCGCTCAGTTTTCCGGGTGCCCCTTGGAGCTAGCTTCCAAGGATCCCTGCTGCAATCTACCACATAGAAACCCGAAAACACAAAGCACGGAGTCTTCTATACCGATCCTGACCAACATATCCAGGTAGGCTTCACACACAATGCCTATGGTCGTACTTCGATTCCGGACTCTATATGCAACACAAGGGGGACTATTCACATCAACCCCAAGGAACACCACGCACTCACCGCACACTCGCGAGAGCGGGATTCACTATGTAGAAAGGAAGAGCTTCACATGCTCAAGTGGAGAATCGTTACCCTTGTAATCCTCTTTGGCGCCATGGAAAAACTACACGGATGGAAATCTTCGCAATGAACTTTCCTCCACGGATCCGCTCTCAGATCTCAAAACGGTGCTCCAATGCTCCGCCGGCGGCCGAAATCCTCCTTCTTCTTCCTCCTCTCTCTAACTCCTTGGAAAGAGAAAGCTTGGAGAGAAATGAAGGATTAACTTCCCTATTCCCGGCCTTAACAGAGCAGGAAACCATCTGGGCCGTTGGATCTTATTTTAAGAAAACGAACGGCTCATCCGCTCAAAAATCCCCAAACCTGGGCCGAACACGGCTTGGCACACAGCCGTATCCCAGGCCATGTGCCTCGATCCAGGCACGATTGTCGAACACAGAGACTCACACGGGCTACGACACGTCCGTATCGGATCCTCGACACGCCCGTGACTCGGGGGCATGTCACATATAACTGTCACGGTAACGAACACGACCCAACTGAACACGAGTAGGGACACGGGTATGAACACGCCCGTGTCACTCGACAATCATCGAGCAAAAATCGTCGATCGTCGAACGCAGAGGGTCAATCGATAATCGTCGAGTGCCTTTCATCGATCGTCGAACGCAGGGGGACACGCCCTCCCGACATGCCTGTGTCGCCTGGCGTGTTCCTCTCGAACACTTTTCGTCAAACTCAATCGGCTTTCGGGAACACAGGTACAAACACGGTTAGGCACACGCCCGTGTCAAATGACACGCCCATGTCATTCAGCTGTGTTTCTAGCCGTGTCCTTCTCGGGATGAAAACGGCCAAAATACCAGCCAGACATGGCCTTGGACATGCCCGTGTCCTAGGCCGTGTACCCCTATACCGGCACCAAAAATCCCTTTTTACGCGACCAACTCAAATATAATTTTCGGGGCTTTACAAATCTCCCCCACTTAAGGAATTTCGTCCCGAAATTAAGTAAAGGTACACAAAAATTACAAGTTACCTGAATGGAACAACTCGGGGTATTCCTCCAACATAGTTTGCTCTCGCTCCCAAGAAAGCTCCTCACGTCCGCAATTATTCCAACTGACTTTAACCATACGAATATCCTTGTTGCGGAGTCGCTTGACTTCATTGTATTCTATACGTAGAGGCTTGACCTTTGTTGTCAATTCATAATCAACTGGCACTTGATCAACCACAACTATCTGCGAAGGCAGTTGCACCGCCTTACGCAACACCGATACGTGGAACACATCGTGTAACCCACTCAACTCTACCGACAGCTTCAATCTATACACTGCTTCACCAACACGCTCCAGGATCTCAAATGGTCCAAGGTATCTCGGACTCAGCTTTTTCATGCGTCGAACCCGCGAGACACCCTTGAACGGTATGATTTTCAAGTACACCCGATCACCAACACTGAACTCCATGTTCCTATGTTTGGCGTTATAGTACTTTGACTGTCTGTCCTGAGCGATCTTCAACCGTTCCTGAATTGTCCGTATCACTGAAGTGGCATCTTCCACCGCCTGACGTTTATAAAGCTTCGACTCGCCCGTCTCCAACAAAGACAACGTCGTGCGACACTTTCTCTCGTACAAGGCCTCCAAAGATGTCATTCCAATACTTGACTGAAAGCTGTTGTTGCATGCAAACTCCACCATGTACAGGTGATCTTCCCACTACTTTACAAAATCTAGGACGCACATGCGAAGCATGTCCTCCAACGTCCAGTTGACCCTCTCGGTCTGGCCATCCGTCTGTGGGTGAAAGGCTGTGCTGAACTTTAGCTTAGTACCCAACAGACTATGCACCAACCTCCAATCATTCGACGTGAAGTATCCATCTCGATCACTAACAATACTTCGAGGCACACCATGCAACCGTACAATATTCTCCACATAGAGTTTGGCCAACCTTTCCACCGGATCTTCCTTCCTGATCGGGATGAAGTGAGACACCTTTGTCAACCTATCTACGACCACCCAGATGACGTCGTTTCCCCTCTGCGACATTGGCAAACCATGCAAAAACTCCATAGATATGTCGTCAAATTTCCATTCCGGGATAGGCAAGGACTTTAGGAAACCTCCGGGCTTCAAGCACTCCGCCTTAACTAAGGGACACGTTTGGCACTTGGCCACATAGAGTGCTACATCTTTCTTCAATGCTGGCCACCAAAATAATTTCTTCATGTCTCTATACATCTTCGTGCTTCCCGGGTGGATCGAGTACTTGGTATGATAAGCATCGTACATCAACTCCTCTAGAAGATTATCTGCACTAGGAACACATAGGCGACCATCCTTCCTTAGCAACACATCCTCAACAGTAAACTGGGAATTTGACCCATCCAACGATTCATCCAAGATCTGCTTCATGGTGTTATCCTGAATCAAAACCCGCCGAACTCTATCAGCTAGGTCACACTGCATCTCGGTCCAAAACAATTTCACCTCAGTACTAGACTGCTTGTCGACGCAAGATATCTCCAGAGCCTCCAACTCTCGGACCAATCTCTCATCATGTACCGATAACCAATTGGCCTATGCGGGAATCTTACGACTCAACGCATCCGCCACTACATTACCTTTCCCTGGCACATAATGTATCTTGAAGGTGTAGTCCCCTAGGAACTCCATCCACCTCCGCTGCCTCATGTTCAGATCCTTTTGATCTAACAGGTACTTCAAGCTCTTATGATCGGTGTATATATCGACTTTTACACCGTACAGATAGTGCCTCTACAACTTTAAAGCAAATATCACGGCCGCTAACTCCAAGTCATGGACCAGATAATTTCTCTCGTGAGCCTTCAATTATCATGAACCATAGGCTATCACTCTCCTATGCTGTAGCAGAACACAGCCCAAACCACTGCCCGAAGCATCACTATAGATTTCGAACCCGTCGGTTCCACTTGGGGAACATAAAATAGGCGCTGTGGTCAACCGCCTCTTCAACTCTTCAAAAGCCTGTTCGCACTCCGAAGACCACACAAACTTCTGATTCTTCCTAGTCAATGTCATGAGTGGTAGCGCTATCCGCGAGAAGTTCTCTACAAAGTTCCTGTAGTAGCCAGCAAGCCCCAGAAAGCTCCGGATCTCCGCCACTGTAGTTAAAGCAGGCCACTCCTGTATCGCCACTATCTTCGCCGGATCCACAGCTATCCCTTCTCCACTAACAACATGACCAAGGAATGCTATCGAGGATAACCAGAATTCACACTTGGAAAACTTAGCATACAACTGGTTTATCCTCAACGTCTCCAACACCAAGTGCAGGTGATTGTAGTGATCCTCTTCACACTGCGAGTACACCAGGATATCATCGATAAATACTATCACAAAATGGTCCAGGTACTCTCTGAACGTCCTGTTCATCAGATCCATAAACATGGATGGTGCATTGGTCAAACCAAACGGCATGACCGTGAACTCGTAATGCCCGAACCACATACTGAATACTATCTTTGGGATGTCTCTCTCCATTATCCTCAACTGGTAGTAACCGGACTTCAGATCTAACTTCGAATATACCGTTGACCCAACCAACTGATCAAATAGATCATCTATTCTCGGGATCGGATACTTATTCTTTTCCGTAAGCTTGTTCAATTCCCGATTGTCGATACAAAGGCGTAAGCTCCCATCTTTCTTCTTAACAAAGAGAACTGGTGTGCTCCAAGGCGACGAACTTGGACGCACATAACCTTGCTCTAGCAACTCTCGCAGTTTCACCTTCAACTCCGCCATCTCTTTTGGCGCTATCCTATAGGGGGAGCGTGACACTGGTTTTGCACCCGGTACCAGCTCTATAGTAAAGCCTATCTCCCGCTGAGGAGGAGCTCCTGGGAGATCTTCTGGAAACTCATTGGGATAGTCAGACACAACTGGGATGCTGTCCAAACTAGGCTTAGGCATCGAAGTCTGCACTAATGTGACAAACAGCTCTGCCCCAGACCGAACTGCCTTAATCACCTGAAGGACCGACATCCAAATCTTCCCTGACCCCTTCATGCCCGCAAACGTAGTCTCCCGTTCAGTATTTAATCCCAACTTAACCTCCTTGCAACTACAATCAATGCATGCTTGCTGCTCCGAGAGCCAGCCCATAGCAAAGATCACATCGCACGCAACTATCGGCAATAGCAACGCTCGCAAGTCATCGACGTGACTCCCACGCCTTACCCTAATGCCACAAGCTCTATCCGCACGCAAAGGGCACCCGTAGGCAGCAGCCCATCAAATTTGGCCTTTGCCATCGAAGGAAGTACTCCGATGCGCGATAGAAACTCTTCGGACAGAAAGGATGCGAAACTTCCGCACCGAACAGTGCTCTCACTGGACAATCGACAATTTAAAACAAGCGTAACACAATCAGTCATAGGCTAAAATGCGTAGGAAAATAAATATTTAAAGCTAACCTGCTATACATACCCGTTACCACGTCAAACTGCTTTGTGGCTTCCTGCTGGCTAAGGTTGTACACTTTTGGCTGGGTTGGGGCATAGTGCGATGCGGTTGCCTCCGACCCCTTGCCCTTCTCCTCGTAGATATCTCCAGATTTCTTCTCAGACTTCGGTCGTCCGCGCCAACAGTTTCGGGCAAAATGTCCTGGCTTCGCACAGTTAAAACATGTAGTTGTCTTCCTCCCAATGGCTGCTGTTGTCTTAACTTTCTTTATCTTCTGTATGCCATTACGACAATCTCGGGCAAAGTGCCCTTTCTTGCCACAAGTATGACAGTTGTAAGTAACCTTGCCAGTCGATGATCTAACCCTCTTTTTCAGCGTTCTGCGAGATGCAACTCTCATAAGGCTTGCAGAGTTCGATACCCTACTCACTGGTATCTGGTGAATTTTCCCCATATCTACTTCCAAAGATCTAGCCGACTCCACAAAGGCTCGGAATCCCAATAATTTTGGTCCTAGCAGTAAAATTCGCAGTTCGTCACGCATACCATTATAAAATCTATCAACTACAGACTACCGGTTCTCCAATCCAAAGAATGGGTAGCGGCTTATCAAAAGAAATGCCTGCAAATACTCATCAACCGAGTGCATACCCTGCACTAAGCACATGTTCAACGGCTGACCTGATGGCCTTCTAAATGTCACTTGATCCAACTCACCACCCGACATTGAAGACATCACAGGGACAAAGGGTTGCATATTGCTTCCCTGTTGTGCACTAGTTACAACGAGCACCACTTCAACAATCCTTCTTATGGTTTCAAATGATGGAGGGGTCTCAAGCACGTCGCTTGGTGCACTATAAACCTCAGGAACCAGATGTTCTGTCGGCTCTGCGCCACTCCCTATCACCTATAGTCGTACAAAACACCAATAAGTGACCAAACGGAATTGCAAAAAGCAATTATAGGAACACGCATATTCCTCAAACACGTGTATTTTTCATTCCTAAGTGGACATTCGTGGGTTCTTTTTAATGTTATAACGATGATGCACACATGTGCTCACCACCCCTTAAAAGAATTCGCCCGCGAATTCAGTTAAGCCTGACCGTAACCAGAAGTCTCATACCAAATTGTAACACCCCCATCCGTCGCATGACATATAATAGAAGGTCCAGCTGGAACCCGACACCTTATACCACAGACAGTCGGAAGGGTTACATAAGAATATTCAAACATTCCAATTAAGACTACTCGTCCTACACAGAGCATTCTAGCGGAAGCTTTTAAATAGTTGAAAGAACCCAAAACTTAAATCCATGATCATGAATGCCCACATCCACACAATAGGAATGAAAACCAAATACAATGAAAGGTACATGGACTTATGGCCTTATAATAGTTCACTTGTCAAATAGTGTCGTACATACATCGGCTCGCAGGCCGGCCACACATGATAAAATAAAAACAACTATTCTTTATGACCTTCGAGGGCCATCACGACAACATGGGCTCCAGCCTGCTCTTTTGCTCTCGGCTTCGTAGCACCTGCAAGAAATATTACACCGCACGGTGGTAAACAAAGCAACGGTCAGCAAAAGCCGACCAAATTATAACGACCCCGCCCCTTGTTCGGGACGGCGGTGCTCTTTCCCTGCATAACATTAGCCCAGCTAAACAATAAAGTGCAAATACATTTCGCCACAGGTGTAGGCACTCATGGCCAAACACCCAGTGCACTCAGGGCACATTAACGGTGAATCCTGACACTTCAGCGTCTTCACCACCACCACCAAGATGGCAACCACATGAGCAATTTAGCCTTCCTGACCTTGTCGAGTCTAAGGCTCCCGACTATGCCAACGTCCAGTCCCCTTTTCGGGTCTCTTGCACCAAACCACAAAGCCCAGGTCCAATTCCACTTGCCCGTTGCTCACAACTGCATAGTTCACATTAAGACGTACGCACGAGCCAAGATTCTCTAGGATCCTAACATTCCAAACAATCACATAACCCAGTTATGTTCAAGGCCGGTTCCCAGACCGCCAAGTTAGCAGAACAACGATTCCGCTCAGTTTTTCGGGTACACCTTGGAGCTAGCTTCCAAGGATCCCTGCTGCAATCTACCACGTAGAAACCCGAAAACCCAAAGCACGGAGTCTTCTCCGGCAAATCATAACAAATGCAACATCACCGATCCAGACCAACATGTCCGGGTAGGCTTCACACATAATGCATATGTTCGTACTTCGATTCCGGACTCTATATGCAACACAAGAGGGACTATTCACATCAACCCCAGGGAACACCACACACTCATCGCACACTCGCGGGAGCAAGATTCCCTATGTAGAAAGGAAGAGCTTCACATGCTCAAGTTGAGAATCGTTACCCTTGTAATCCACTTTGGTGTCATGGAAAAACTACACGGATGGAAATCTTCGCAATGAACTTTCCTCCACGGATCCGCTCTCAGATCTCAAAATGGTGCTCCGATGCTCCGCCGGTGGACGAAATGCTCCTTCTTCTTCCTCCTCTCTCTAACTTCTTGGAAAGAGAAAGCTTGGAGAGAAATGAAGGATTAACTCCCCTATTCCCGGACTTAACAGGGCAGGAAACCATTTGGGCCGTTGGATCTTATTTCAAGAAAATGAGCGGCTCAGATCCGCTCAAAAATCCCCAAACCTGGGCCGAACACGGCTTGGCACACAGCCGTGTCCCAGGCCGGGTGCCTCGATCCAGGCACGATTGTTGAACATAGAGACTCACACGGGCTACGACACGCCCGTGACTAGGGGGCGTGTCACATATAATCGTCACGGCAACGGACACAACCCAACTGAACACAGATAGGGACACGGGTACGAACACGCCCATGTCACTTGATAATCGTCGAGCAAAAATCGTCGATCGTCGAACGCAGAGGGTCACTCGATAATCGTCGAGTGCCTTTCGTCGATCGTCGAATGCAGAGGGACACGCCCTCCCGACACGCTCGTGTTGCTTGGCGAGTTCCTCCCGAACACTTTTTGTCAAACTCAATTGGCTTTCGGGAACACGGGTACAGACACGGCTAGGCACACGCCCGTGTCAAATGACACGCCAGTATCATTCAGCCATGTTTCTAGCCGTGTCCTTCTCGGGATGAAAATGGCCAAAACACTAGCCAGACATGGCCTTGGACACGCCCGTGTCCTAGGCCGTGTACCCCTATACCAGCACCAAAAATCCCTTTTTACGCGACCAACTCAAATACAATTTTCGGGGCGTTACAGCTACTGTGCTCAGTTGCTGTGGATTCAACATCGTCTCCAAGACTACAACCTTCAGATAAGTAGAAGTCCTTATTTAGTGATTCTACTAGTGCTATTTCAATTGCTAGGAATCCTGTCTCTCATATCAGGACTAAGCACATCGAAATCAGATACATTTCATTAAGGAGCATATGGAATGTGAAGATATCAAACTTGAGTTTGACTTAACTGACAAGCAAGTGGCTGACATCTTCACTAAGCCACTATATGAAGCAAAGTTTAACACCTTCAAGTTTGAGTTGGGTATATTAAACTTGGTATAGCTTCAGTTGCTCCTCATTTAGTTGCAAGGTACTTTGTATTTTGCAGATGAAATTATTCTTCAGAAAAATGAAGACTCTTCATGTGATATACCTTCAGTGGCATCATGGTCAATTACTAACCAGATTGGTATAAACTAGATTGTCTACCAAGAAATATGACAGATGATGCATCAGTTGAGAGGGAGCATGCCGAGCACTAATCCAACAATTCACTACTGCCTATTTGAGGGCGAGCAGATGATAAGAACCATGCTTGCTATTTGCTGAAGTCAAAAAGGGGGAGGAAAAGGTGATTAGATGAATGATCAAGAATGGTAGCTGTAATTCTAGGGGAGCATGTGTAGTAATGTTCACCCTACAGGCAAGGAGGTGTGGTAACTATAGATCATTCTCCAGTTATATGCTTTTAAAATTCTTATTCTTCTTATTATTGTATATTACTATGTATGTCATTGACTCATTATTGAATCATTTGCTTAAGGGTTTTGACTTCCTCAAATAGGGGGAGATTGTTGGGTCCATTGGCCATAATGTCCTAGATTTGAGGAAGTCAATATTGTCAATGATATACATAAAGTTATAGTTGATGTGTGCCTGCGTTCATGCATGCAGGGATGTCCTTACAATAATGATGGGACTGGTAGCCTAAGTGGATAGGTCAGATAAACACTTACCTAAGATGTGGATATATAAAAAATTGTCTATGTCCACAGGCATTGAGTGAAGGTCATTCACTCAATGCCAGAAGACTTATAGCGCAGAGTGAAGGCTATACAGTCAAATCTAAAGTAGTGGCAAGCTGTGAAAGTGGCTAAGTCCACATGCATTGAGTGAAGTCAACTCACTCAATGCCATAATGTAAAAGGCTGTGAGATAGGATAATGCAGTAAAAGCCTAAGAAGAAATGGGCAGAAAAGTGGCCAAGTCCACAGGCATTGAGTGAGTATCACTCACTCAATGCCATACTCTATATTCATTGAATATTGCCTTATAAGTCAAAGCCACAGAAAATCTGTGCTGATATTTAGCTATGTCTAAATGCGTTGAGTGTAGCTTACTCACTCAACGCCTGATAAACAGAATAAAATCTGTTAAGTAGTTTGGCGTTGAGTGGTTCTTACTCACTCAACGCCAAGGAGCAGAAAAATCCGGCTAAGGCAAAAAGCATTGAGTGAGACATGCTCACTCAATACTCTCAACGCAATGATTAAGAAAATCTGTCTAAAGCAAAAAGCGTTGAGTGAGGTGTGGTCACTCAATGCTCTCAACTCTTAAGATGCTGAAGAAGTTGGAAATTGGTTAAGGCAGAAAGCGTTAAGTGAGGCATTCTCACTCAACGCTCTCAATGCCCTCAACGCCTAAAATACAGAAAGTATGGCTAATGCACAAGGCGTTGAGTGAGGCGTGTTCACTAAATACTATCTACACCAAGCATGCAGAAAAGGCTGAAGAATAAGCTAAGGCAAAAGGAGTTGAGTGAGGCTTGCTCACTCAATGCTGTCAACAACTAGATAGACAAAATTTTATCTAAGTGCCCTGGCGTTGAGTGAAGCTCATTCACTAAACGCCTATTCTAATGATGCTCGATTTTTGTTAAGTCCACAGGCGCTGATATCAGCAGTATCTGCAAAATCGACAGAGACAACTAATTTTAAATCAAGTACAGAGAAGCTACAGAACACGACAAACTCTGCCGAGAAGCTACTGTACGTCTTCTTCCGTTAAAGCAAGATGTAGCTTGATGCTGTAAGTGGTCCCCACTGGTTTCTTAGAGTCATTGATTGGCGAACTACGAAGGAAGAAAGTGGCCAAGACGATAACTTTTAGGGCTTTATCAATTTCAAAAGTTACGGCTGAACTTCTTTTTCCACGCCATTGTTGCCGAGAAAAAGCTTGAAGTCTTCCAGCAAGAATCAAAAAGTTCAGTTAGCTGGTGCCATTTTCACCTGCACCAGCAAGATCAGAAGGTCAACCTTCTGAGGGAGAAGCAGAAATAGAGAACAAGTTCTACAGATCATGTTACTTCTCAGTTTAGCAAGCTCAAATCTGAAGATCTACTTCTGAAGCTGAGAAGAAAGAAGAATAAAGTTGTTGATTCAGCCTGAGAAGGAAGCGGAAGCAAAGCAATTTACTACAAGTTACTTCCAGATTAAGATCCTTATAGCTGTGAAGAAAGTTAGAGTTGAGATAACTCAGCTCAAGGGGTTATCACAGAGAAATTTCTCTGTGATAAAAATCAATCTATTTCATTCCAGTAGGATCCTTTTGGATCTGATTTGTAAGGCTCTCTGGGCCTGAGGTAGCACAAATTTGCCTGAGCTGTAGGATCCAGTTTGGATCTAAGGTAGGTGGTCAACTGATCACTGAGTTATAGGAGATAAATACTCTCTGAGTGTAGGAACTTTGGGTCTGAGGTAGGATCCCTAGTGGATCTAAGGTAGGGCTGTCCTCCCAGCCTGAGTGTAGGGCCTTTGGCATGAGGTAGGTGATTTGTTGATCATTAAGTTGTAGGCCTTTATGGATGAGCTGTAAGTCTTGGAGGAGACTGAGAGATCCTGGAGGATCTGACGTGTAAGCTCTTTGGAGCTGAGGTTTGGAGAAGTGTCTTGACTAACAAAAAGTTGGTATGGTGGGAGGAGAGTGGATGTACCCAAAAGTTGGGGAACCACTATAAATCTGTGTGCTTTTCTGTGTTATTTTCTTTGTGCAGGTACTTGAAAGCTAATTACTGCCAACACACTAAGTATTAAGGAAGATAAAATTTAAAGCTAATATTATCAGTAAGACAACCTATTCACCCCTAGGTTGTAAGCTACCTTGAAAATAAATGCTTTCACAACTTTTTGATTATTTTTTCTAAATTCTTCGATGCATATTATAGTCCATATAATGTAAAATCATAATCAAGAGAAATTAGAATTGAAAATTCACGAAAACCTTTTTTGCATGAAATTTAAAGTTTTGGTTTTATACCTCCAGACGATAATTCTACTGTTAGAAATTTGATGCATAAAATTTTATAAATTAAATGTTTTATTGGAGTCATTTGGTGTTTGGTGTTGAGCTTCATACTTTTGATAAAAAATCTCCAAAACCAAAAGGAGGGAATCCAATTTTTTGGAGGGAAACTTTTATAATAGAAATTGAAAGTCTTTAGTTTCAAGAGTAGCTAAACACCTATGGGTGAATAGGTTTTTTAGTCTTTTAATACTTTTTGCTTTGCTTTAGTGTGTTGTGAGTTTGTTAAGTTAACATTTAAGACAATCACACACAGCACACATGAACTTTATAGTGGTTCCCCAGATTATGGGTACATCCACTGTCCCTCCCACCTGTGTAACAATTTGTTAGACAAGGTCACTTCTCCAATCTCAACTCCTAAGAGCTTACAACTCAGATCCCTCAGGATCTCTCAGTCTACTCCAGGACCTACCTCAGGCACAAAGCCCTACCACTCAGAGCCAGCAAAGCTCCTATAGCTCAGTGATCCACAAACCACCTACTCAGACTTATCACTAAGTCCTACAACTCAGGCTAGGAGGATAGCCCTACTAGAGAGAATGACTCTCCTAACTCAAGCCAACAACCCTATAACTCAAATCCAAACCTGGATCCTAACTCAGATTCACCACTTGAATCCTACCTCAGATCTATTGAAGATCCTACACTCAGCCTTTATATATTAATCTTACACTCAGATAAGATGATCCTATAGAGAGTAATAGTTTATTGATGATGTTTAGACACCAGAGAAATATTCTCTCTATCTTCCTCCTTCTGTGCTGAGATAACTCAGTCCAGTCTTCTTCACAGCTCCTGAAAGTATTCTTCAGGAATATTCAGTTTGAGCTTGTGAAGTAGCTATAGTAAGGTCTTCCCCTTGCTGCTCTTTCTTTCTTAGAGATGTATCTCTGAACTTGCTATTGAGATGAGAATGACAACAAATATCTTACTAGAGCTTTCAGATCAGTTGTTTGAACAACTTATCTTGGCTCTTCAATAATGTTGAGAGGAAGAAGATGAAGTTCCGCTCTATCCAAAAGTTAATTTCTTCTCAGTGATCTGATTCCTTTTCTATCCCACCGTCCAACGGCTCTTTGAGCCTTGGGCCTACATGGAGTTGGAAACTGCAAGTCCACTTTTGCATTAAATGTTGTACAGTAGGCATGCGGTGCCGTTTGTCATGTGTTGTATACTTCTCATAACATTTTGAATTTCTGCTGACGTCAGCACATGTGGACTTATTTGATTTCAGACAATTCATCATATGTGTTGAGTGAACATCCTTCACTCAGTGCCAAAATACTTAGCCAATTACCTTGCAGCACTAGGCATCAAGTGATCAATCATTACTCGAAGAATATATTCATTAGCTATTTAACTGATTAGGAATTGAGTGAATCTTCATCACTCAACGCATTTGGACTTGGCCATTTTTCTTCTGTATGAAGGCGTTGAGAGATGCTTATGCACTCAATACTTTCTACCTTATCTCACCATCTTGATGAGACAATGAGTGAACAGCCTTCACTCAACACTTTTATACTTGGTAGAATTTCTTGTTGAGCTGGTGTTGAGTGAACAACCTTCACTCAATGCATCTGAACTTAAACAGAATTTCTATCTTCAACTTATGAGGCTTTGACTGAACTTTGTTCTGTCGAAGCTTTCTACTTTAGGCATTGAGTGAACTGCCTTCACTCAATGCTTCTGGACTTAGCCATAATCCTGCTCTGATTCTTAGATGCATTGACTACTTGAGCTTGACTCAATGCTTCTAGCTCTGGGTGTTGAGTGACCTTCCTTCACTCAACACTTTTGGACTTACCAAAATTCTACATTGGAAATAGTTAGGCTTTGATTGTCCATGCTTTACTCAATGCTTTTTGTCATCTGGCGTTGAGTAAACTGGCTTCACTCAACGCCTATGGACTTAAACAGATTTCTGTCTAACCTACATCATTCCTTGTGTCCACCTAACCTGTCTTATTATGTAATGAGTAATTACCTGCATATATAGAACATATTGCAACCATTAGTTACACTCATGTGTATGTCATTATATAGTAGGCCTTCTTCAAAGCAAGGACATTGAGGTTAATGGACCCAACAATCTCCCCCCTATTTGAAGAAGCCAAAATCTTATACAATGATATACATCACCACAAATGCAGTAAATATACTCAGTAAAGCATTGCAGAACACAAAAATAATGAACAGACATACAACAAAATGAAGTTCATTTATCAGAAGGAGTACTGTTTTTCAAGTGTGCATAATACAAAATTTAACACATTCCTTCAGCCCTATAAGTGGAACAAGAAACTTTTTAAGTTTCAGGTTCCCTTATCATTATGCCCCTGCTCCTTGGCTTCTTGGCTGCATCCAAAGCTTTAGCTTCTGTTTTCTTTTCTTTTTGTCTCTGGAAGTAACTGTAAGGCTTTGGGAAGTATTTGACAGGCTCAATAGCATCTGGTGACAAAGTGCCTAGTCACTTGACTTTTTTAAATTTTCTTCTATCCCCCTCATTCTTTTCAAGCTTAGCCCATTCAAGGGAGCTGTAGAGCTTTCCCATTTCTATCTTCTTGTTCTTAACAAGATTCCAGGAAGATAGAATGATTGTCCTAGACTGAGCACTCCATTATTTAAAATTTGTTCTTGCTTCCATCTCTTCTCTGAATCTCTTCTTGCTCATCCTGGCAGCATCCTCTTCCTCAATAATATATTTACCTTTTGCCCTCATGATTTGATCAACAGTGGGGCTGAATGTTGGAATCTAAGGAGCAACAATAGAAGATTCAACCCCCTGTGCACCTTCTTGAAAGTACTGAGCATCATCATGATAGATAAGATCTTATTGTGCACCCTGATCATAGTATTAATTATCATACAAACCGTCATGTTGAGCCATCTGCCCTTGATTCATTGCATTTTGTACTTGGTCAAGAACTATGGGGATGTCCTACTGAACTTGATCCAGGCTAAAATATCCTCTTATAACATTTGACACCCATACAACATTCTCTATTTTTGTTCTGATTATTTCCTTCTCCCCCTTTGGCTTCTTCAGTAATAGCCTTAGTCTGAGAGGTAGTGGCTTTGGTCAACTGTGCATCAAGGAAATGTTGGAGTTACCATGATGATCTGGAAGTGGTCAAACATGTAATCTCACTGCCAACGCAATATGAGCCTGCAGGGTCGCACATAAGAGATGTGGAGAAGTTGGATGACTGACTGTGTTGGTAAAGGTTACCAATCACCGACCTGAATAGGGTTATGGGCAAAGTGTTGCCTTATAGGATCATCAGGTTGGGCAAATGTTGCCTTGGAGGGCTGGTTAGGTTTGTCGTCCAAGGGTCAAAGACATTGGTCGAGAATGGTCTTCTGATTCCCGCCGATCGGCGAGAATCGTCTCCCTGATTCTCGCCGATCGACGAGAATCGTCGAGAATCAATTGTTGATTCTCGACGATCGACTACCTTGACAATTGTCGTCGACCGCGGCTCGACGATCGTCGAGTATCATTATGTGTCGTCAAGCGTAGCTCGACGATCGGCGAGAATCGTCGAGTATTGTACTCTGATTCTCGCCGATCCAATGTGATACTCGCCGAACGATTCTCGCCGAACCTGCTCAGTGATTCTCGACGATTCTCACCGATTCATACTCGCCGATTCATACTCGCCGATTCTGAACCCTAATTTCGAGTGGTCTGCGGATAGCGATTTTCCTGAGTTTATTTTATACTTTAAGTATAAATATAACACTTAGGGTTTCGGGAAGATATGCGATCTGTCTCTTCTGTGCGAATCGAACCCGACGGAAGGAGTTCCGCGTTCGCTCCGCCGATCCCGATCCCGCCGCCGGAAGAGTTCCGCCGCCGTGTTTGCTCCGTTGACCACCTTCTCTCCAGCGATCGTCGCTGGCGCTGTATTCCCTGGCGCGGACCTAGCAGTCTGTGGGAAAGCAAAGGTGCGGTCTTCTCCTTCCCGATCTTCCGTGCGACAGAAAGCTCGGCGTTCTCCTGCTCGTGTGGACTTCTGCAGAAACGTGGACACTATTCCACGTAGAACTCGCCGTTAGGAAGAAGATAAAGTTTGGAGCTTCTCCGTTGAGTTGTGACTCAACGCCACCGAGGTAATTTTGCCTAGTTTTGCTAACTTCTTGATTCAACCGTCATGGCTCGATCCGCATTTCTTTGGGTTTTCTTGTTGTTTTTCTTTCCGCTGCGTGCACAAGCGTTGTGCCAACCCTATAGAGAAACCCAACAGTGGTATCAGAGCGAGGTTCGGCCATGACTGTTGTTTTGGAAGTTGTCTTATTCCAATGCATGTAAACCTAGAGATTTAGAAGTGTTCTAAATGTCTAGATTTAGTCTTGGCACTTCGCCAAGAACGATTGGAATTTCGGTGGAATTTCTAAGTGTTAGAAATTGTTGTCTCCTTAGCAGTAACCATCCCTCGAGTATGTTGTGGATTTTGAATCCAACATAGAGAGATGAGCTTGTCTACTGCTTAAGTTGAGTTGTCTTTGCCTTCTGTCCAATGCATGTAAATCTGAGGATTTGGAAATCTCCGGATGTTCAGATTTAGCCCTTCCTTCTATCAAATTGTTGATGGTGTAAGGATGTGCACATAAGGGATGCATGTGGTTTAGAATTGTTTTTCTTTGGATGTGCACATTGATCAAATGTTGATCATGGTTAATTGTTAACCTAAAATTGAAATCCCTTCTTTTAATATTAAGTGTTCGGATGCCTTCCGATGGATGACACTCTTCCTGCCTCGATCGATGAAATGTGGGCTTGCCAAAGCAAGGTGCATTAATCTATCTTAGTAAGGGTGCGAGCGGATAATTGTGATATCCCACTGTCGACATCGGGTCCAGCTTAACTAGGTGACCTCAAAAGTTGAGTGCCTAGAGGCATAGGGTTGGCATGCACCATGTGATGGATGCGAATAAGGAGTTATTCACCAACCATACAAGAATTGCATGAGGATGCAATTGGCAAGCATTGCCTACCTAAATAACCACATCGTGAGAGGAACACCAAAGCGGACTCATTGTGTTGGTGAAATACGGGTCTTGTCCACTAAGAGAGTAGCTCGCATGAACTCTCCGAATTGTTAGTGAGGGCTATCATTTCGAATAAAATAGTGGGAGTATTTTAATTGAAGTCCTAATTAGAATAAATTATAATTGAAATTTAGGTACTGATTTTAATTCTGCATAAATTCTTGTAGAATTCCATGGCAAGCGTTTCACACTCCACGCTGTCTCTGAGAGCCATCCTTGAGAAGGATAAGCTCAGCGGGACAAACTATATGGACTGGTATAGGAACCTGAGAATTGTTCTCAGGCAAGAGCGAAAGCTCTATGTCTTGGAAGAAGAAGCCCCCGAGGTGCCGACCGGGAACTCTTCCCGTGCTGAGAAGGATACTTATAAGAAGTATACTGATGATGCCTTGGATGTCGAGTGCCTTATGCTTGCCACCATGAACTCTGAGCTTCAGAAGCAACATGAGAACATGGGGTACAAGGAGATTGACGAGCATCTCAAGAAAATGTTTCAGGGGCAGGCTCGTCAAGAGAGGTTCGACATCACGAAAGCGTTATTTCAGTGCAAGATGGGAGTTCGAGACTCAGTAGGGACTCACGTACTCAAGATGATTGGGTATATAGAGAACCTTGAAAGGCTGGGTTTTCCTCTTGGTGAAGAGTTGGCCACGGATCTGATCCTGCAATCGTTGCCGGACAGTTATGAGCAGTTCGTCTTGAACTACAACATGAATGAGATAGACAAGAAACTGCCCGAACTCCTAGGCATGTTAAGAACTGCCGAGATCAACATGAAGAAGGCCAAGCCTGCTAGCCCCATACTGATGGTGCATAAGGGCAAGGGCAAAGCCAAGGGCTCCAAGAAGACAAAGGTGGGACCTAAGTCATATCTTGAGCCCAAGTCTTCAGCACTGATAAAGAAGAAGAGCACGGTGAAGGAAGGGAAATGCCACCACTGTGGCAAGGCTGGTCATTGGCGGAGGAACTGTCCTTCGTATATTGAGGGTCTGCAGAAATTGAAGGGAGGTATGACTTCCGCTTCTAATGTTTACGTTATAGAGATAAACCTTTCTGCTCCTTCATCTTGGGTATTGGATACGGGATGTGGTTCTCACATTTGTACAAATGTGCAGGAACTGGGAAGGAGAAGATTGCTGAGTAAAGGGGAGGTGGACCTCCGCGTCAGCAATGGAGCAAGAGTTGCTGCTGTAGCCGTAGGAGTTTACCGTCTTTCTTTGCCCAGTGGGCTTGTAATAGAATTAGATAACTGTTATTTTGTTCCGGCGATAACTAGAAACATTATATCTATTTCATGTTTGGACATGATTGGATTTTCTTTTATAATTAAGAACAATTGTTGTTCTATATTTAAGAATGATGTTTGTTATGCTGTAGCCCAATTGTTTAATGGTCTTTACGTTTTGAACTTGGACCATCTGATCTATAATGTAGAAAATAATAAAAGACTAAGAACAAATGATTCGAACCCTACGTTTCTCTGGCATTGTCGTTTGGGCCATATCAACGAGAAGCGCATATCCAAGCTCCATAGAGATGGACTTTTGGACTCATTTGATTATGAATCATTTGAGCGATGCGAATCTTGTTTGTTAGGCAAGATGACTAAAGCTCCTTTCACTAGTTATACTGAGAGGGCTGAGGATCTCTTGGGTGTTGTACATAGTGATGTATGCGGACCCATGAGTTCCATAGCTAGAGGTGGGTATTTCTACTTTGTTACGTTTACTGATGATTTCAGTAGATACAGATATGTGTATCTTATGAAGTGCAAATCCGAGACCTTTGAAAAGTTCAAAGAGTTCAAGAATGAAGTAGAAAACCAATTGGGTAAGAGGGTTAAAGCACTCCGATCTGATCGAGGTGGCGAATACCTGAGTCATGAGTTCCGTGATCATCTGAAAGAGTGTGGTATTGTATCACAGCTCACTCCACCTAGAACACCACAACATAATGGTGTGTCTGAGAGGAGAAATCGTACTCTGTTAGACATGGTACGTTCGATGATGATCATGCAGACTTGCCTATTTCCTTTTGGGGTTTTGCTTTAGAGACTGCTGCAATGACATTGAATCGCGCTCCAACTAAAACGGTTCTGAAGACACCATATGAGATATGGACTGGGAAGCGTCCTAGTATGTCGTTCATTAAAATTTGGGGCTGTGAGGCATATGTGAGACGTCAAATGCCTGACAAGCTGGAACCCAAATCGGATAAATGTTATCTGGTGGGATATCCTAAGGAAACGAAAGGGTATTACTTTTACCTACCATCCGAGGGCAAAGTGTTTGTCGCAAGGACTGGTGTCTTCTTGGAGAAAGAGTTCTTATCAAGAAAGACTGAAAAGGTAGAGCTTGAAGAAGTTCAAGAACCACATGTAGTGAATGAACCGGAATTGGATTCTGAGTCAGGACTACAAGATGTTGTAGCTAGAGAACCTGCTCAGGGAACACAAGTCCTACGTAGATCTGGTAGACCGAGGTTTGAGCCTGAGAGATATGGATTTCTCGTGTCTCAAATAGGTAATGTGTTGCTTATGGATCATGATGATGAACCAGCAACCTACCAAGAGGCTATGAATGGACCGGACTCCGACAAATGGCTTGAGGCTATGAAATCCGAAATGGACTCCATGTATGCAAACCAAGTTTGGAACTTGGTGGAACCACCTGAAGGGGTACGACCCATAGGGTGCAAGTGGGTTTTCAAGAAGAAGACCGACATGGATGGGAATGTACAGACATTCAAAGGGCGACTGGTGGCTAAAGGTTTCAAGCAAATTCATGGTATTGACTATGATGAGACTTTTTCCCCTGTTGCCATGGTAAAGTCCATTAGGATATTGCTTGCTATTGCTGCGTATTATGACTACGAGATCTGGCAGATGGATGTTAAAACGGCTTTCCTTAATGGAAACCTCCTTGAGGAAGTGTATATGACACAACCCGAGGGTTTTGTATCCCCAGATGAAGCCACTAAAATATGCAAGCTAAATAAGTCCATTTATGGACTGAAACAGGCCTCTCGAAGTTGGAATCTTCGTTTTGATGAGAAAATCAAAGAGTTTGGTTTCATCAAAAATGAAGATGAGCCTTGTGTTTACAAGCGAATCAGTGGGAGCATTGTTGTCTTCCTGATATTGTATGTAGATGACATACTGTTGATTGGGAATGACATTCCTACCCTGAAAGTTGTTAAGAACAACCTAGGGAACTGCTTTTCAATGAAGGATTTGGGTGAAGCGACTTATATACTCGGTATTAAGATCTATAGAGATAGATCGAAGAAGTTGCTGGGTTTGACCCAGAGTACGTACATCGAAAAGGTGTTGAAGCGGTTCAACATGCTTGAGTCCAAGAAAGGATTTTTGCCCATGTCTCATGGTATGAATCTCTCTAAGTACCAGTGTCCAAAGTCTTGTGAAGACAAGGACCACATGAAGTTGATTCCATATGCTTCGGCAATTGGATCAATCATGTACACGATGTTATGTACTCGACCCGATGTTTCCTTTGCTTTGAGCATGACTAGCAGGTATCAGTCAGACCCCGGTGAGTGTCACTGGATTGCAGTCAAGAATGTCCTAAAGTACTTGAGAAGGACTAAGGACGTGTTCTTGGTGTATGGTGGAGAGGAAGAGCTCGTTGTAAGCGGTTACACGGATGCTAGCTTCCAAACTGATAGAGACGACTCCAAGTCTCAGTCAGGTTTTGTGTTTTGCCTGAATGGAGGAGCTGTGAGCTGGAAGAGTTCCAAGCAAGAGACAGTTGCTGATTCTACAACAGAGGCCGAGTATATCGCCGCAGCTCATGCGGCGAAGGAGGCTGTATGGATTAGGAAATTCATCGGCGAGCTTGATGTAGTTCCTAGCATTGTTGGTCCCGTAGTTCTCTACTGTGATAAAAATGGTGCAATTGCACAATCTAAGGAACCTAGATCTCATCAGCGCTCCAAGCACATACTCCGGCGGTTTCATCTTATTCGTGAGATTGTCGAACGAGGAGATGTAAACATTTGCAGAGTGCCGACTGAGGAAAATATTGCGGATCCGCTGACAAAGCCTCTCGCGCAGAGAAAGCATGATGGTCATACTAGATCGATGGGTATGCGATACCTAAACGATCAACTCTAGCGAGGATCTTGTGGATTGCATGTAAATATGTATTTTGTTGGCTGTTTGTTCATACGATGAACTGTGTACCTAGTTTTTCTTTTATAATTAATGGCAAATTCTTTTATTGTGAGTTTTTCTATATATGATAGTTAAATGTTAACATAATAGATACCCTTAGAATGTTCGCTTCCATAGGACATCAAGTACGTGACTTGAATGTGAGAGCCTATGAATTTTTTGAAGCTTCATTCTTAAAGGTCCCTGGTCGAGTATCATCATAGAAGCTAAGGGTGATGATGATACATGAAGGCTAGCACGTATGTTGACTGATGACTGGTTCTCACAGGTCATGATATTGTGATATCAAGTCATCACGTGGGTACTTGTTAATGAACAAGTTATACTGGACAGACCCAACCTGAGACTACTCTGTGGATTGTCATCCAATCGTGTCACGAGTAGGTCTCATTTGACAATGGTGTTGTGGTCCTTTGACCTGAAGTCACAGCATTCATCAAGTGAGGAAGAGCGTGCTTTGATGCCATCTAAAGTCTTCCTTGAGAAAGGTTGATGATAAGGGTGGTTGTTGGGCATGTTACAAATCATTTGGGTGTTTGTGTGTGAGCAGATATGGAATTTGTCCTCCTGTATGACAGGAGTTGCATCCATGGGCCCCTTGATGGAACTGGACTGAGAAATGCATGGCCATGCTTGGTTGAGTCAGTATGTGATATTGGACTCACCATTCTCTGGAAGTCCATCCTGGATCAAGAAAACTTGGATTGAGCTATTACGAGGGTGACACGGTCCATGCCTCTAGTTCTTTCCGGATGTAAGGGACAAAGGGATAAAGACAACGCTGATACATTGGTCATAAAGGCTTATGAGTTATTAACTCTTATTGCTTGGGCAGCAATGATGCATTGCTAGATGCCGCTCATTGTTTGTGAGGTTTTTGGTTTGATACTTTCGAGATCAAGTGGGAGTCTGTTGGAGTTACCATGATGATCTGGAAGTGGTCAAACATGTAATCTCACTGCCAACGCAATATGAGCCTGCAGGGTCGCACATAAGAGATGTGGAGAAGTTGGATGACTGACTGTGTTGGTAAAGGTTACCAATCACCGACCTGAATAGGTTTATGGGCAAAGTGTTGCCTTATAGGATCATCGGGTTGGGCAAATGTTGCCTTGGAGGGCTGGTTAGGTTCATCGTCCAAGGGTCAAAGACATTGGTCGAGAATGGTCTTCTGATTCCCGCCGATCGGCGAGAATCGTCTCCCTGATTCTCGCCGATCGACGAGAATCGTCGAGAATCAATTGTTGATTCTCGACGATCGACTACCTTGACAATTGTCGTCGACCGCGGCTCGACGATCGTCGAGTATCATTATGTGTCGTCGAGCGTAGCTCGACGATCGGCGAGAATCGTCGAGTATTGTACTCTGATTCTCGCCGATCCAATGTGATACTCGCCGAACGATTCTCGCCGAACCTGCTCAGTGATTCTCGACGATTCTCACCGATTCATACTCGCCGATTCTGAACCCTAATTTCGAGTGGTCTGCGGATAGCGATTTTCCTGAGTTTATTTTATACTTTAAGTATAAATATAACACTTAGGGTTTCGGGAAGATATGCGATCTGTCTCTTCTGTGCGAATCGAACCCGACGGAAGGAGTTCCGCGTTCGCTCCGCCAATCCCGATCCCGCCGCCGGAAGAGTTCAGCCGCCGTGTTTGCTCCGTTGACCACCTTCTCTCCAGCGATTGTTGCTGGCGCTGCATTCCCTGGCGCGGACCTAGCAGTCCGTGGGAAAGCAAAGGTGCGGTCTTCTCCTTCCCGATCTTCCGTGCGACGGAAAGCTCGGCGTTCTCCCGCTCGTGTGGACTTCTGCAGAAACGTGGACACTATTCCACGTAGAACTCGCCGCTAGGAAGAAGATAAAGTTTGGAGCTTCTCCGTTGAGTTGTGACTCAACGCCACCGAGGTAATTTTGCCTAGTTTTGCTAACTTCTTGATTCAACCGTCATGGCTCGATCCGCATTTCTTTGGGTTTTCTTGTTGTTTTTCTTTCCGCTGCGTGCACAAGCGTTGTGCCAACCCTATAGAGAAACCCAACAGGAAATTGACACCTGTAGTTACATGGCCTTTTACTTGCATCATGTGATCATCTAGCACTTGAGTACATGCATCCATCCTTCTTTCAAGAATTATCTTGTGCTTTTACAATAGTGTCTTCTCAGCATTGTGGATTGCCAACAAGTTCCAAGAGAGAATATTCTGATTTTCCATGAGTGCATTATGAAGAGTGCCAAGCTCTACCAACTTGTCCTGAGTGAAGTCAACTGCAAGAGCAGCCCTCATGAAAAATTTGATAGTTTGGGCCTCTAGCAGATTCACCTCAAATATTATAGATTTGATCTCAGTTGAGAGTTCATTCCTCAGTTTCTTTATTGAATCATCAACAAAATTTTCAAGAATTCTTCTCAGATCATCTAGTAACCCTTTTAGATGAGCTAGAAAGAGAGGTGGCATCTCATCAACCCTTGTGGAAGTTCCTTGGTCAGCTTCCACAGTATCTTCATTCCTGATAACATAGCTATCTTCAGAAGTTCCCATCTTGTCCTCTGATGAGTGTGCTTCCTTATAGATATCAACAACAATCTTGTCTTTCTCAGATGCATAGGAATCTATTTCATAAACAATTCCTTGAGCATGGAGTTCAGTGTGTAGCTCCCCCTCACTCTCTGTAATGTTCTCAGTGACATGCAGGTCTGCAGCAGTATCCTTTTCCACATTTTCAGCAAGTAGATTTGTCTCTAAAGGAAACTGGAATTGCTCCCCCTCAACAATTACCTCATCCATAACTTGATCCAGAAGATTCTCCCCCTCACTTTGAGGACTGAACCTTGCTGATCATGTATTAGAGGTGCAGGTGAATCTTTGGTTGTAGATGGTGAATTGGAGGCCTCCCCCTCCATCACAGCAGATATCTTAGTGACTATGTCCTCAACCACTTGTTCAGCAGTTCTGCAGAAGGTATCTCCACAGCATCTGCTCGAGCCTCTTCTGATTGAGTCCTACTGACCAGAGTACTTACTGCAGGGTCAGAGGATATTGAGACTTGGGCACTCATGTCCTTCCTGGTCTCTTCAATAGACCCAAATAGAGGCTCTTCCTTAGTTTTATCTGAAGAACTGCTGTCTGTGCTTTCTTCTGAGACTGTAACTGTATATTTGTTCTTCTTGGCAACTAACTATTGTTGGGGTTGTAGGACTCTTTCCCACATGTCTAACATTTTGGAATCCATCCTTTTCATATGATGGATTTTAGTTCCTAACCTTGTGTTAATGATCCCTGGAACACTTCTTAGGAGAACCAGGGATAGAATTCTATCCATGTTAGGTTCAACAATACACTCCACCATCCTATCAAATAGTACTCTTCCCCAATCAGTCCTCTTTGAAAGTATAATACTTGCCAACAACTCAAACATCTTCTTGGAAATTTTGTCGTGTGAGCCGGGCTTGCACATCAACACCTTTCCAATCACATCAGCAAGGAACTTACCTTTTAGATTAAATTCTTTCCTTAGAATTGATCCAGTGGTGTGTTTAGATAGTCCACCGCACTTCAGTGCTGATTTGATATCATATTGATCTAGTTCCTCTTCCTCCTCTGACTCTGAGAACTTCAGCAGTTGCAGTTCCTTGCTTAGTCTTCTAGGGGTTATCTTTGTCTTGTTGCATTAATTAAGGTCTTGACCTTGCTGGTATATGAGTTGACCTTTGCGTTGGAAAATAATTCCAGTATTTCTCGCTTCCATAGCAAACAGGGCTCTGACAAAACATACTCTAGGTTAGCGACCTGGAGCAAATGGAGAACGAACTGAACATCTTCAAGCACATCTTTGAAGCCATTTCAAACCAGCTCTGACCCTTCGAATAGTAAATCTAAACCTTTCGGCCCCATTACTCATGCGAATTGCGGAAAATATTCCAAGCCTTTCATCGATTCATCGCAATCGGGTAGTGACGGGCAAGGAACAGTGCATCTTGTCTTATGCACACATCCTTCTATTTATATTTATTTCTATTTTAGAAGGGGAAGAGGCGCTTACATGTTCCTGATCAAGAATTGATTAACAGTTGGGATTTAATCCCGACACTTAGTCGCAAAATAGACGCACTAGGAGCATGCATTGAGTGAACTCGACACACTCAACGCTCTCAACGCATAGGTCCATTCGATGCACTCGACACCTGGGAATATAGATTCAGCTCAGTCGAATCCTGAGGTTGTCTCGACGTACTCGATGCTATAAAGCATATATTTAGTGCATTCGTCTCTTTTATGCTTAGTCGAATTCATCTCTACTGTCCTGCAGGGATTAGATCTACCTACAACAACACCAACAAAATAAAATGCAGAGAGCTACTAAAGCTTGACTAAATTCAGCATGCCCAATTCAAATTTGAAGGTGTTGAATTTGGCTTCATCTGGTGGTTTAGTGAAGATGTCTGTAACGTGTTTGTTTGTAGGGACAAATTCAAGACATATCATCCTTCTCCACATGCTCTCTAATAAAATGCACCTAATCTCAATATGCTTAGTCCTACTATATGATATAGGATTCCTAGTAATAGAGATAACACTAGTAGAATCACAATACATAGGTGTTTTACTTATCTTTATGTTGTAGTCCTGGAGCTGATGCTGGATACACAATAACAGAGCACATCAACTACCAACTGATATATACTCTGACTCAGCTATTTAAATTGCAACACTGGTCTGCTTTTTATTGCACCAAGACACAAGTCTTCCTCCTAGGAACTGACAAGTGCCTGATGTGCTTTTTCTGTCCTCTCTATAACGTGCAAAATCTGCATCTGAATACCCTATTAGTTCAAAATCACTATTCCTAAGGTACCATAGGCCAGGACCTGGTGTGCCCTTAAGATATCTTAGAATTCTCTTAGCAGCAGAATAATGAGACTCCTTAGTGCTAGACTGATATCTAACACAAACACATGTAACACACATGATGTTTGGCCTACTAGTAGTAAGATATAGGAGGGATCCAATTATGCCTCTATACAAGGTTTCATCAACAGATTTTCTTGCCTCATCCTTGTCTATTGACATACTTGCCCCCATGGAGTTTTCATTTTGGAGGCACACTCCATTCCAAAATTTTTAATTAACTCCCTAGTGAACTTGGACTGTGAGATAAATAATCCATCTTCAGTCTGCCTTACTTAGAGGCCCAAGAAGTACTTAAGCTCACTCATACTGCTCATCTCAATCTTCTCTTGCATAAGTTTGGCAAACTTCTTGTAAAAGTTATCATCAGAAGACCCAAAAATTATGTCATCTACATAAATTAGACTAGAATGATCTTGCGCTTAGATTCCCTTAGGAATAGAGTCTTGTCTATCTTTTCGCTTGAGAATTTATTCTCAATGATAAAGATAGACAGAGTCTCATACCATGCCCTAGTGGCTTGCTTCAACCCAAACAAAGCTTTCCTAAGTCTAAAAATATAATTAGGAGAGTTAGGATTGACAAAACCTGATGGCTGATCAACATCGACTTCTTCCCTTAAGTCACCATTCAGGAAGGCTGACTTCACATCAATCTAGTAGACTTTAAATCCCTTGTGGGCAGTATATGCAAGGAAAAGTCTGATGGCTTCTAGCCTAGCTGCTAGGGCAAAGGTTTGATCAAAATCAATACCTTCTTCTTATCTATATCCCTTATCCACCAGCCTAGCTTTGTTCTTGATTATAATGCCATTTTCATCAAGCTTATTCTTGTAGATCCACTTGGTTCCAATGATACTATACCCTTGTGGTCTAGGAACCAGCTTCCAGACGTTATATCTTTTGAACTGATTCAGTTCTTTTTACATTGCCACAATCCAAAACTGGTCTATGTTGGCATCTTCAAATCTTTTGGGTTCAATCTGTGAGAGGAAGCTGGAAAACATGGTTGTGTTGAGACTTCTGCTCCCGGTTATAATTCTTTGGTTAGCATCACCAAAAATCTGGTTTCTGGGATGATCCTTAAGATGCCTGACAGCTGGAGGCAATCTCCCATCAACATCTTGAGCTTTAGTGGATGGAGCTTGCTGGTCCTCATCCTCATCATGTGAGCTTTTCCCTTCTTTTGGAATACAGACTCCTTCATCTTCATCTTGGGCAGTATAAGGAGCTTCCTTGATGGACAATTTGTTCATCACCAATTCTATACCTGCAGGACTAGATAAGGAGCTTCGTAGCTCACTATTAATAATATTAGATTCATCAAACACTACATTTATGGACTCTTACACATCTTGATTTTTCAAGTTGTAGATCATATAATCCTTGCTATGATTGATGTATCCAATAAATATCTCATCGTAGGATTTGGTAGCAAACTTAGTCAAATAAGACTTCCCATTATTGAGCACATAGTATTTGCTACCAAAGATCCTAAAATATGCTAGGTTTGGTTTTCTTCCCTTCATGATCTCATAGGGAGTCTTCTTGTGACTCTTGGTGATAAAAGCTCTATTTAGGACATGACATACAATATTTACTGCCTCAGGCCAGAAATATTCTAGGAGAGATATATCACTTAGATATGTCCTTCCAGCTTCTATGAGAGCTCTATATTTCCTCTCAGCTATCCCATTTTGCTGGGGTGTTCTTGGAGAAGAAAAATTTTGATGAATCCCTTGCTCTTCATAAAATCTTATCATTCCTTCAGACTGGAATTCAGTCCCAAGGTCTCTTCTGATTTTGACCATAGTACAGTCCAATTCATTCTGAACTTTCTTGATAAAGGTCCTGAAGATATCAATGGTTTCAGACTTTTTCTTAAGAAAGAAAACCCATGCAAACCTAGAAAAGTCATCAATAACCACAAGGATGTAGACTTTCCTACCTAGATTATGAACTGGCATAGGACCAAACAAGTCCATATGCAAGAGGTATAAACACCTCACAGAGTCTTTGATCCTAATGCTCTTAAAAGAGGCTTTGGTCTGCTTGCCCTTTTGGCAAGCTGAGCAAATGCCCTCCTTGGTGCATTTTCCTTTACTTACACAAAGAAAGTTTAAACAGTTAACATTTCCACTCCTAGTGCCTATCAAGATGACCTCTTGGTCACTTGACCTCTTAATTTGGCACTCATCCTTGTAGAATAGAATGACATAGCCAAAATCACAGAGTTTCTTATACTTATCAAGTTGTGTTGCAACCCTTCCACATAAGCTACTTTTGAGATTGAGAGTATGTCATTGGTAATCATATCATATCCCTTTGTGACTCCTCTATCTGAACCTCCAAAGATTACTTTAGGTCCATTCTTCACTAGAGTGTAGTCTTTAGGTTGCCCCTTATTCCTGTCATGTGCGTGGAACATCCATTATCCAAGTACCATATAGGGGTATGTGCACTTGGATTATCCTGCAAAATATAATTTAATTTACCTTAGGACCCCAATTTTTATTGGGTCCTTAGTTCTAGTTAGCAAGAAAAGGAAATTGTCTTCCTGTAGATTTTCTGATAGGAAGACTAACACTAGCTCTGGGCATAGTAGGATTATGCCAGCAATCTAAGGCAAAATGACCCACTTTGCCACAACACCAACACTCACGTATATTGTATTTTCTTTTTAGAGTATGTCTGGTAGATTGGTTAGCTACTGACTGTTCAGAAGGAAGAGCAGATTCCTTATTCTTATTTCTTCTAGCCACTATCTGACTGAAGGTGAGTTTACCAGTAGAAGAGCTTGGTTTATCTTAAGTTCTACCAATAATGGTCTTCTTTGTATAAGACATACTATCGATGGCCTCAAAGATACCCAAATCATGCTTAATGACAGACTTGCCCTTGGTCTGAGTGTGTGCCGAGGGATCTTGAGAAAAGGCCACTGCCTTTTTCTTGAGTGTGGGGGCTAGTGCACCAAACACAAATGGTCTATTATAGGCCATTTTAATTTCCTCATGTCGGACCTTGAAGGCACTTAACCCCTTGTTATATATTCCACCATAGTTGTGAACATTTTTGTTCACATTAGTGGATCTACCATTCAACTAGTGACCATTAGATGTTTTCTTGGTCATACCTATTTGAAGGTAACATCACTTTCTTAAAAGAGATGAGAGACATTGATGCCAGGGGCTGAACTGGAGCTTTGCCTTTCCCTTTGGGATGGGCAACTCTAGTGTTCCCTTTGAATGCCAAACCCCTCTTATCTTTTTGATAGGACGAGTCTATCAGGGGAAACATAGTATTGTGCTTTGAATATTATGCCACAATTATTTTCTCCCTCTGGAACTTCTCTTCAAGATCCAAAATAATTGTGTTCTTATGGTTAATGTTCCCAATCTCGATGATTGTTATGGTCTTTAGTTCACTAACTTCCCTTGTCTTCTGATCGAGCAAGGATGTAGTTATAGCTTGCTGGGAAGCAAACAACTGTAGGGAGATAATCTTCTCAGCTTGTTTCTTGGACAACTTCTTGCTCCTTTTCAAAGCATCCAGAAGAGCACCATACTTGTCAATCAATTGATTGACATCTTCTTTAGATTCTGACCCATCTTCATCACAGGATGAGGATGCATCTGCACTAGTCTCATAATTTGAATCAGAATAGGAGCAAAATAGGAAGTATGCCTTATCTAGACCTGGATGATCCTAGTTGGAATCTTCATTTGATAAGGCCATTAGCCCAAAACTGATGTTGACCTCTTCATCCTCCTCAGTATCACTGTCTGAATGCGACAGAGGGGCCCTAATGCCTATCCTTGCAGCAGGATAGTCTTCTTCTTCATCAGCAACAACAATAAATAGCCCAATATATGCAGCTTCTTCTAGTTTAGAATCTGATGAAGATGAGTCACTTTGACTTTCATTCTTGACAATGAAGTTCTTTTCCTTCTTTCCCTTGAGATGGTGGTGCTCCTTCTCACCAGTCTCCTTTCTCTTTATAAGACAATCAACTATGACATGTCGTGGCTTACTGCAATAATAACAAACAATTTTAAAGGAAACGTGTTTATTAGGTTTAGATTCATACATGTCTCCATTGGAGTTTTTCTTCTCGACCTTGTAGTGGTCCTTCTTGTGATGAGAGGAGGAGAAGCTCTGCTCCTCCAGTGCTTCCTCTTTATCGTCTTTTGAAACTACCTAGATAAGGCAGCAAATTCTCCATCAGACATGTTGATGTCTGATGTGCTTGGCTCTGTGCTGTCTAATTCAGCAGGCTTCCTTGGGGGAGAAGAAATCCTCTCCTTGCCCATCTTAGATCTCTCAACTTTGAAGGCCACAGACTTTTCCTTGGCCAGAGATTTGCTGATGATCTCCTCCTCCTTGGTAAACAACTACATCTTATAGAAGAGCAGTTTCCCAAATAGTGTGTAAGGGGGGAGTATCAGCTAGATTTTCCACCTCCTTGATGGCATAGATCTTGATGTCATAATCTATGGTTAGAGATCTAAGGAACTTGTTATTCAGCTCATAATGGCTGAAGACCCTCCCATAGGTCCTCAGCTCATTCACTATTCTGAAGAATTTTTCATAGCAATCAGCTATGATATCTTTCTTGTTCTGCCTGAAGGCCTTATACTCTTGGTTGAGTAGGGATTTCCTATTATCCCTGACTTCTTCAGCACCTTCCATGTAGACCACCAAAGTGTCACACATTTCCTTGGAAGTTTTGTAGTGGACAAAGTTCTAAAAAGTTGAGTCATCAATGACACTAACAATTATGTTTTGTGCCCTCTTATCCATTGTAGCCAATATGACCTCATCCTTGGTCATCTCAGAGTATTTCTTAGGTGTCTGGACAGTTGCATCTATAGATGAGACCTTCATGGGGACTAAAGGTCCCTCTTGAACTGTTATAAAGATTCTTGGGTCAGATGCTTTCATGAACATCCTACCCTCTCCTTCTAGATCCCAAAGCTCTCCTTCATTTAGATTGGAAGCTTCATGGAACCCAGCTCCTTATGGTTCTCTCCTAAACCCATGAGGATATGCTTATGCAACTCTTAGAGATCAACTCAGACTGTTAAGTCCTTCTTGAGTAACCTCCCTCTGATACCACTTGAAAGTCTTTAGTTTCAAGAGTAGCTAAACACCCAGGGTAGGGGTGAATAGGCTTTTCAGTCTTTTAATACCTTTTACTTTACTTTAGTGTGTTGTGAATTAGTTTAGTTAGCTTTCAAGATAATAACACACAACACACAAGAATCTTGTAGTGGTTCCCCAGATTATGGGTACATCCACTATCCCTTTAGCCTTTCTAACAGTTTGTTAGACAAGGCCACTTCTCCAATCTCTGCTCCTAAGAGCTTACAACTCAGATCCCTCAGGATCTCTCAATCTCCTCCAAGACCTACCTTAGGTACAAAGCCATACCACTCAGAGCTAGCAAAACTCTTACAGCTCAGTAATCCACAGACAACCTACCTCCGACTTATCACTAAATCATACAACTCAGGCTAGGAGGATAACCCTGCCACTTAGATAGAATGACTCTCCTACCTCAGGCCAACAACCCTACAACTCAGATCCAAACCTAAATCCTACTGCAGATTCACCACTTTAATCCTACCTCAGATCTACAAAAGATCTTACATTCATCCTTTTTATATTAGGCTTGCACTCAGATCAAATGATCCTACAGAGAGAGTAATGGTTTGTTAATGATGTTTAGACACCAGAGAAATATTCTCTGTGTCTTCCTCCTCCTATGTTGAGATAACTCAGTCCAGTCTTCTTCACAGCTCCAGAATGTGTTCATCAGGAATATTTAGCTTGAGGTTGTGAAGTAGCTACAAATAGGTCTTCCCTTTACTGCTCCTCCTTTCTCAGAGATGTCTATCTGAATTTGCTATTGTGGATGAGAATGACAACATCTATCTTACTAGAGCTTTCAGATCAATAGTTTGAATAACTTCTCTTGGCTCTTCAACAATGTCGAGAGGAAGAAGATGAAGTTTCACTCTATCCAAAAGTTAATTTCTACTCAGTGATCTGATTCTTTTTCTATCCCACCGTCCAATGGCTCTTTGAACCTTGGGCCAATATGGAGTTGGAAACTGCAAGTCCACTTTTGCATTAAATGTTGTACATGAGGCATGCGGCGCCGTTTGTCGTGTACTGTAAATTTCCCGCAACATTTTGAATTTCTGCTGACATCAGCACCTGTGGACTTAGTCGATTTCAGACAATTCATCATAGGCGTTGTGTGAAAAACCTTCACTCAACGCCAAAATACTTAGCCAATTATCCTGTAGTACTAGGCGTCGAGAGATTAGTAATTAATCGACGAATATATTAATTAGCTATTTTAACTGATTAGGCATTGAGTGAATCTTCATCACTCAATGCATTGGACTCAGTCGCTTTTCTTCTGTATGAATGCGTTGAGTGTTGCTTAAGCACTCAACACTTTCTGCCTTAGCTTGCCATCTTGATGAGGCGTTGAGTGAACCGCTTTCACTCAATGCTTCTGTACTTGGTAGAATTTCTTGTTGAGATGGCATTGAGTGAACAACCTTCACTCAATGCATCTAAACTTACACAGAATTCTGTCTTCAACTTCTGAGGCTTTGACTAAACTTTGTTCTGTCAACACTTTCTTCTTTAAGCGTTGAGTGAACTGTCTTCACTCAATGCTTCTAGACTTATCCAGATTCCTGCTCTGATTCTCAGATGCTTTGACTACTTGAGCTTGACTCAACCATTCTGGCTCTAGGCATTGAGTGAACTACCTTCACTCAATGCTTTTGGACTTAACCAAAATTTTGCCTTGGAAATAGTTAGACTTTGACTGTCCATGCTTTACTCAACTCTTCTTGTCATCTGGCGTTGAGTGAATTGGCTTCACTCAATGTCCGTGGACTTAGACAGATTTCTATCTTTCCTGCATCCTTCCTTGTATCCACCTAACCTGTCTTATCATTGTAACAAGTAATTACTTGCAAACATAGAACTTATTGCAACCATTAGTTTCACGCATGTGTATGCCATTGTCTAGTAGGCCTTCTTCAAATCAGGTATATTGGGATCAATGGACCCAACAGAAATGATGATCTCTTAGTCCCACATTTCCTAACACCTCACATGTGAGTGAGTATATAAAGTATTTCACTCCTTATTTGTTCAAAGGAATATAATGAGTAATATTGAACCACACACGTGCGCATGCACTACACTGGACCAGATCAATATTTCAGATTTTGGATTTGGGATTTGAGGAATAATTGAATTGAATTATTTATTTTGTATGAAATAGTTTTGATATTTTGAGTCATTAAAATCCTAGTTGTGTCGACCTCTCCTAGCCTTCATTGACTTGTGTCAATTTCTCTACACTTGCGTCGATAAGCACTCGTCACAACATGCGTCGATTAGTGCTCTATCATCTTGCATTGACTTGTCTGCGTCGATAAGAACTTGATTCTTGCATCAATTGCCTTCTGACGGCTTGCCATGCATCGACATGAACTCATCGCCTCCACCTTGCATTGATAATGTCTCAACGCTACATCAAAAAGAACTCGATGTAACTACATTGAGTTCCCTGCCAGATTTCATTTTACTTTGTTTTCTGATACGCGTTTTCTTGCCATTAAATCCAAACATTCACCTGCACAATTAAAACTTACTAATTATAACCGTTGAATTTATTACACAGAAAATTCTTGACATTTTCGAGTCTCCTATTTTAGGATATTTCCTGATTTTTTTATACATGCTCTCTAATTTTTAGTTATCTTGATCGTGATTTTATCGTCTTCACATTTGCTTCATCAAGTGGGTGTTTGGGTGCTCTGTACTTATTTGGTGTCCACACACATCGAATTTTTGTGATCTAGCCGGGTGTTGTACCATGGAGAAGTGAGCATCAGATGAGATGTTGTCCAAAATCTAATTTGATGGCTCAATTCTATCCGAAAATTATTTAGTAGCATGTCCTATTGATGCACTTCCCAATTCCTAACCTAGCTTTAACACTACGCTTCGTCATGTCCAATCCAATCTTACTCATGTTCAAATCCAAAAATGTTATCCGCATAGAGGAGGAACATAAGAATAAAAATTCTAAAAGTGACAAAGACTGTGCTCCTAAACTAAATCTGACAGAATCACATGGTAACCAATCCTCACACCATCACTTCAAGGTCAAGGACAAAAGCCATATGAAACCTTTCCATCCAAGTTCCCGCCATCAAAAACCAATCATCCCAAACCTGGATCTTCAAACCAAAACCCAAGTAAATGGAGATGGTTCTTTATCTGCAGCCGTATAAATCAGTTGTCAACCAATTGCTTCTGTATGAAGACTGAATCCATGGTCGACAAATCCCATCGCTCCAAGCCTCAAGCCAATATGATCCAAGTACCAGATCAACCTATCTTCAAGTTAGATTATTCTCCTAGGCTTCTTCTTACTTGTTTATCAGATTGGTGATTTGATTCAGGAGCAAATGTTCATACCTGTTTTGATCGATCTTGCTTTACCACCTTTCAGGACATCAGTGGAGGAAGCGTGATCTTATGAGATGCTTATTAGCACAAATACTTGGACAAGTGCGAGTAGATCTTAGGTTGACATCTGGCATAAAACTAGCCTTACATGATGTGCTTTATGTGGTGAGAGTTAGGAAGAATCTTGTGAGTGGTTCTTTATTAGGGAAGAAAGGCTATAAGATTGTATTAAAGTCAAATAAAGTTGTATTAACATTGAATGATGTCTTTATTGGTAAAGGATTTGTATTTGATGGATTATTTAAATTAAATGTTGCTGATTTAGAATTAAATCAAATATATTCTTCTTTAATTCCTAATTATTCTCCCAATTTTTAGTATAGTAGATTAGGAAAGGTGAATTCTGATCGTATGCAAAAAATGATGTCCTTAATTATAATTTCTAAAATAAATGTTGCACCAAGTGCTAAATGTAAAATTTGTGTGCAAGCCAAATTTTCTAGAAAGCCATTTAAATCAGTTGATAGAACTTCAAAACCTTTAGAGTTAATTCAATCTGATGTGTGTGGCTCAAACAACCAACCTACTATAGGTGGAAATAAATATTTTTTAACCTTCACAGATGATTTTAACAATTATTGTTATATATATTTATTAAAAATCAAAGATTAGGTATTTTCATACTTTAAGACTTTCAAAGCTGAGGTAGAAAATCAATTAGGATCTTCCATTAAAATTCTTAGATCTGACCGAGGTGGAGAATACAATTCGAATGCAATAACCCAATTTTGCCAAGAACATAGGATAATTCATCAAGTTATTGCTCCTTATTCTCCTCAGTCAAATGGTGTAGCTGAACGTAAAAATCAGACCTTGATGAACAAGGTCAATTCCATGTTAGCTGATTCTGATGCCCTCAAAAATCTTTGGGGAGAGGCGCTGCTCACCTTTTCCTTCATCCTTAATAAGATTCCTTCAAAACAAAGTAATAAAACACCATTTGAATTATTTAAATTAAGGATGCCTTAGCTCCAAATTCTTTGAGTGCGGGGATGATTAGCTAAGGTAGTGATTCCCTAAACCTAAAAGAAAGAAAATAGGACGTAAAACATTAAAATCTATTTTTATAGGATATGCATCTAATAATAATGCTAATAGAGTTCTTATAACTAATTACCTAATTAGTGATATCTCTAATAACTTTATTATAGAAGCTAGAGATGCAGTTTATTTTGAAGATAAATTCACATATAAAATGAATAACTCATCTCTACCTTCTACTAGCTCAAATCATCCTTCTTCTTCTATAGATATAATATGATGAACCTAGAAGAATCAGAAGAGTTAGAATTTGAAGAATATTTGGAGAGGACTACTTCACATATATAGCAGAACTCGACGCTTGCATCGACAAGAATTCGTCGCCTCCACCTTGCATTGACAACATCTCGATGCTATGTCAATTAGAACTCGATGCAACCGTGTCAAGTTGCCTGCTAGATTTCATTACGCTTTGTTTTTTTATTACGTATTTCCAATAACTCCAAATGTTCACATGCACGATTAAAATTTACTAATTATAATCGTTGAATTTTTTACACAAGAAAATTCTTGCCGTATTTGAGTCTATTATTTTAGGAGATTTCCCAATTTGTTTTATATATGCTCTTAGATTTTCAGTTGTGTTGACCGTGATTTCATTGTCTTCACATTTGCTTCATTAAGTGCGAGTTCGGTTGCTCTGTGCTTCTTTGGTGTCTACGCACATCAGAGTTTATGTTGAAAATGGTGAAGTGAAAGTGGGTGATTGGGCAACTTGGGCGACCTGTCAACACAAACTATGCAGACAGGACTAGTAGATAGCCAGGTTGGTAGGGCTATTGCAAACGACCTGTTCTTTGGCGGCCTAGGCAGTCTGTTCGCGCATTCTATGCGAATAGAGGCGCTGGCCTACCAGGTAGGATTATGCACAACATGCAGTTGATCCTAAAAGGTAATTATTAAGATAGCGTCTCTATCCCCGGAGTCCGACAAGAAGCAGACTAGATAGGAGCTCGACAGACCGGCTTGGCAGAAGATTTGGTCTAGCTCTGGAGGAGTGGCTAGCGGAAGCCGCGGAGGTCGCCAGTTAGTGCAAACAGGTGCTTGAGTTCGTCGAAATTGGCGAACTAAATCAAGTGTCTGCCAGTAACTGCGGACTGGCCCTTGTAGCTGGTGGAGTGTACTTGGTTGGTTCTGAACTAAGTCCAGGATTGGCTTAGTCCTGCGAGTTCGCGCAGTTTAGCGTGGACTGCTTCTCAGTCCGCCAAGCTCGGCAGTGGTGCTATGTGCTTTGGTTGCGAGCTTGGGGAATGCGTACTGGAGTTAAGTCCGCAAGGCGTGTGTACTGATGCAGTAACCACCAAGTTCAGCAGTTTAGCTGATGTGGCTTGGTTGCAAACTTGGGTTGCGGACTGGAGCTGTGTCTGCTGATAGGCGGACAAGGTGTTGCTACAGAGTTCGGTGGGTGGTGGCGTCCTAGCTTGTCCTTTGGCGACAAGGAGAACTAGGGTTGATGTCCATCCTTGGTAAAGCTTAGGCAGTCTGGCTATCTTGCACAGGTCGTGACGTATTGGATAAGTATCCGCGGCTTGCGGATACACTTGGTGCTTGCTGTGAGATGAGGCTATGATCCTATTGGCTAGGGTGGTGACCACACTGCTCATCGTGCCTATAAAAGGACCCTCCCGTCACATCAATAGTAAGGTGAATGAACAGTAAGCGAACTCATGGATAGTTGGTGCAGACTGGTTTTTTGTATCTGTGCGGGTTTAAGGAGTTGACTGGTTTATTCTGTGCAGTTTGTGCAGATAGCGCTGGAAAGCCAGGACTTGGTTCTGACTGCGGCCAGGGATAGTGCGGACTCTGCGGTTAGCAACAGACGGTAAACAACAAGTCATGAAGAGCGACTAGGAGGTCTTCTCTTTGGTAAACAGCAGGTCTGTGTGGACTCCGTAGTGCAGTAGTAGAACCGGCGCCCACTTGTTAAGTTCGCACGGTTTGATTTGCCTTGTAATTGTTTCTGATTTTCCTTTGGTTATTTTGGCGAATCATGTCGCGCCATGTATGTCTTAGTTTGTAAGAAGACTGTTGTTATCAATAAAGACTCTTGTTGTTGCATGTGTCTCTGGCTGTGATCTAACCTTTTAGCTGATATAACTCCCGCTCATTCCTAGATCTAAAAAATTTACAGTTTCGGGATCTAGCCGAGTGTTTTACCTTGGAGAAGTGAGCATCAGTTGAAAGCCCTATTGGGGGTGGTGCAACTTCTTTAGAGCAGTGATCACACGCCTTACCCAGTCTCGATTCTAAACTTATATTAGATTTTAAATTTTATTTTTCACCTCTTTTGTTTATACAATTTTTAGAATCTTGTTTTCAAGATCTATTTATTATTATTATTAATTGAATTCAAAAGCAAAAAAATTATATATTATTTTGGAATATAGATGAAAATATTCTATCACCTACCGCTGACGGTAGGTGTATTTCTTGAAAACTCCAAATTTCTATATGTGTTAATTTCTGAAAAATTATATTACTATGTTAAATATCATTTTCTTCTACTATCAGATAAATTTTATATGTTTTGGGTAATTTATAAAAGTAAAATTAAAAAGAAAATTTACAAAATAATTTAAATGCCACCAAAACAAGTTCATATTAAAAAATTTATGATCTTCACATACACTACAATGATCTATTGCGATTAAACTGATATCCTATTCTTAAATTCACTTTAATTATATATCACGTTTCATGTTTTATTAAGAATTAGTCATAAACTGACTATTTCTACCACACTTGGGAATTATGAATCATAAGATTGGATATTGATATTATGTTTTGTGTATGTATATGATTCACAATTGTTTGCACACATCTCACTTTTATCTTGACCTTAAAATCAATCATATTAAAAAATGTTTCAAAAAGTTTCATGATTTACTTTTAGGTGTTTGAAAAATCAAAAATCTATGTTGAATACATGTAAAAAAATATATATATATTAAATCTTATCATATTGTGGTATCTATATGTTTGTGATGTTGCAAAAAATTATTTATTTCAATTATAGTTATATTTTTTTAAAAAAGATCATATATTATTATATTGAAAAATCAATGATCTATAAATATTATTGATTTCAAAAATCATTTTGTGAATGCATTGTGCTTTTATGATTGCATGTATCTCATTCGTTTATAGACCTTAAAATAAAATAAAAAGCTCGTTCACTTAATTCTAGGCCTATTTATTAGTTTGAAACTCAATTTTTGAATACATGAATTATGCTCTTCGAATCAAATTTATGTATTGAATTTTATTATTGTTGGCATTACATTACATTCAAAACTCATCATCCTATCATCACCTCTTAGTATTTGGTTAATTTAGTGTATATGCTAGGAATAATATTTTGAATGTCATGTTAAAGTAAAAGTGAAAATTTGAAAAATCATGAACACTTAAAATCTATATGATGAATTAAAAGATCATTTATGATAATCATGCAAAATCAAAAGATCTATTAATTCAAACATTAAACATAATTAGAAAAATCGTATTGATTTCAAAATATATGTTTTGTGTTCATGATCATTATATGAATGAATTATGTATTGTTTTTGCATGTATCTCATTGTATGTAGACCTTAGAATCAACTTGATACCAATAAGAACAAATTAAATAGAATTATCACTTAATTCTAGGTTTTTATATTGAAACTCTATCTTTGAATACACGCAACATTATGTCTTGTTAATTCTATGAGATAACATTGAATTCAAACTCATAATTCTAGCATTATCATCTAATTAATATTATTATTCATGTTAGTTATCTTGTATTGCCATGATGAATTATAAAGAGTAAAATTTAGAGATTTGAAATTCATGATAAACGTGTGTGTTTAAATATACTATAATTCGAAACATTAAATAAACACATAGTTTATGAATTCTTTCTTAGACTTAATAACTTAGTATATCCATGATTATTTACACCTATTTTGTGTCTCACATTAGCGAGGGCATAGGATTCTATACATTATAGAACTAACCTCTAAGTCATGTTTTATCCTTGATCGGGGAGGGTTCCAGTGAGGCCATGCAAAGTACTGTGGAGAAAGAGTGCTAGGTTGAGCGCCATCTTTTATATGCACATGGGATTAACACCTCAACCTACGACATATGAACAACTCCTCATGTCCATCTGTCACTTAGTACAGAGCTAGGGTGTAGTCATATAGATTGGGTATTTTTAATCTAGGACAAACTACATCACTATCACTGCATGAACATTATTATAAAATCTATTATTATTTATGTCATGCATATTATATTTTTTGTTCGAACATGTCATCTTGTGTTTTTTCATTCAATATACTATTTGGGCTTTCATGATTTTAAAAAAACATAAGTCTTTCGAAAGACTAGTTTGACACTTTAGGCCAAAAATCTTTTATCCGCAACTTTTTTTTATTATTCAAAATTTTTTATGGTACTTTGTGTCACTTATGTTACAAAACATGAATCAAGGAAAATTGGAATGAAAAATTATCAAAAAAATCATATTTTCAATGCAATATAACATATTTCTGTGGCTAGCGCATGCGTTATTACTAACGTTGGTGGTAGCATAAAATTGTTATTTATTCTTTCTTTTTGTATTTTTATCTAGCATAGAAGATCATACTACTTACAAACTCTTTAAAGAATTTTATGTTTTCCAGAAAATATTTAATTTTTAAAATTTGAAAATCAAATATAAAATCATAAAATAATTTCAACGAACAAAAAAATGTGTGTTTCTTATTATTTCTTTATGTGTTTAATGTTTTAGAATTTCTTTTATAAAACTCAAAAATCATAAGAACTGCTTGTTATTCATTGACATTGTCAATGATGACTAATTATATCGATTAAAGATTAAATACAATGTTATATTTAATTTTCAAGTTTCTTAAAATATTGTCTTGATTATATCATGCCTTGAATATTATCTTGTTTTGTGCAATGAAATTGATTGTAGAAAATATATGTAGAATTATTTTGCATGCCTTTAAGTATGAGTAATATTTTATGTTTGATAATGATTTTACACACACAGTTATTTTGATAACCTACATATGTTTTTAATATTATACTTGAAAAATTATGTAGTGTAATAATATAATAACTAAAATGTATAAATAGATTACCTACACAATATTGAATTATTTATTTCTATTTGTGATTTTTCATGCACTTATTCATTAGAGAAAAGTGGTTTTTTTAAAAATAAAATGATATTGTTTTTAAAATAATTGAATTCAGAGTCCTTGGTCACAAGCCTAAAAAGCATATAATAAATGACAAGGAAAACTACACCAAGCACTACTCACCCTCCTGATAAGTCTTAATGAGCATTGAGAGGTTGGACACCTTGAAAAGGCTTGTAAAGTGTTTTGTAGCAAACAAAATATTCACCACTTCTCGTTGTACACCGGATCGCAAAAATACAAGCAAAATAAAAACTTAAGTGATCCCCCAAGTACTACTTCGCTCCCTGATAAATCTTAATGAGCATTATGTCTGCGAAGCACCTTGGTAGTTGTATTTTCTAAATTTGTGAATTGAAATATTGTGTAACGCCCCCACTCGTCACGTGGCATATAATAGTGGGTCCGGCCGGGGCCCCACGCCATATGTCACAGACAAGCGACATACTTACTTGTGGAAATGAAAATCTACTCGCATCCTAACTCAATACATTCTAGCGCAGCATTTTAAGTTATCATGAACTCAACTCAAAGAATGTCCACTACTATATAAACTCCACATTTATATATCCAAACCAGGAATATATTACAACTCACACACACTGGCCTTTAAGGCCTTATAGGTTTCTCTTTACACAAATACATTTTCGTACATCGGCATGCAGGTTGGCCACACATGAAATCCAACCACGATTCGCACGGCCTTCGAGGGCCTTTAGCAGCAAGCTTCAATTCCGCTCAAGCAATTCAATTCAAGCATCAATACCTGCAATTCATTATCCACCCGAGAGCGACAAACAAAGTAACGGCCAGCTTTAGCTGACCACTTATAATGACCCTACCCCTTACCCGGGGCAGTGGTTCCTTCCATGTATGCATTACCATAAATATATGAATCAAGACTACCAATCATAATCATATCACAAATGCTGGTATCCACTAGATGCTTCGTACACTCAGGGCACCTTCTTGGTGTACCGGGTATCCCAGTCGTACACCGCCAATCAGAGGTTCTTCACTTGTTGGTTGGGTGGTTCAATCCTAGCCCACCAATCTTACTATTGGCGGCATCCCGTCCATACCACTCAGAGGTACTACCTCAAAGCATCCAGAAACAACCAGAGCAGATCGACCCACACCATGTGGTGTGGAAGCCAGGTCTATCTAGGCTCCACTGGCATAACCACCCATCGACCCCTCACCTATATCCGATCGACCCACACTATGTGGTGTAGCAAGTCGCTCAACGCTCTCAATGCCATGACGCAGAATTTGTTAAAGCAAAAAGCATTGAGTGGCGCATGCTCACTCAACGCTGTCAACACTTAAGATGCTGAAGAAGCAAAAATGGCTATGGAAGAAAATGTTAAGTGAGGTATGTTCACCCAACGCTCTCAATACCATACATACAGAAGTTGCTGCAGAAATTGTTAAGGAAAAAAGCATTGAGTGTGCATTACTCACTCAATACTGTCAACGCCTAGAAATAGATTTTTATTCTAAGTATTTTGGCATTGAGTGAAGGTAACTCACTAAACTCCAAGAGATAGTAAAACTGTCTAAGTACTTTGGCATTGAGTGAAGCTCACTCACTCAACGCCTATACTACTAATTCTTGAATTTTGACTAAGTCTTCAGGTGCTGATGTCAGCAAGTCAAAAACTCAACAATATTCAAATTGTTAGCGGCAATGCCACAATACATGACAAAAGGTGTCGCAGGCCGACTATACGTCAGTTGGGCGTTAATGCAAGGATGCATCCAACATTAATGGAGTGGGACCCACTGCTAAAAGAGTCATTGGGTTACATTATATAAAAGGAGAAGCTCTTTACAGAAAGAGAAGAAGTTATAGTAGTTCTTTGGAATCGCCATTACTGTGGCTGAAGAACAGTGATCCCAAGACAGCAAGTCTAAAGGCATAACAAGTTATTTGCTGACATCAACATTTTCAATAGTAAGATTACTGGTGCCATCTTCATCTGCACCAGCTAGCAAGCTTAGGGTGATTCACTGAGAAAAAGATAGCAGCTAGGGCCTACCCCTGCTGCAAGTCCTTCACAGATCCAACCAATAAATTCTAAAGAACATTCTCTTGGGGAGCTGTGAAGAAGGAGATAGAGCTGAGCTGTTGGCTCAGTTCAGAAATGCAGAGAAGCTGATCTGCAAGTTGCTTCTAGTATAAGCCAGAGCATATACATCACTGCTGTTGTGAAGAAGTGAGGGCTGAGCTTTTGGTTTAGCTCAGAAAGGAGCAAAATAGTATTCTACAAGTCACTTCCTGCACAAGTTGATATACTTGTTGCTCTGAAGTAGTTGGGACTAAGGTGTAGTTAGTCCAGAAAAAAGACACAGGAAAACAATCCCGGAGTCAAAGTGGGGCTGAGTCTAACTCACCAAAGGTTGATTGGCACAGAGGAATTCCTCTTGTGTCCAATCAAGAACCTCAACAACCCACTTCCATCTTATAGGATCCTTTGTGGATCTGAGAGGTAGGAGCAAACTTGCTCTGTGGTAGGTGATCATTTGATCACTGAGTGGTAGGGCACTTGTGCCTGAGCTGTAGGAGAGTGTATTTCTCTGAGTTGTAGGAGTAAGTTTGCTCTGAGGTAGGGCTATCCTCCATAGCCTGAGTGGTAGGGCTTAATTGCCCGAGGTAGGGGATATTGTTGGATATTGTATCCATAATGTACCTGATTTGAAGAAGTCCCTGGACAAGCTAAGGTCAATAGACAATGTATTTGATAAAATCTTTTAAGTTGTGCTTGCAGTTCTTCCACGCTAAGTGCACACCAATGTCAGGGTGCAGTAGGTCAATATACACGGGTCTGCACGACGTAATCCCTCGTTGAGCAGATCAGTGTGTTGGCCTACGTGTACTCTCTCTATTGGAGTGCACTTACTTTCAAGTACAGGGCCGTGTTTATGCAAGAGAAGACAAGGAGCACGGATGGGTCGAGGAGCAGCTCTTGGGTGGAAAGACGAAAATTCGTCTAAGTGTAAATCGACGAGAATCACAAGGGATTCTCGCCGATTCGGCGAGAATCACAAGGGATTCTCGCCGATTCGTCAAGAATCAGTGGTTGATTCTCGCCGAACTCGTTCCAGACTCTTCTAAGCGAGCACCTCTGATTCTAAGTAAGAATCGACGAGAATCACCAAGTGATTCTCGCCGATTCGGCGAGAATCACTAGTGATTCTCGTCGAATCGTCGAGAATCACTGGTTGATTCTCATAGTCTCGACCTAGCCTAAAGCAGTGCGTGCAACCAAGGCAAATTCGACGAGAATCATCTTTGATTCTCGCCGAATCGTCGAGAATCACCTTTGATTCTCGGCGACTCGGCGACAATCACTTTCGATTCTCACCGATTTTGACTTGGGCGTTTTTCTGGAACTTCCTGAACCGGATTCTGCCGCTGTTAAGGTTCTGGACCGGGACTTTGGGATTCTGCTTGTGGGTCCCACAACGGTCATTTTTGAAAGCGTCTACAGTATATATATATACGGGTATTTTGAACTGAATACCCAGACAGAAAGAAGTCGAGCAAGAGCAAACCCTAAAATCGCGAAATCGCTCCGCCGCATCCGTCGCGGCTCGCGCTAGTCAGTCGCCGCTACTGATCGCTTTTCTTCCCGATCTCCGGCGACAGAAGCTTAGCCAAGCTTAGAGTCTCACGCGTCTATCAAGAGATCTCTTGTCTCTCGATTTGTTGATCGGGAAGAAATTCCCCGTCCGAATCAATCGAGACGACCGATCCTCGTGTGACCGTTGGAAGACCAAGCTAGCTTCGCTACGAAGATTGGATCTCTAAGTTTAGCAGCCGCTCATCATCATAGCCACCGATCCCGAAGCAAGCCGCCGCTCATCTTGTCGCCGCCGGTTCCGGGGAGATCCTTTCCAAGAGAGACCAAGGTTGTAGACTCTTCGTTGACTTCACGAACACATCGTCGAACGAAGAGGAACACCGTAGTCTCCAAACGAAGTTTGTATCTCGTGTACATTCTATTTTACTTTTGTTGTAAAGGAACGATTGTTCCGTGTTGTAAGGGTTGGGTGCAACCTGGGTTGTGGGAGTGTTGACTCCTACGTGTGGAAGGGCTCCTTCCGATAGTGCAAGGATTGGATTTCAATCCTGTTGGAGAAGTGACCGAGTCGTCCCTTGTTGGGAGATAGGTCGAAGGGGGAAAGTGGATGTACCCAAGTTGGGGAACCACTATAAATTACCTGTGTATTCTGTGTGCTGTGCTGTTTGTTTTTATTGTGTAGGTACCGTCTTAAATTCCGCAAATACGCTTCACGTCACCTATTCCCCCCCCCCATAGGTGAAAATAGTTGACACTAGGTGGACTTTCAGATACTTATATCATTGAGTGTAGTCCCTTGTGGCTGATGTGTAAGTCTTGGAGGAGACTGAGAGATCCTGAGGGACCTGAGGTGTAAGCTCTTTAGGGCATTATTTTTGAGAAGTGCCTTGACCAATAGGAAGTTGGCAAGGTGGGAGGAGAGTGGATGTACCCAAAGATTGAGGAACCACTATAAATCTTTATGTACTCTATTGTGTTAGTTTTCTTTGTGCTTGTAGCTCATCTTGAAAGCAGAAACTAACCAACCAATAAAGCAGAAAACTGAAAGAAAATAAAAGTTAGTCACTAAGGACTAAGAAACCTTTTCACCCCCCTCTAGATGATTTAGCAATCCTTGAAATAAAGACTTTCATGTGATATCAGAGGAAGCTTGCTCAAAAAGGACCTAACAATATGAGCAAACCTCAAAGGATAGCTAAAAGGGTTTTAACTTATGTGTTTAAAAAGGAACCATAAGGTGTGGAGATCAATTGAACTTCAAATCAGCAAAAATGGCAAGATGACCATTTGACTACTAGCTGCCCTTCCAGAAGACAAGATCTTTCCAGATATAAGAGCAAAGATCAGGGCCCCTCTATCAAATTCAGATAGTGTCTCAGAGATGGATGAAGCTGAGGAAGGTAAATGCAAAAGATATAAACTGACAGCTACACTAGAAGAAGGATTCTGCCAGGATTAGCCTGGACAAAGTCAGGTATATTCCTCATTTAGATCATCCTCAGAGTCTAGATATGAGTCCTGCTAAGGTTCTGATGCATCCTCATCAAGTAATGATGTGGGTCCTCTATCAGAAGATGATATCAATCAATTGATTGAAAATCATGCTGCCCTTCTAAAAGCTTTCAAGAAAAGCAAGTTTCTTGTTAAGAAACAAGCAGAGGAAATAGCCTCCCTACAGAATACTGCTTCTCAACAAGTTGAAGCTTCATCCTTGCTATGTCTAAAAGAGAGAGAAGCAACCCATCTGAAGATCATGCTAGATATCCATGTCGAGTCCATAAAATATAAGGACTCTATTATCAAGGATCTTGAATGGAGACTTGAAAGGGATTAGAGGATTGGGGCCAATTTCTCTAAGATAGATGTTATCAAGAGAAAATCTGAGTCTGAGTGGATCTCTAAAGTTATCCAATCTTATAGAAGAGGCCATGCTCCTATCAGGCATCAGTCAACCTTTCATAAGGTAATTCTCCGATCCAACATGCATGACCATGACTGTAAGTGTGGTCACTGGAGTTATGAGAATCTTTTTTGTAAGACTACGAATGTTCCTTACAATGGAAGAAGAGAGGACACGGGACTAAGTGCTCAGAAGGCTCCCCATGAAAAAGTGAAAAAGGCCCATCCTGGACCTTTTGTATTTAATGCACCCGCTCCATAACTCTTGAGCAAGGCAGTGGCTTATTCTCAAAGTCTCCCTGCACACACTCTGACTAAGGGTAAATCTGCCAGGATGCAAGACTTAGAATCTTCTTAGGGCACCAACAACATGTCCTCTACAAAGAGAAGTACTACTGATAGACCTTGTGAAAAACCAAGCTCTTCTCATGACATACCCACTCTCAGTCAAACTGTGGCTAAGAGAAATTGGAACAAGGAAGGTGCTCTTCCTTCCGATTAGTCTGCAGTCAACCATGCTGCCAGACCTACTCATAAGAGAAGGTATAATATTCATGAGTTCTGGTGCTGTGGCAAAGTGGGCCACTTTGCCATAGATTGTTAGCACAACAATAGTGTGCCATGGGCAAGAAAAAAAGTATTCCAGACAGGGATCCTGTAGGTAGACATTTGTATTTTCAAACGAACAAGAACCTAGGACCCAAGTCAGCTTGGGTTCCTAAGGTAAGGTAATTCTATCTTGCAGGACAGTCCAAGTGGCCATAACCATTTATGGTCCTTGGACAGAGATGTACCATACCTAAGTTTGGGTACAAGAGATGATTGAACTTATCATCATGCACAAGATGCCAAAGGGAAGTGCAATTATTAAGGGGGAGCTTGCAAAGGAAAGCCAGATGAACATCAAAGGCTAAAGATCAGAAGCAAGGTTGCTGGTATGCTCAGATACTGTGAATCCAGCATGGGCTTCAAGTCTATTGCGCAGAGATAAGTAGAATTTACCTTTATTTAATTCTACTATTTAATTACAAAATTGATTACACATGTAAGAGATAGGGTAATTGAAACAAATGACTGAAAAGATGTAAATACTTTAATCTAAATAACTCTTCTCAATAAACATGTTAGTGGCTCACATGTTCACCATGCCGCAAGAAGTAACAAGTCTCAACATACCCAAAGACATATTACATATGTAATACTAGGTTAGATAAGTTTCAAAATTTTGTTTAGTCAATTGAGGTTCGGGGCTAATACACTCTCAGTTGAAATTAATGTAAGGATATTGGAATTATGTCTAATTGCACCCCAATAGATCACATTTTAGAATGTGAACTGCATGACTATATTACCCCTGCAAGTAAGGCCAACACAGTTAGGGGCTAGTTGAAAATTTAATTACTAAAGAAAATAGATGTCGAGCAAAACAAGCTTACTCAACAAAAATTGTAGAAAAGACGGCTTACAGATATGTGTCGGGTTTCAATCCTGGACACTGATCAAGATTAATCAACAAAATAGATTAGTGACTTCTGCCTTCTTTTTAGGAATAGCGGTAAATAGAAGTGCTTGTGCAATAAGCCAAGTCACTGTTCCTTACCTTCTTCCGCCTGTATTCTAAGAATCGACGGAAAGGCGTTTTCGCTAGACTTATCAAATTCTCATGCGAAATGGCACCCAAGGAACAAGATTACCTCTTTGAAGGAGCAGAAGTGGTTCGCAATGGATTCATTGATGCTCCGGAAGAAGTTCAGCAGGTGCTTAATCTTATACATAAATCTGACCTAGCATTCATCCTGACAGAACCCTGTCTTCTGTGGAAGAGGGAAGTGCTAGAGTTGTTCTCCAATGCCAAAGCAGATGCTTTGGTAGGTAAAGTTAAGACCATAATAAGCGGGAAGAAGATCAAGATTACTCCTAGAAGGCTCAGTAAGGCTCTGTAGTTGCCAAAGCTCTCTACAACTGAGAACGAAGAAGAGTTATTGTTGGATAATGTAAAATCGGTAATGAAATGGTGTGGACTTTCCAAGCACACCACCAGATCAACTCTAAGGAAAGAACTTAACCTGAGAGGTAAGTTTCTAGCTGATGCCATCGGGAAATCTCTGATATGCAAATCAAGCTCCCATGACAAAATCTCAAAGTGGATGTTTGAACAAATGGCAAGGGTCTTACTGTCCAAGAGAACTGATTGGGGAAGAGTGGTGTTTGAAAGAATAGTGGATTGCATGGTTGAACCAAATTTGGGGAGAATCCTTTCACTATATTTAAGAGAAATAGTCCCAAAAATTCTGAATCTGAAGCTTGGTGCAAGAATACACCATATGAGAAGAATGGATATCAGGATGCTTGAGAGATGGGACAGGGTCCTTCTGCCCTATGGTCCAGAAGCTGTGGAAAGGAAAGGAAAGAAAATTACTGCTACTTAGCCCAGCTCTTATAGCAGCTCAATTGAGGAAGAAGAGCCTCATAATCCTGAACTATCATCATCTGCTGAAGAGTCCAGGAGGGACATAAATATTCAGGTATCTGCCTCTTCTGATCTTAACCCTCTTAGTCGTGCAAGTAGAATATAGTTAGATATTGTTCCTGAAGTTGATGAGACTGCTGCTGAGTTAGCTGGATCTAATGCAGAGGAAGGAGATCATTTGTCTTCAACTAAGGATGCTGGGCAAATAGCAGAGGAAATTGTTAACAAGATCTCTGTAGAATTGAAGGAAGATGCTTCTAGGCATGTTCATACAAATGATCACCTGCATACACTTGATGATGCTAAAGTTTCCATCCCTTAGAGTGAGGGGAGCATCTGCTAGAGGAAGTTATGGAAATAACATTCACTAAGGAACAGTCTGCAATGGCTGAGGGGGAGCAGCTTGTGGAAGAGATAATGCAAGATGCATTAGTTTTGGGGGAGACTCTTCAGGTACCACCCAAGGATAATCAGCCTACTGAAGCAGAAGGTACTGCTGTCGATCTACAGGCAAAGGACGACATGATAGGGGTTGAGTGGTAGATTCAATATGAACTCCCTACTCACAAGGAAGTTCTTAATATTGATTCCTCGGTATCAGGAAGAGAATCAGATGCACCAGAAAGTGAAACAGATGCAAATGAGCCTGATTCTGATGAGAAGGAAGAGGTCAGGGATGTTCCTGATGAAGGCACGTCAACTCAAACAAATTAGATTCCACCTCTCTTCCTTGCACATCTGAAAGGTCTGCTAGATGAGCAAAGGAGGGCAATATAAAATTACGTGGATGATGCCCTTAAGGATATTAGAAATGATCTGTCAATTGAGATAACATCTATAAGATTTGAACTTAACCTACTGAAAGGAGAAATAATCAAATCTTCACATGAACTGCTCAAGCTATACACTTTACAATGGAGAAACTGGATGTGTCAGGCCAGAACATTGCTACTATCATAGAAAATAGAGTAACTTGAGCCAAGAATAGTGTGATAATCCAAGAAAATGACAAAATTCTGAGGAGTGAACAGAATGCTGAAATTTTCACAAAGATGGATGCCTGCACCACGATGTTTGATGACCACATATTAGAAGTCAAGAATCATGTCACTGTAGGAGTGAACTACCTGGAAGTTGAGAGAAGCAAGGAAAGCTGCTCCCAGACCAACACTTTAATTGAATAAGCCAAAAAGGGGGAGAGAGAAGCCATAAGGACCAATACTGAAAACATGGTCTGGGCAACAAATGTTGTGAGAGGCTCATTGGTATTAGAGCCAGTGCAATATGACAATATCCCAATAATGCTTTCTCAAGTGCTAGAAACTTTGAACAGAGAACCTTCTCAAGATAATCAAGAGTATGGGATGTATATAGAAGATCATGATAGTGCTGGTAATCTGCGGGGAGTGCAGCCCACTGTTGCTGAAAGTCCTTCCTTCAGCCCCACTGTAGACCAGACACTATAAAAAAGAGAAATGACAACTGAAACTGTTGAAGCTGAAGCGGGAGATAGGATGAGAAAGAGAAAATACCGAGAAGAAATGGAGAAAATACCTGATTTCGAGGAGTAGAGTCTAGAGTCTAGATCATCATCTTGCTTGCTTGGGATTAGGTCAAGAATAAGAAATCAGATAGAGTTAAATGGTATAGCAAGAACGAATGGGATAAGATGGAAAAGAGGGACACAGAAAGAAGGATTTTCTGGAGGAACAAAAAGGCAAATCTTCTCACTCCTGATGCTGTGGAACCATCTAAATACTTCCCCAAGCCCTTTAGCAATTTTGAGAGACAAGAGAATGATGCTGAAGCTGGAGATACAAAGGCTAAGGCTACTAATGAAGCTGATAAGAAGGGAAATAAGATAGTTGGAGCAGAAGACAAGCCAGCAAAGAAATCCAGAAGTGGTGGGATTATGATAAGGGAACCTAAAACTTAAAATGTTTCAGGTTATTCTTACAGGGCTAGGGATGTGACACTTTGTTTAAACTGCACAAACATTTATTCCCTATATGATTAAATAGAACAATAATTTGCTATAATTATGATCTGTCTAACTCATCAATTGCTATGATTTTGACTTATATGATACATCATTTTATATGTCTATGATTTATCTGAATTATGATGTGATGATGTGTTTTATATATATAGCATAAGTGTGTTAGTGTATACATTGGCTTAGGTTTTGAATTCTTCAAATATGGGGAGATTGTTGGGTTCATTGATCACAATTTCCTGAATTTGAAGGACCAGCAAACAATGTATACACATGTTATGATCTAACTTGTGTTCAAGATTAATGATCGCAAATTGTCCCGGTAAGAAATGATGGGACAGGTAGCCTAAGTGGCTAAGTCAGGTAAGTTCTTAACTAAGTGGTGGAAAGATAGAAAACTGTCTAAGTTCATAGGCGTTGAGTGAAGATCATTAACTCAATTCTAGATGACTTATAGCGCTGAGTAAAGCCTATTCAATCAAATCCATGAAGTGGCAAGCTTAGAAAGTGGGTAAGTCCACAAGCGTTGAGTGAAGTCAACTCACTCAATGTCATACAGCAAAAAACTATGAGTCAGGCTAATACAGTCAAAGCCTAAAGAGAAATGAGATGAAAAGTGGCTAAGTCCACAGGCGTTGAGTGTAGCTCACTCACTCAACGCCTTAGCTTCAAAATAGTTGAATATTTGAGCTCATAGTTCGTCGAACTATGGTCTAAGTTTGTCGAGTTGAACTTTTACTTATTCTTTGAGCTGAGCTCATAGTTCGGCAAACTGAACTCTAAATTCGTCAAACTGAGCTATTGTCTATTCATCAAGATGAGCTCAAAGTTCGTCGAACTGTGTTCTAAGTTCATAGAGCTCAAACTTAATTCTGAAACAAAAAATCTGGCTAAGGTAGAAAGCATAAGTGAGACGTGGTCACTCAACGCTCTCAACGACATGACGCAGAATTTATTAAAGCAAAAAGCATTGAGTGAGGCATGCTCACTCAATGCTGTCAATGCTTAAGATGCTGAAGAAGCAGAAATGTCTAAGGCAAAAATCGTTGAGTGAGGCATGTTCACTCAACGCTCTCAACGCCATACATACAGAAGAGGCTACAGAAATTGTTAAGGCAAAAAGAGTTACGTGTGCATTATTCACTAAACGTTGTCAACGCCAAGAAACAGATTTTTATTCTAAGTAGTTTGTCGTTGAGTGAAGGTAACTCACTCAATGCCAAGAGACAATAAAACTATCTAAGTACTTTGGCGTTGAGTGAAGCTCACTCACTCAACGCCTATACTACTAATGCTTGAATTTTGACTAAGTTTTCAGGTGCTGTTGTCAGCAAGTCAAAATGTCAATAATATTCAAATTATTTGCGGCAATGCCATAGTACATGACAAAAGGCATCGCAGGCCTACTGTATGTCAGTTGGGCATTATAGCTAGGATGCAACGAGCATTAATGGAGTGGGACCCACTGCTAAAAGAGTCGTTGGGCTACATTAAATAAAAGGAGAAGCTCTTTATAGAAAGGGTCGCAGTTACAGTAGTTCTTTGGAATCACCATTGTTGTGGCTGAAGAACAGTGAGCCCAAGACAGCAAGTCTAAAGGCATAATAAGTTAGATGTTGACATCAACATCTTCAACAACAAGATTACTGGAGCCATCTTTATCTGCACCAGCTAGCAAGCTCAGGGTAATTCACTGAGAAAACGATAGTAGCTAGGGCCGACCCTTGCTGCAAGTCCTTCACAAATCCAGCCAACAAAACCTAAATAATATTCTCCTGGGGAGCTGTGAAGAAGGAGTTAGAGCTGAGCAGTTGGCTCAGTTCAAAAAGGCAGAGAAGCTGATCTGCAAGTTGCTTCCATCATAAGCCATAACATATATATCACTGTTGCTATGAAGAAGAGAGGGCTGAGCTTTTGGTTCAGCTCAAAAAGGAGCAGAATAGTATTCTGCACGTCACTTCCTACACAAGTGGATATACTTATTGTTGTGAAGTAGTTGGGACTAAGGTGTAGTTAGTCCAGAACAGTAGACAAAGGAAAACAATCCTGGTGTCAAAGTGGGGCTGAGTCTAACTCACCCAAGGTTAATTGGCACAGAGGAATTACTCTTATGTCCAATCAAGAACCTCAATAACCCACTTCCATCTTGTAGGATCCTTTGTGGATCTGAGAGGTAGGAGCAAACTTGCTTTACGTTAGGTGTTCTGTTGATCACTGAGTGGTAGGGCACTTGTGCCTGAGCTATAGGAGAGTGTATCTCTCTGAGTTGTAGGAGCAAGTTTGCTCTGAGCTAGGGATATACTCCATATCCTGAGTGGTAGGGCTTAAGTGCCTGACATAGGTGATACTTGTATCACTGAGTGTAGTCCCTTGTGGCTGAGGTGTAAGTCTTGGAGGAGATTGAGAGATCCTGAGGGATCTGAGGTGTAAGCTCTTTAGAACATTATTTTGGAGAAGTGTCTTGACCAATAGGAAGTTGTCAAGGTGGGAGGAGAGTGGATGTACCCAAAGATTGAGGAATCACTATAAATCTTTATGTACTCTGTTGTGTTGGTTTTCTTTATACAGGTAGCTCATTTTGAAAGTACAAATTAACCAACCAATAAAGCAGCAAACTAAAAGAAAATAAAAGTTTGTCACTAAGGACTGAGGGAGGTGAGGGGATCATGGGAGAAACGAACTCTTGATCCTAGCCAACATCTCAAGTTGATACCACTTGATAAATTATCCTAGGGATCAAACTATTTGACTAGAGGTCATACCTTTTATGTTGATACACTGATACAACACATCACTGCAACCACATGAGCTAGCTGCAAACATGTTTCCACTTGAACTAATGTCACTCATATACCACTTAAAGCTTCTGCAGAATGGAGTTATAGTAAGGGAGATGCCGCCTTTTCCTCTTGTGCTACAACAGTAGGTCTTTACAGCTGCAACAGAGACTACATAACAGTATCCATCCATTAAGGTTGAAATCCCCCTCAAACTATGCATAGTCCTGAGCACCTGCTGATCAGTTGCGATGATCTTTGATCCACTACAGCTACTAGCTGCTTCTTAATAGGAATCTTTGTTCCTGCAACTTCTGAATTTGCTCTCCTTTAACAGGAGCATCTTGACTTGCTCCCCCTCAACTGGAGTATCTGCTATCATTCTCTCTACTGGACACTTGAGTCCATCTTAGTATTGATACCATTTGATATCACTTGAGAGACTTGATGTCAAGTGACAGACTTGACAGTCTTGATACCATTTTGAATACCTGTCTTCCTAGAAGAGATGTGAGTTTTGCAATAGAAATATTATATGGAGCACTTGAAGTTCTACCAAGTTCAACATACCCAACTCAAACTTGAAGGTGTTGAACTTGACTTCATCTAGTGGCTTAGTAAAGATATCAACCATTTGCTTGTTTGTGGGGACAAATACAAGACAAATATCTTCCTTTTCCACATGCTCTCTACTAAAATGATACCTAATCTTAATATGTATAGTCATGTTATGAGAGACATGATTTCTAGCAATATAGATTACACTAGTAGAATCTCAATATAAAGGAGTTCTACTTATCTGGAGGTTATGCTCCTGATACCATGGAGCTGATACTGGATCCACAACAGATGAACACAGCAGCTCCCAACAGATATTTGATCGAATTCTGGAGTTGAGATTGCAAGACTAGTTTGTTTCTTCCTACTCCAATGACATCAGCCTTCACTCTTGGAATAGGCAAGTTCCATCCTTGCTTTTCCTATCTTCCTTACACCTATGGTGGAGGTGCTTCTTTTTACCTATCTCTTTTCTTTCTACTGGGCAGTCAACACTGACATGCCCAACCATGCTACAACAATAACATATTATGTTAAAAGAAATATGTTTTTTGAGTTTATGAGCATATTTGTCTCCTTTGGAGAGAATCTTCCCAGATTTATTGTGATCCTTATTGTAATGTGAGGAGGAGGAAGATTTGTTCTTCCACTGCTTCCTCTTCTTACTGAGCCATATCTCTTCCACTTCTTCAGCAACAGATTTGCCTCTGGCTCAAGTAATCTTGATACACACACAGAAGCCTGATTAGGAAAATAGGCAGTGTGTACTGTATACAACTGGTGGCACATGTCTCTTCTTTATACCACTTGACTGTTTGATTTGGCTGTATACCACTTGGACTATTTTGTCTCTTTTTATACCATCACTTCTTGCACAACATACTCCCCCTTGATCATGGCCATCTCCCATTGCTTTCTCCCCCTTTATGACTTCTTTAGTGAGGGATATTCTTCAAATAAGACAGGGAGATCTTGGCCTGATCTATCTCTTCATCTAGATAGATCACTATCCTTTGAAGCATATATAGTCATTTCAATGACACTCTTATTATCTTAAGTAGGGAGATTTGTTGGAATTTCCCCTTCAATCTTAGCATTGTCCATAAAGACATTCTGGTCTTCAGCATTTTTACTGGTCTAATATATACTGGAGATTCTCTTAGTAAGAATCAAGCTTGTCAAGCAACTTAGGCTGAACTTATATCAAATATAGCTGGAGCAATTCAGTTGTTCTTAAACTGATTATACTTTCTCTCCCACAACAGGTGCAACCATCTGTGTATTCTACTCCACTCAACCTCAGTAAAGTCCATAGGGACTTCTGAACTTCAGAAGTATTCCTCTAATCTATTTGGTGCAAGAGATTCTCTGACACCAATTCTCTAGGCAAGACTTAAGCTTTCCAGATTACCAGACTGTACTAGCTTGCACAGATCTTGTACACAATACCCACTATCTTGGACATACTTTGTTGCAGGTTCAGAAGATATTGTGTAACATCCCTCAAACAACTAGAGCCCTATGAGTGCTTTTTTCATGACCATCTTAGGCGACCAAATAAACTTAAGCATGAAGGTGAAAACCACCTTGGGCTGTAAATAGTAATTTTCAGTTACCCACCATAGGGTTTGACTTTAGAGCTTTAACTTAACTCCATGAACCCCACCATGGCACCGCTAACCTTAGGGGAGGCCAATGGGTCACCAAGGACCCATTGGGGTCAACCAAAAAGGGGAAAGTTGACCAAGTCAACCCAAACTCTAATTAGGTCAACTGTGCTCACACATGGCCAATTGACCTCCACTTAGCTAAAGGGACCCACCTAGATCTTCCCAAGCACTAAGGGAGGCAAATGGGTCACCAAGGAACGATTGGGGTCAACCAAAGAGGCTAAGTTCACCAAAGTTAACCCCATCACTAAAATGGTCAAAGTTCCCTAACTAAGGTTCAAGTGGCCTTCAAGGTGCCCAACCAACCCTATCCAAATCTCCCTAGACCTTAGGGGAGGCCAATGGGTCACCAAAGACCCATTGGGGTCCACCCAAAAGGTCATTTTGAGCAAGGTCAACTCCACCATAGAATTAGGTCAAACTACCCTAAAATGCTAGCTCAAGCCCAAGCCACTTGGGAAAAGCCCAACTAGCGTGGCCCACTAGCCTCAAGAGGATTATAATTACACAAAAATACACTCATTTTCTTAAATTATTGACTAGGGGAGAGAAATTTCCACTTCTCTTTAATGGAGGAGAGGGAAAATTGGGTGTAAAGGCCATTCATGGCCAAGAGAGACCAAGGGCCTCTCCAATTGATTCCAAAGGATGGATACACTCCCCCTCATCAGTTTTGAGGAGTTGAATTGCCATGGTCCGCCACCCAAGGGGCTGAATTCAGAGAACTCCATTGGCCGAAAATGACTTTCATGGCCATTAATTGTGAAATCAACCTTGGCCCCTCATCTCCCCAATTGCTCCTTTTAAAAGCTTCACTAGACACAGAGGAATCGTTTCCACCATTTACCTGAATAAACCGAGCCGTTTGGCTGTACAGTTGCAGATCACCAGTCGACATCACCACCGGCAATGGAGTCCCGCAGATCGGCAAGGCTTCACGCCACCCAAAAGGTCGACTTCTCCCCCTCTCCCTCTGTTCTAACTTATTAGATTAACTATTGGGAGATATCAGGCTCAATTGAGCCCATTCCAGTGAGAATGTTTGGAGAAATTCCATGATATTTGAGTGGTTGCAAGTTTTCCAGAAACGGGGCCTTCGGTGGTCGGGTCGCCGCCAATCGATAGCCCCCACCCCGACGGAGGTGGTGGTGGTGGTGGCCGGCCAAGGAGGCGGTTGGGTTGCCTAGAAATGCAGCTGGAAGTTGCTCTGGGAAGGAGAAATTGGGACCATCAGCTCAAGGAAGGAGATGAACGGATTCTGTCCAATCTTGCACCAAGATTCGTGTCGCCGGTTAAATATTAATTAACATTAATATTATTAATCTTTCATTTTTTCACATAAATTGCAGTGTTTTGAATTTAAAAAATACAGTAAAAATGGTTTACATGAAAGTTATAGGCTTGAAGTTTAGTTTATTTTAAAATTGTTTGCAACCAATTTTGGTCAGTGGTTTGACCACTACACTCAAAATGGTGCAGCCTATATATAGACTAGACTAGAGACTAAATTGAGTGCCCCCATCAATCCATCCTTCCAAATGACTTGATAATTGGACTGGGTGTCACTCCTATCTATACCTATAACATATCCAAAAATGGAATTTTTTTTGCAAAATCTTTTTCTATAGTTTTTGTAAAAATTTAATAAATCATCTAGGATTTAATTAGTTGGTCTAATGACCTCATAATCCCCCAAAATTTGGGTGTATGGCACTTAGGACATTATATGCCTCTGGTAGAAATATCAACCAATTTGGGGTTGGTTTGAATATGTTTTGGTAAGACCAAAGTTGGGTCCCTTAAGGGTAAATTAGGGCAAAAGGGTACTTGTGGCATGGAGTGGCCAATCCTCACCCAAATGCGATGGGACTTTATCCAGAGCTTCAAGGTCAGTTAAAACACTCTCACTTAGAGTTTGGGGTGGATTAGGGTGGATTTGCCCTAAGACCCTATATCAAACCCTAGGGATGAACTTTTGGGGGCTTGTGAAGGACATAAGGTGTTATGTCCATGTATGGACTTGGGGTTTAGTCCATGTGATATTAGGATGGTAAATAACCCTAGGAAGTAATTCTAGGACTTTTAGAGTTTACATCCGCCTTGTAACAACTTAGGACCTTTTAGGGCACTTTTACACTTAAATTTATTACTGCATCATAGGATTTTGGATGACCTTGAAACTAAGGCAGTGGCCAAATAATATTGCTATTAAGGTCTGAAAATTTTAGTGTGAATTTTAGGTCAGTATTTGAGATACTTGATTCACAACCCTTGTAGTAGCCCAAATCATTAAGGAATTTATTAAGAGATATCTACTCATTGAAAACTTATGCAACTTGGTAAAATGACCTTTTATGTCATGTATGAGCTCTATGAATTTTTATAGAATTATTTGAGGACTGTCTATATAGGTTGCTTCACAAGGGGCCTAATATTATTTTGTTTTAAACGATTTAATTATGGGACCAAATGATGTTGAAAAAATAGTGATTCTTGATCAAGGGACTTTTCTAATTATGTTTTTAATCTAGTAATTTTCTCATCAATGTTGGAAGGAATATTCTATTTTTTTCCCTATTTATACTAATTTTGTAGTTGTTTATGCAATAATTTATTGATGGTCAAATTCATCTTGGAGAATTTGGATTTTTGGTATCTACTGTTATTTTGATGATATAAATCTTTCATAATTTTGTTAAGGTCATACCTAGTCAGAAAAGTGTACTTGTTGTTCAAAAGCCTAGGTGGACTGATTTTACAAAAAAATTAATAAATGCCAAATTAATTAGTCATGGTAGACCCCGAGTAAAAATCTTAGGTCACTTGGATGAATATTTCAAGGGGTCACCTCTCATGCTCATCATATAACTAAGGTTAGTCTGCACATAGTAGAACTGTGGAATAGCGTTAACATGCGGGAAGGACGTAGGGAGTTGTGTCAATGATATACTGATTTGGTAAAGTGAAGTTGAGTTCATCATTGGGAGTTATGATGGGGAAGGTGTTGGTCTGACTAGTGATAAGTGGTGCTAGGGATCGACGAAAGATCGTTCTTCCTATGGAGAGAAAGAGGGTCGAAATACACTAGGGTTAGACTTAGTATAACACTAAATGAGATTGGGACATTGGTAGATATCAAAAATAGTAAGTGCCTTGCGAAATGGATCTTTGGGTTTCAGCCCATCATAGTTCCTAGTGCCCCTGAGAGCCCTTCATACAGAATGCCCTGAGAAGTCCGAGGATAATCTAAACCGTAAGACTTCACTTTCACTCACCCCAATACTTCGGGAGGTTAGTTTGGTTAGGTTGGCCGAGCAGTAGGCTTGGTGGTTGTGGAAACAGATATGTTAGTTCGGGGAGCTGATGGCTCGGGAACACATGGTTGCATTTGAATAAAAGTGGTGGGTCTTCCGTATTTGACGGTCATTCACAACGACATCGGTATGCTGACTCGACCAGTATGGTGGACACTTATCCAAGGGAAAGTCTGGCGGTGGGTCAACATAGTATTCGGAGACCCTGCTTGTGTCCTTCAGGGGCGTACGTAAGGGCTCGGCCTGGTAGTATGAATACCCATCTAAGAGTGGGGTGTCCCGACACATTGGCTCCGTTTGCCACGACGGAGGCTCCTGGGAGTGGTGCTAGCTTCCAAATAGGCGGAACTAAAAGTCTGTGTGCATGGAATCATGTGCGTGTGTTACATTTGCATGAATCGTGACATATCATAACACTAAACTCATACTTGCATGCTACCCGACACCCCATCGTATAAATTGGTATGAGACTTTTTATATGATGTGTGCCTTACAAAAGATCCCTTAACTTATGTGTTTGTATGTGCATTCATATAAGATAAGGTTACTTATTTCATTGTCTAATTTACTTGTACTTACTGCTCTACTTACTCGTTTGCATTACTACTATGTATTATAGAACTGCTAGCTTGTATTTCCTTTTATTGCACTGTAAATATAATATAAGTGCTAGATAGTTCCATCGTAACCTGTTTTGTTTACTCTCCAGCTTCATAAGCATCCTTATCTCTCCTTCCGCACGGTGCCTAGGAGTCGTGGGCGCGAGTCGGGGATGATTGTTGGCTTAGTCTTTATGAATAATGGTCGGTGGACCAAACATTTCAGGGGCTCCAGATGGGAGATAGGGAGCATCAACAAGAGATGCGGCACCATCAGGGTACGGTGCACTTGGAGGTGGGCCAGTCTAGTCCAGGACCACCAGCCTCCGGCTCTATGAGTGTTAGCTTTACTTAGCTTCCGCGAGAGGATTGTAGTGAGGACTTGATGTATCGGGCATAAGCCCGATTATTGTCTTTTCCTTTGGTGATCGTCAAGGCTGGTAGGATCGACTTTTTGTAGTGGCGACCTTCCCGAGCGTCGATGTCACTGCAAAAGATGATTCTGGGCATAAGAACCCGGAAGCGTAGCAAAAATAGTGAGTCTTACCCAGAACATTCATATCTCTCTTTGTTTCCTCAGAAGAGTCTGACAGCTGAGGATTCCACTTGAGAGTCTTTTCAGTTGAGCAATATGTGCCACTTCCTCGCTGCTCACAAAAGAGCTAATTCTAGTGCTTTCCCCAATGATGAGTATAGTCTACTTGTTCTTCTCCTCACTATTCTACTTTACTGGCTGCAGTATTATGTCCCATCGTCAGACTTCTTAGGGTTTTAATGACTGGATTCAGCTGTTCTGTTTATCAAGTCAGATATCACTTAAAGGACTTTACCCAACATTTGTGTGCTTTATCCTCTTTTTGGAATGCACACAGCATTACACCATCCTCTTCCACTTGGGTAGTAGGATGAGTAATCTTGATGGTATGTTTCACAAACTCTAACTTCACACCTATAGGCCATAGCCTTTGGTGACACCGTTGTCATACACAACAAAGCATACTTTGGGTCCATCCTTTACTGGAGTATGATTCTTCAGTTGGCTCTATATTCCAGTATTATTCCTAGAATAACCTCTGTCCAAATACCACATGGGGGTATGGAAACTTGGACTATCCTGCAAAATAGATTACTTTACCTTAGGTACCCCAACTTTTATTGGGTCGTAGTTTCTTTTTAGTCTGATACACACACTATCATCCTACAGATTTTCTGACAGGAAGACTAACATTTGATCTGGGCACACTTGGATTGTGTCAGCAATATAGGGCAAAATGCCCCCACTTTCCCACAACACCAACACTCTTGAATGTTGTATCATATTTTCTAAGCAGGTCCTACAATATACTTAACTACTGACTGAATAGAATAAAGAGGTATGGCAGCCTTCTTCAAGTTCCTTTCTGCTAGGATCTGACTAAAGGTGAGCCTTTCAACAGTGCTTCTTGGCTGGCTCTGACTGCCATTTGTAGTAGTCTTCTTTGCATATGACATGTTGTATATATCATTAGAGATAGATAGATTTGGCCTGCTAACAGACTTACTCTTGGTCTGAACCTTTACTGGATGGGTTTGAGTGAAGGCTACTAGCTTGTTCTTGAGTGTGGGGGCTGGGGTACCAAAAACAAATGGTGCAGGATTGGCCATTTGAATTTCCTCATGGGGATATTTGAATGCACTCATTCCCCTACTATATATTCCACCAAGGTAGTGATCATTTTGTTCATGCTTTTGAATCTTCCATTCATCCAGTGGCCATAGATACTCTCTTGCTCATACATGTTTGACGTTAAGATCACCTTCTTAAAATGGATGGGAGTCTTAGAAGCCAGAGGCTGGACTGGAGCTTTCCCTTTCCCTTTGGAAGGGGGAAAATTTGTGTTTCCCTTAAACCTCAACCCCTTCTTACCCTTCTGAGAGGAGAAGGAGTCTATCAAGGGCAACACTATATTGGGCTTACTGTAACTAGCCACAATTCTCTTCTCCCTCTGGAGCTTCTCTTCAAGATCTCTAATGAGACTATCCTTGTACTTAATGGTGCTAATCTGGATGAGAGTAATGTTCCTGAGTTGGCTGACTTCCCTAACCTTCTGATCCAATAAGGATGTTGTCTCCGCCTGCTGGGCAGCAGCTAGCTGAAGAGATGAAATCTCCTCAGCTTGCATTTTGGCCAACTTCATGCTCCTCTTGATAGCATCCAGAAGTTCACCATAATTTTCAATCAGTTGATTGACATCTTCCTCTGATACAGGTACATCATCATCACTTATTGTGGATGCATCATAGTTTGGACTGGTATCATAATCAAATTCTGAGGATGAGCTAGATATGAAATGTACCTGATCTTGTCCAGGCTGATCCTGACAGGGTTATTCTTTTGTCATAGCCATTAGACCATAACTTTTGTAGTCATCTTCCACATAATCATCATCCTCTGAATCACTGTCCAAATGTGATAAAGTGGCCCTAATCTATATTCTTGCATCTGGATCGACATCATCTTTAAGACTGTCGCTAAACACAGAGGACAGTGGGGCTCTGATTCCTATCCTAGCTGCAGGATAGCCTTCATCTTCTACAACAACACCCAACAACCCAATGTAGGTCTTTTCCTTTCTGTAGACTTGAAGCTTCATTGAGCTCAACTCCTTATGGTTCACTACTGAATCCTTAAGTATAAACCTTTAAGCTATTATTTTAGATCTACTCAGACTGTTAAGTCCTTTTTGAGCAACCTTGCTTTGATACCACTTGAAAGTCTTTAATTTCAAGGATAGCTAAATCACGTATATGTGGGGTGAATAAGTTTCTTAGTCTCTTGTGACTATCTTTAATTTTTATTGTGTTTTAGGTGTGTTGAGTTAGCTTAGTTGGCTTGCTTTCAATAACACAACACAATATACAATTTTTATAATGGTTTCCCAGATTATGGGTACGTCTACTTTCCCTCCCACCTTTCTAACAGCTTGTTAGACATGACACTTCTCCAATCTCGGCTCCTAAGAGCTTACAACATGATCCTGTGGGACCACATAGTCTCTTCCAAGACCTATAGCTCGGGTACAAAGCCCTACAACTTAGTGATCCAAATATCACCTACCTCAGGCCCAAAGGTCCAACAACTCAGGATAGGAGCACATCCCTATCTCAAAGAGAATGACTCTCCTATAGCTCAGGCACAAAGACCCTACCTCAGATCCAAAAGATCATACAACTCAGAGAGAATGACTCTCCTACCTCAGGCTTAAAATCCCTACCTCAGATCCAGAGTAGATCGAACTCTCAGGGCAAAGACCTACATTCATATCGACAAATGATCCTACCTCAGATATTAAATCCCCTACAGCTCAGGCCCTCAATCCCTACCTCAGATCCACAACTAGATCCTACTCTCAACCTTTGTAACTTCAGGCTTACAACTCAGATCCAAAATAATCCTACAGAATGGAAGTGGGTTGGTGAGTTGATTTGACACAAGAGAAATTTCTCTATGCCAATCTTCCAGAAAAAGTAAATTCAACCCAAGTTTGACTTCAGGGAAATAGTCCCTGAGCCTACCTTCCTGGACTGAGAAAGTTTTAGCCCTATCTTCTTCACAGCAACAAGTGTAGAACTTCAATAAACAACTGTCTGCATTGGAAGTAACTTGCAGAACAGCTGCTCTGCTTCTTCTTCCCTTCCTGGACTTAATAGATTCGTCCCTAACTTTTACTTTAGAGAAATTATCCTCCAAGCCTGCTTTCACATCACTACATCTTCAAGCTTTCCTCTTCACAACTTCCAGATTATGTTCTTCAGAAATGATCAACCAGAACTGTGAAGTACTGCAGGTAGGGTTAGCCCTTCACCCCTACCTCTTTCTCTCTAAGAAATTACTCTGATCTTGTTGGTGGTGGTGAAGATGACCACAACTTTATTTGTTGAGCTTTCAGATGTTGCAGCTAGGTTAAGACCCTTAATGCTTCTTCTTCAGAGATTTCCTCTGACCTTGATGGTGCAGGTGAAAATGACACCAGCTATCTTTTAGAAATTTCAAATATGTTGATTTGAACTTCCTTCAAGCTCTACAATAATGGCGAGGAAGAAGACGAAGTCCAGCTGGATTTCCAAAAACTAATTTCTTAGATCTGATCTCTGCCTTTTCTATTACGCTATTCAACGGATATTTTGACCCGTGGGCCCACTAAAGTTGACAGTTGCAATATCGCTTTAACCGCCAAAAGTCGTACAGTAGGCCTACGACGCCATTTGTCGCTTACTGTAGCCATCCCGCCACATTTGAATTTTGTTGACTTTTGCTGACGTCAACATCTGAGGACTTAGTAAAATTCAAACACTTTAGTTTAGGCGTTAAGTGAACAAGTTTCACTCAACACCAAAACACTTAGACAGATTTCTGTCTTACTCAGGCGTTGAGTGAACAAGCTTCACTCAGTGCTTTCGGCCTTAGCCAATCTTTCTACATCTCAGGTGTTGAGAGCATTGAGTGGGCCTTCATCACTCAACACTTTTGCCTTAGCAAATCTTTTTGTAGTAGTAGGCATTGAGTGAGCATTCATCACTCAACGCCAAAGAACTTAGATAGTTTTTTGTCACTAGGCATTGAGTGAGCCTTCATCACTCAACAATGAAACACTAAGATAGATTTTATATCACTAGGCGTTGCATGAGTAAGCTTGACTCAATGCCAAAATACTTAGACAGATTTTCTGTCACTAGGCATTGAGTGAGTAAGCTTGACTCAGCGCCAAAACACTTAGACAGATTTTCTATCACTAGACATTGAGTGAGCCTTCATCACTCAACGCAATCTAGACTTTTATAGTCTTAGTAGTTTAGGGATCGAGTGAGCCTTCATCACTCTACACATTCTTCTTTGGGCGTCGAGTGAGCTGTCTTCACTCGACGCTTCTAGACATGGTCGAATTTTCTGGTTGCCAATGCTGAAGCTTTGACATCACACTACGCTTCTTGTTGTATGGCGTTGAGTGAACTGCCTTCACTCAATGCCTGTGGACTTAGCCGCAGAATCACTTTGCAGACTGCTAAGCTTTGACTATCCACATCCCACTTAGAGTTTTTTGGCATTTGGCGTTGAGTGAACTTGCTTCACTCAATGCCTGTGGACTTTGGAGATTTTTAGCCTTTCCAGCATCCCTCCTTGGTATCTTGCATTGAGTGAATTGGCTTCACTCAATGCCTGTAGACTTAGACATATTTCTATCTCTCCACCCATCCACCTTGTGACCACCTGCCACAATCACTTAGGCAACTTGTCTAACCTTGTTCTAAGGAACATCTTGCACATGAACACCCCGGTTTTTCAGGATATTCAGTATTTGGAAGCTATCACGCGGGGATAGGTAGCTATCGCCCAGTGATAGCCTTGTTTTGATGAATCTATGCGTTGAGAGCATTGAGTGATACTGCGCGGAGAAAGGATGCTATCACGCAGTCGTAGCTCATGTAGTGATGAGTGAAGAGCGTTGAGTCTATCATGCGACATTAGTTATCTACTGCTCGACGATAGCTTGGCATTGAGTGTGTTGAGTGGCTTGCATTGAGTGGAGTCGTTGAGTGGTAGGATTTGAGTGAGATACTGCACAGCGTTACCCCTACCACAAACATTAGCGCGACATTATTTTTGGTCGAGCTCTCGGGAAGCTACCACCCGTCGGTAGGTAGTTACCGCCCAACGATAGCGTGCGTGAGCAGTTCCATCGTTTGGCTTTTTAGCCATCTGATTTCTTTCTTGGATTTGATCCTAAGGCCTAAGACTCTCCCTTCATAGAGCATAATTAGGGTTGAGCGGGATTTCTCCCTCATTTATTCGCATTTTGAGAGTTGGCCAAGGTTTTGGGTGAGAGTGAGGAGAATGAAGGAGAAGGTCTTCCACCTCCATTGACGAAGCTTCGGAGCTCCGATCGTCGATCCGAGGCCAGATTCGTGGAGAGGACTTGGTGGCGCACATTTTCATCCATGAGAAGCAAGGTTTACATGGAAAGAAAGAGAAGTCGTAAGGTAACAATACATCTCCACTCGGTCTTTAGGATCCGTGCATGGCATCCATGTTATTTTTGCTTTCTTTCAATCATTTAGGCACCGTATCTCTCAAGTGAGAGGGATTCGGGTTGCCATGGTCCAAGAGGAGCCACCAGGTCGATTATGTCCGTCCTCAACATGATATTGTACTAGAAATCTGCTCCATTAGTGGTTTAGGCATTATGGATGGAGCTGTAGTCGTGACTGTTAGTCTGACTCGGTGATGTTGCATAGCGAGCCTTAAGGATTTTGTTAGAAATATGTTAGCAGTTAGATGCAGTTTGTGATTTTATTTTTCCCCCTTTTTATTTGAGTACGTGTAACCAGAACCGAACCAGGTGAAAATTAGACTACATGCTGGGGCGCAGCGGCGGTATGGTACGAATGTTGGATTAGGGGGTAAAGGCTTGGGATTGTGATGCGCTAAGGCGTGGTTTATCTCTATGGTTGGTTGGATAGCCCGTGACGTACAAGTCATGTGTGGAGAGTGTCCCGATGAGACAAGTACCCTTCTGTGAAACTAACGAGAACGCCAAGTTTAGTACAAGACTGGGCGATGAAGCCCATGAGCGAGTGAGCTCCAACAAGGGTTCTTAGAATCAGTTTGTGTATGAGACGGAATCCTAACGTGAGAATTCAGAGCTTGCAGGCAAACCCAGGTTTTGAGAACCATGAGCGGGTGAGGCCTAGGCAAGAGTTCCGTGTGGCGGCTTGTATGCTGTTTGGGTAAATTGGAAGTACCCTTGTGTTTGCTGCTTGAACGCTGATGGGGAAATTAGAAATACCCGATTGATGATGTGTTAGAAGCATATGCTTTAGGGTGCCTTGGGTGTAACCCAAGATTGCATATATGCTACATTATACGCCCCTTGATATTACATGCTCAACTTAGAAACATGTTTGTTGTATGATACATCCAAACCTGTTTTATAGTTTGACATGTTTATGTATATTGCATATGAAGTGATGACCTACATGGTGGTGTACCCTGGGGTCCGCTAGGGACAAACGAGAGGAGATGTGTTGGTTACACAGTTGAGGTCAGCATTTGCTGACCCACATTACCACAAATTTTTACAGGGCAAGGATCGCAAGCAGGAGCATGCTCGCCGGCCAAAAAGGCTTAAGCCTCATGAAGTGATTCTTTTTGTATAGTAGCTCTGTTTTGTGGAATGTTGTGCTTAATGCACTATGTTTCTGGCTTGCATGCCGAGGTAGCCTAGGAGTGCATATGAACGTTAATGTTTGATGTTATTGTTTCAGTTTTGGACTCATGTTTGTTGTATGGCCTTAAGGCCGTTTTGATACTTGGATGTTAGTGGATAACTTCTGGTGTTATTGTATGTTTCCATTGTGTTTGGTCTGAGTTTTGAGTTTTTTAGTTTATATCATCTTATAATGCTTAAGTTGTGGCATGTGTATGTTATGGGGCCCAGGCTGGACCCATATTATATGTTCAGTACAAGGGAGGTGTTACAATTTGGTATCAGAGCTGGGTTAGTGTCCAAGGTAAGGTTTATTGGTTGAATGTCAAAATTAGATCACGTTAAGAACTTATCCACATAGGAGTATCGCGGGACGACAAGTTTCCTTATGTCTAAGTTTTGCGAGTAGAAACCGATTCGTGTGCTACCTTGCTTTTATTAAGGGTACAAGCGACGAGGCGAAGACGTAGAGGCTGCGAGAGGAGCCTTCGGCGAGCAGTGCTACTACTCCAGGTTAGATTGGCATGGGGGTAACCTCGGCCGATTTCTGTCACATTCTTGCAGAAGCAATGGTAACGGCCTAAGCTGCATTGATAGCACAAGTTGTGACCCCTATCGTGCAGGAAACGACTTATGTTACCCTGGATGCGACACCGGCCACATAGGGAGGAGGAGCCAGGCAGGCAAAGACTTTGGCAAAACGAATGGTTATCGGGCAGAGAGACCGATAGATGAAGTATTTCTTAAGCTTTCATCCTCCAATGTTTAAGGGAGTCGGCACGCCGACTGATGGAGAGGACTGGTGGGCGAGAATTCAAGAATTTCTAAGTGCGGAAGAGGCGCAAGCGGAGAAGCAGTCCGAGTATATGACCTTCATGCTGGAAGGTGATGCTAAGTTTTGGTGGGTGAGCCATAGCGGCCGCTAGTTTCCTGGATGCATCTCATCCATAGAAGAGTTCGGGAATGCTTTCTTGAAGAAGTATATTCTTGCATCGATAAGGCTAGCCCTTTATAGAAAGTTTTTGCACTTGGTGCAGCGGGACAAGACAGTAGATGTGTTCGTCCAGGAGTTCACTCGTTTGGGTCATTATGCTGGAACGACTATGACTGACTATGAGGTCATTATGCTATGAAGAAAGTGGGATTCAACGAGTTGATCGGGTCCTCTAGGATGTTGGAGAGTGATATGGAGCGAACCCAACGTCGAAAGGGTTTTGCAGCAAAGCAGGGAGATGGAAAGCCTTCTCAATCACAAGGGAATCTGAATAAAGTAAGTGGAAGAAGAAGCCACATACCTATAAGACTTGGGAGAAGAGTAGTACGACATCAGGGGGTTCTCGCTTTAAGGGTCCACCATCATGCTACAAGTGTGACAAGCAGGGCCATACAACTCATTTCTGTACTGAAGGTGGCGCTGAGCAGGAGCCAAAGCAAGAGCAGTCTATATGCTCCGGGCCCAGTGTAGCAGAGAAAGGAAAAATGGCGGATTCGAGCGCTTCATATTTTCAACCCGTGCAGCCAAGGGCTTATAACCTTGGGCAGCAGGAAGCGATCTGTCAACCCAATGTGGTGTCAAGTATGATAAAGTTTAAGTTCTTTTATTTGCTTTAGACTTTTGAGATCTTTTGTGCATGCCATTGTTGTTGTAGGCTTTGTGCTTGTTTTCGGTTACCCCACTAGGGTATTGTTCGATACGGGAGCGTCACACTCTTTTCTTGTGGAAAGCTTTATCCGAAGAATTGGAGTCGAGTCCTTTTCGACGGATACAGAGCTTAGGGTACACATGCCCAATAGGTCTTCCATGACTACCGGGTTGAGTGGGCGTATTGATTGGAGTCTAGATAGAGTTGACTTCATGTTGGTGGAAACAGTTCTACTGTTAGTCAGGTTTGATGTGATCTTAGGGATGGATTAGCTTGCAGAGCAGCATGCTAGTATTGACTGCCTATCTAAGGTGGTTACCCTTAGAAGCAAATGAAAGAAAGAGGTTAAATTTGAGGGACTTAGTGGAGTGACATATTCCCTGATTTCATCCATATAGTTGGTGAGTGTAGTTAACCAGGGAGGAGTAGCTTTTGTGGCATTGCTAGAAGTTCAACTTTCCAAATTAACAATTGGAGAAGTGTCGGTAGTGGCAAAATTCCAGGATGCATTCCCTGAGGAGATACCTGGAGCACCTCCTCGACGGGATATCGATTTCTCGATTGAGTTAGTACCAGAAGTTGGGTCGGTGTCACGTCCTCCTTTTAGGATGGCACCGAAGGAGTTGGCTGAGCTCAAGGTACAGTTGCAGGAAATGTTGGAGCATGGGTACATAAGACACAGCTCTTCGCCATGGAGCGCACACATGCTGTTCGTAAAGAAGAAAGATGGTAGTATGCGGCTGTGCATAGACTACCGGGAGTTGAATAAACTGACCGTCAAAAAAATGTATCTGATCCCACGGATAGATGACCTGTTCGACCAGTTGGTAAGGTCAGTAGTGTACTCTAAATTGGACTTGAAGTCAAGGTACTCCCCATTGCAGATATGAGATGAGGACATACAAAAGACAACATTTTGTATGAGGTATGGTCACTTCGAGTTCATGGTGATATCGTTCGGGTTGACAAACGCGCCATCAATATTCATGGATTTTATGAACCGAGTGTTTCAAGAATATTTAGACTCATTTGTGGTGGTCTTCATTGACGATATTTTGGTCTACTCCAAAATGGAGGCAGAGCACGAGACTCATCTGAGAGTAGTCTTGCAGACTTTGAGAGAGAACCAGATGTATGCAAAGTTCTCGAAATGCGAGTTCTAGTTAGATAAGGTGGCATTTTTGGACCATGTAATTAGTGGTTATGGGGTGGTGGTAGATCCAACAAAAGTTGAGGCCATAAGAGATTGGCCAGTTATGAGCACCGTGGTGGAAGTTAGGAGTTTACTTGGAGTAGCCCGGTACTATAGAAGATTTGTTGAAAACTTTTCGCAGATAGCTCTGCCCCTCACTTATATAGCATGTAAGGACCTGACGTTTGTTTGGAATCAGGAGTACAATCAAGTGTTTGACACCTTGAAGGAAAGGCTGATGACAACTCCAATCCTAAGTCTTCCAAAAGGGACTGAAGGATTTCAGATATTCAGTGACGCATCAGGTTGCGGTTTGGGTTTCGTGTTAGTGCAATATGACAAGGTGATAGCCTTTGGGTCTAGACAGTTGAAACCTCATGAGAGGAATTACCCCGTCCATGGCTTGGAATTGGCGAAGGTAATTTTTGCATTAAAGTTGTGGCAGTACTATATGTACGCTGTGAAGGTGGAGATCTTCACGGACCATAAATGCCTGAAGTATCTCTTAGATCAAAAAGATTTTAACATGTGTTAGCGCAGATGGGTCGATTTCCTTGGGGACTATGACCTGGTAATTCAGTATAAGCCAGGCATAACCAACGTGGTGGCGGATGCCTTGAGTAGAAAAGTTTTTGGTCAAGGGAATTGGATTGAAGTTCATGATGAGCAGTTGGTGCGAGACTTTGAGTAACTCGAAATCGTTTGTGAAGCAAGAGGCGAGTCTACCATGGCTCGATTGAACTGGATAGAGTTGCAGAAAGACTTGTCTGATCGTATTTAGGAAGCGACCAGTGTCGATGCAGAGTTTCAGCCATTTGTGGTGGAAGCTCAAAAAGGCGAGGTTAGTGCCTGTGAGATGATTGATGGGATTCTATGGAAGGATGGAATGATAGGCGTACCACAGTTCGGCAAGCTCCGTGAGGAGTTATTGTTTGAGGCTCATTTCATGAAGTACTCTAGTCATCCGGGCAGTACAAATATGTACTTGGATATGAAGAAATCCTTTTGGTGGCCTGGTTTGAAGCGGGATGTTGCTTTGTACGTGAGTCGGTGTCAAACTTATACCTTTGTGAAGGCTGAGTGTCAGAAGTCAGGAGGGTTCCTGAAGCCCCTTCCCATCCCCGAGTGGAAATTTGATGACATCTCTATGGACTTTGTGCATGGCTTACCTCAGTCGTAGTAGGGAAATGATGTGATTTGGGAGATCGTGGATTTCTTGACCAAATTGATTGTTTCATCCCCAATCAGAAAGAGGACATCGTGGAGGAGCTGGTAGAAATATATGTTTGCAACATTATGCAGTTGCATGGGATTCCAAAGAGTATTGTTAGTGATTGTGATGGATGGTTCAAATCCAAAGATTGGAGGTTGGTACAAAATATCCTGGGTACAAGACTCAAGTTTAGTACGACATTCCATCCTCAAAATGATGGACAAACGGAAAGGACGAACCGTACAATGGAGGATATGCTGAGAATGTGTACACTTGAATTCGGTAAGAAGTGGCAAGATCACTTTTTCAAGGTGGATTTTTCCTATAACAATAGTTTCCAGGCAAGTATTAAGATGGCACCATACGAGGCTTTATATGGAAAGCGGTGTCGAACACCGATGTCTTGGACTGAGGCGGGAGACATCAAAATTTTGGGAAAAATGGCGGTGACTAATTCTTACGAATTGGTGCGAATAATTCACGAGCACATGAAGGTTGCTCAGGATCAACAATTGAAGTATTTTAATGCTCATCATAGGAACGTGGAGTTCGCGGTTGGCGACATGGTATATCTTAATATTAAGCCATTCAAAGGCATTTCGCGGATTCGCTGACTCAAGAAGCTGAGTCCGAGGTTTTTGGGGCCGTTCGAAGTTACAGAGCACATTGGAGATGTCGCTTACCGGTTAACATTGTATGCATAGCTGAGTGGATTACATGATGTCTTCCATGTATCAGTATTGAGGATATCCTTGATGGAGGCATGCATTGTGGTTGAGTCAGCAACAATGCCGATAGAAGAGGACCTGAAGATGACAGTACAACCGGTTAGCATCGAAGATTCAGAAGTCTAGCAGTTGCAGAACAAAGAGGTCAAACTCATAAAGGTGTGTTGGGACAACTGCGGGTGATACGTGTTGTCTTGGGAGTGTGAACAGGCAATGCGGTAGGACTTCCCAGAACATTTTACTTCATGAATGCTTTTGTTTAAGTTCATGCTTAATTTTGAGGATGAAGATCTTTTAAGGGGGGAGGAGTTGTAACACCCCGGTTTTTCCGGATCTTGAGTCTTTGGAAGCTATCGCGCCGCGATAGGTAGCTATCGCTCGACGATAGCCTTGTTTCGACAAATCCAGGAATTAAGAGCGTTGAGTGGTACCGCGCGGCGGTAGGATGCTATTGCGTGGCTGTAGCTCGTGTATCATTGAGTGAAGAGCGTTGAGTGCTATTGCGCGACGTTAGTTATCTACCGCTTGACGATATCTTGGCATTGAGTGCCTTGAGTGGCTGGACTTGAGTGGAGGCGTTGAGTGGTAGGCTTTGAGTGAGATACCTCGCAGCGTTATCCCTACCACCGATGTTAGTGCGACATTATTTTTGGCCGAGTGCTCAGGAAGCTACCGCCCGATAGTAGGTAGTTACTGCTCGACGATAGCGTGTAGGAGCAGTTCTGTCGTTTAGCATTTTAGCAGTCCGATTTCTCTTAGAATTTGATCCTAAAGCCCAAGACTCTCCCTATAGAGATATTAAGTAGGGCTGAGCGGGATTTCTCCCTCATTTCTTCTCTTTTTGAGAGTTGACCTAGGGTTTGGCTAAGAGTGAGGAGGAGGAAGGATAAGGTCTTCAACCGCCGTTGACGAAGCTTCGGAGCTCCGATCGTCGACCTGCAACAAGATGCATGGAGAGGACTTGGAGGTGCATGTTAAGATTCGTGAGAAGCAACGTTTCCATGTCAAGGAAGAGAAGTCTTAAGGTAACGACACTTCTCCTCTCGGTCTTTAGGATGCGTGCATGGCATCCATGTTGTTCTTTTATTTCTTTTAAGAATTTAGGCACAAGATCTCTCAAGTGAGAGAGATTCGGGTTACCAGGCTTCAAGAGGAGCCACCAAGTCGATTGTGTCCATCACCGGCATGATATTGCACTAGAAATCCACTCCGTTAGGGGATTAGGCATTGCGGGTGAAGCTGTAGTCGCGACCATTAGTACGACTCAGTGATGTTTCATAGCGAGCCTCAAGGATTTTGTTAGAAATCAGTTAGCGCCAAGATGTCGTTTGTGATGTTGTTTTCCCCCTCTTTTGTGTGAGTACGTGTAACCAGAACTGGACCAGGTGGAAATTAGAGTAAACGCTGGGGCGCGGGGGCGGTACGGTACGAGTGTTGGATTATGGTTGGAATGGCTTGGGATTGTGAAGTGCTAAGGCGTGGTTTGTTTCTCTGGTCGACTGGCTAGCTCATGACATGAAAGTGATGTGTGGAGAGTGTCCCGACGAGACAAGTCATCTTCTATGAAACTGATGAGAATGCCAAGCTTAGGACAAACTATAACACCCCAATAAGGAGTTGTTGGTAATTGGTGAAAGCGTCGAGCAGAGCTCCACGAAAGCGTCGAGCAGTGCTCGGCGAAAGCGTCGAGCAGTGCTCGGCGAAAGCGTCGAGCAGAGCTCGGCGAAAGCGTCGAGCAGAGCTCGGCGAAAGCGTCGAGCAGAGCTCGGCGAAAGCGTCGAGCAGAGCTCGGCGAAAGCGTCGAGCAGAGCTCGGCGAAAGCGTCGAGCAGAGCTCGGCGAAAGCGTCGAGCAGAGCTCGGCGAAAGCGTCGAGCAGAGCTCGGCGAAAGCGTCGAGCAGAGATCGGCGAAAGCGTCGAGCAGAGATCGGCGAAAGCGTCGAGCAGAGCTCGACGAAAGCATCGAGCAGAGCTCGACGAAAATAGCATCGAGCAGAGCTCGACGAAAATAGCATAGAGCAGAGCTCGACGTAGTGTCAAGCAGTGCTCGACGAAAATAGCATCGAGCAGTGCTCGACGAAAATAGTGTCGAGGAGAGCTCGACGAAAATAGCGTCGAGCAGAGCTCAACGAAAATAGCGTCGAGCAGAGCTCGACGAAAATAGCATCGAGCAGAGCTCGACGAAAATAGCTTCGAGCAGAGCTCGACGAAAATAACATGGCAAGGTGTTACGACCAGTTCGACGAACTCAGACTCTGTTCGACAAATTCTATCATGTTCAACGATTTGAGTTCGACGAACGTGACTCCATTCGACGAATTGTCAAAATAAGATATCGCCATAGTGGAGACTCGTGTCAGGTGGTTGGTGTGCGGCCACTGAGCGGTGGTTGACTTTGTTAGCTCAAACCCGAACAGTTGCTTTATTTTGATGTGAAGAGATCGTATGGCTGGGGTAAAACCCGAGACCACATATGCAGAGGGATGGATTTGATGAAGTCATTATTTCCTTTTTTTTCTCTCTCTCTTCCTTGCTTCCCAAGTTTTGGAGTGGATAACTCTCGGCTGGTGCTAGGGTTTGGGTGGAACTTGTTGAGTTGCTGGAGAAGCTCTTGTGGCTGGAATCAAGAGCCGAAGTTAGAATTGCGAAGCGGATAGTGAGGCGATCATTTCCATCCGCGTATAAAAGCTTTGTCATGGTTCCGAAGAAAACTACAAGGGTAACATTCTTCCTCCATGGACATGTGAAGTCCATTTTTTGGCATATGCATGGACTTCACCCACCAAAAGGTGGAATGTTGGGGGATTTCCGTTAGGTTGATTCTTGAAATCCCCAATACGGATTGCATATAGATCCGGAAATGTGTAGTATGGAATTGTCATGCTATGTGAAGGCCATCTGGACAGGTTGGTCTGAATTGGTGATGTTTTATTCTGCGCACCGGAGAAGTCTCCGCATATAAATGAGTATTTTGTGAAGTCGGTTGGTTGTGCCTGTGAAGTGGAGTAACAGAAAGTATTTGAGAGGAATTCCAGGAAAATACCCTCGAAATTCATGTGTTGTATGCTATGAAAGTATAGTGTTTCTGTCACTATAGGTGGCTGCAGGGTTTTCTGGATAGTTGGTCCAGATATGGTTGGGGCTGGGTATAGAAAGGTGTTCTGTCACTAATGCCAGGCGATAGTTGTTGTCGCTAGCGATAGTTGTTGTCGCTAGCGATAGTTGTTGTCGCTAGCGATAACTCCTAGCTAACTTGTGATTGTGAAGACAATCCTTCGAGGACATTGTGGCTATTATGAGCTATGTGCTCTTAAAGGCCAGTGAGCCGAACGGACAAGGGGAGGCCGACCCGCATCAGTCTAGAAATTGAACTGGCGATTTGATCAACGGGCAAGGGCTGAACTATATTCGCATTATGGTTGTCTAACTTGAGTGCCTAAGTTATTGGCTTCGTTAGGATCACATAATGAGAGTCTTGGGTTGTTCGCCATCAAGACTAAAAACTCCTACTATGGGTCGTGGAGCATGAATGCTCAATGTCTACAGTTGGGAAGAATGGTGGTGGGACCCTGGTTTTCCCGTACACCGATAATGTGCCCTGAGTACATGGAGCGTCAGGACATATAGTCGACATTTGTGAAATATTGGTTGTGTGTGAGTGCACATTTTGTGATATATCTTCTTGTGAAAATACTATGCATGCACGGAAGGAATACCACTGCCCCGGGAAAGGGGTAGGGTCGTTATATATTGGTCACCTGATTGCTGACCGTTGCTGTATTTACCACCGCTGCGGTGGGTTGTCCCCATGCAGGTGCCAGAGAGCCGAGCAGGAAATAGTGGGCTGACTCCCTTGCTGTTGTTGCTTCGCTGGCCCTCGAATGCCGAATGAAGAAATGTTTTACTGTTTTCATGCGTGGTCGGCCTGCGTGCCGATGTATGTAATCCACACTTGTGGAGATTAACTGTATGGTCTTAAGGCAAAACATTTTGTGTATTTTTGTATACATTCCTTGGAGATATATAAATGTGGTTGTTTATATATATAGTGGACATTCATGGTCGATGAGTTCAATATTAACCCCTAATGCTTCCGCTAGAATTCTCTGAGTTATGATGCATGTACTAGTTTTTGATATTAACCTGTAACCTCGCCGCTTGTTTGTGGCATATAGTGTGGGTCCCCTGCCAAACCTTCTATTATATGTCAGGTAACGGATGGAGGCGTTACACAACCCCGGGCGATGAAGCAAACTTAACAAAGGTTGGGGGTGTTTTAGAACAACAAAAAGTAATTATGCGGGTCGCCTTCACCGCCTGAATACTACGATGAGTATTAGGGCATATGGTATTAACCGTTGATTGTCGAAAATACCTCTTCGCCAAGCCAACCCCTAACACTCGTTAGGGCAGCGTAACACCAAGCAATCAACACAAAGCAAGCAAAGGAAGGAAGGCTAAGCTATGAAACAAAACAACATTTGCCATAATTTACACAACATGAACATTATTAATAGTCCTAACAAATTTAGCTAACATCCCAAGCTTAGAAACAAAGTCCAAATCAGAGTAACAAGGAGATTTACAACCCATCGTGTGAAGGCTAGCCACGATTCTCGGTCGGGCTCGAAGGTTGTCGGTCTTCGTTCGCGCTCGATCGATGGTTGACGTCCGAGGAAGCTTGAAGTGTTGTCACCTACTTCAAAGGCCTTTTCCTCGTCTTCTTCAAATTGTGTGAAGGCTGGAAGTCGCCGGAAAACTCTTCAATGGTGGCGAGAAAGAGATCCAAATGCTCCTCTTGAGATGGAGAAGCGAAAAACAACAGAAGATCTTCGCTTGCGGTGAATTTTGTAGGAAGACGGTGGTCGGATGAGCTTTTCAAGGAGGAGAGAGGAAAAAGCGGCCGTGGTAAGGATTTCACACTCAGAGGAGCGAAAATGGTAGACTGATTTTGTCTTCAGTCAACTTCTGAACTTAAATAGAAATAGGTCAAAAAATGGTCATGCACGGTTTGGCGCATGACGTTGCATTAACCTTGCGATATTAACTTCCAGGACAAGATTGTGGAAGAAGATGCATTGACCCGTGCATTTTACTCTCGCACGGGTGCTTCCGCCAGTGTGTGAAGGAGAATGCACGGGTGACCACAGAGCGCTGCAATTCACGGCAAGCTGGTGGAACCATGCATTTTACTCACGCACTGGCACTTCTGCCCGTCCATAAACAAATCGCACGATTAACCACAGAGCGCTAAAAAACATAATGCAACAGGTAAACCATATGTCTCCTTTGCACATGGTTCCAAAGAAACCGTGCGTGAAGAAATCACACGGGTTGGTCAGTCCATCCAGAGAAAACCTATAGAAATTGCACGATTCGGTGGAAATCGTGCGCTAAGGAATCGTACGACTGTGCGTTTTCCACAAGTCAAAATTCCAAAATTAGGGGAAAACTGACCACCTTTATAGCAAAACCAAAGATGGATCAAAAACGCCCAGCACCAAATATACAACAAAAATATCCAAAGCCGCACGGGGAGTACCCCAGTACATACCCCTGACATCGCGGTGCAATTCGCAAACCAAAATGGGCTGAAACAGTGCACAATGGCTAAGTGAGGCGCTAATGAAATATATCACAATTCCTACTGAAATAGTAGTGCATAAGCATGAAAATAAGCCCAGATGAGTCCGAAAAACCCTATATAAATAGGACTCATCACACAACCATACATAAACATTTGCTCGTCCCGAGCAAATCATCCCTAACGCGGACGAGTAAAATAGCATAGCTGGCCTATAACTACCTAGCGGATTACCATGCGAAATTGCATGCTCACGCTCTTAGGAATACCGTAGAAGGAATTTATAATTATGCACTAATAGCCTATATATTTCTATAGGCGTATCAAAATATTATTACTACTCTACTATAGAATCGATGGGAATCATTCGGTCATGCGCAAGGAGAAAGCAGACAATCACTAAGTGGAGCATTGCCAAAGCAAGGGATTGGGAGAACCACCAAAGGAATCCACCAATGTCGGTGACCATATGTTTGCCTGTTCAAACTCTCTCCACGGCACTTGTTTGACTCAAGAGCAAATCTGTAGGACTTGGAATATAATGGAGGCTTAGGCGAAGGTGGGGTATACAAAGATAAACAACACGAATACACACAACCAAAATGAGACTACTCAAAAACAATAACAACTATACTCAATGACAAACACACGCAGCGCACCACCAGACTTGTATTTTCAGCGGTGCGTGCCCGCCCACAACGATCACAATACAACCAACTTTCACAAACATAAAACACAACTCTACAATAATTTTTTTTCTTTTCTTTTTCTTTTTTTTTCTTTTACTATTACTTTTCTTTTAACCAAATAACCAAAACTAGCCAAAAACACAGCAACACCAGAAGATGCACAACACCCACATAACTGCCACACATAACGAATACAAACTACAATAAAATAAACCAGTCGAGCGGCCACATTCGAGTGTGAGAGTAGGAAAGGCTATATGTCTTTGGTAGCGAGGCGTAGGTATATCAAAGGAAGGGACAGGCTCAACGAGGATAGCAACGGATAGACGTCGGGAAAGGTACAAGGCTCAAAGTAGACAAAGTGACGACCTACATCACGCACGCACTTGACTAACCATGTACCCATGCTTCGAGAGTAGCTAGGGGAAAGTACTTAGCCACCGAGAAAGATAATTCCTCCTCCCGACTCAAGCAATATAAGGCTAGCGATGTCGACACACATCCATACACTACCATTTGATTCACACTGGATTAGAAGTAGATGAGTAGAATAAACAAGATTTACGCCAATAGAAATAATATACCCTATGAGCATAAAAAGAATCTAATTCTACATGTAATCCTAAATGAGACGTGAGAACTCGATTAGGAGCACTACAGGAGTCAACATTTTACTCCGCCTCGCAATCCTAGGCCAGCGCCAAAATTTTCCAAATCGCACACTAGTGACAATAAAACACACGACGTGCTCTTATTTAAGAATGCAGTCAAGTGTGGTGCAGTGGTATGTAATGCCAATCAATAACAGCAAATGAAAATATTCTTCTAACATGATAGTGATTTAATGCACGTGTGTGAGTAACCCGCATAACTCTCCCCACAAGACTTAGCCTAAACATCCTAACACCACAATGTGATTGTGAAATTAAAAAGCAAGTAAGGAGAAGGGGTTACCTAATGCTTATAAATGAGCACACCAGAAGATTGACATTAATTTCTGTTTTCTAAAGTCCACGACTCAAATGAAATTCACCTACAAAAGCAAATACCTCCAAACACAATAATCATATTATAGAATATGCAAAAACAACAAAAACAAAATAATGGGTTGTCTCCCAGAAGCCACTTTTCTTTACCGTCCTTAAGGTGGTCTAAATACATGTATTAGCAGTTTTATATAAAGTTCAAGTGCATAAGCGCAATAAGCAATGATAAAGTCTAAAATTTCTCACAAAACATTAAACACAAATTATACTACAAAAGAGGGGGCGGCCCCGGAGATCCTTCACATCTTAGTTAAACGCTGACTTGTGATAGATCCCCCTAGACACGCGAGATAAGGGAGAAGTGAAAGCTTTAGGGCCCAGGGAAGATGAATCTCCCCTGCCCCTAGCCTCTTCCTTCTCACACCGGCAGGCAAAATCTAGCGCCTTGCGCTTTCGCAATTCATTCTTTAGTAATTCTACGGATGTAGATCGCCATGGTGGTACAACCACTCCATCCAATCCATAGGTATTTCTAGCTTTCCCATCCAGAGGCATCCTTTCCTCACCCGCGATGGGTGATAGATCAGCCCAAGTAACTTGTTTCATAGTTTTACACAAATCATTCGAATCAATATAAGTCTTTGATTCCAATTAAGCATGCTTTCAATAGCCGTGCTCCGCTCCTTTGCCCCAGAAACTTGCCTTTCACTATGCTCTCTACCTTTTTCATCCGCAACTAGTTGCACTCCAAGCAACTCCGATTATGTTTCTCCTTCAACTTTCTTCAGCATTTCTGCTACTTTCACTGCCTTCTCTTCACCGTTCTGCAACACACCTGTCGAAGCAATACTAGGCAAACCGTCAGATAACACAACATTAAAAGCCTGCAGCTTTCCGTGTTCACTCGAAATCATATAGGGAAGGGATGGAGGTAAAGGCGAATCATCCTTGGATGCCAAGGTGATGCCACTCACATTAAATTGCAATGTCGCCCCACTAGCTTTCAGGAATTGGACCCCTAAGATAGGTTTTGAAGCATTCCCCATTGGTCCCAAAACCTGAAATTCAGTAATCACCGCAGCCTCATTCAATATCACTTCCACTTCCTTTAGCTCACTGTGGTCTTCACTACCGACCCATCAGCCAGAATGAGCGATTTCCGGACATTCGACTCAATATTTAAATTAAATTTCTCAACATCTTGCAAAGCAAGAAGGTTGCAAGGATCACATAAGGCCATAGTCTTAACCTCATTTATTTCACATATCACAGCCACTTCATTTTCAGTACACTCATCCGTCTCCCCAACACACTTCCCTTGCTCACGGGGATTTTTTTCCGTATCACTCGGGAGGGCGCCGCGAGTACGCTCAGAGAACACATGGGCTAGTTGACCCAGCTGCATTTCCAATTTTCTCATGGAGGTGGTCTGAGTGGCCATGTTGGATTGGGCCATCTCCACAAACTTTTCCATCATTTCTTCTAACGCACTCTTTCACATCCCCTGCACGTTCTGATTATAACCCGCTTACGGCGTTCGTGGCTGGCTATTAGAAGCTTGAGCATCAAACTGATGCTAGCCTCCCTGCGACCATTGACCAGGTGCATATTGGTTCCATGAGAAATTCAGATGATTTATCACATTCGGGTTATAAGTATTGTTATAAGGAGCAGTGCAATTTTGATTACATATAAAATTTACATTCTCATCAGCAGATATACCAGAGGGATCAGCAAAAGCTTCTCCAGCTGGGCACTCATATGTATGATTCTGGTGTTTCCACAACCATGACATGAAATAACCATCACCTGAGCTGGAGGAGGGGTCGATCTGGTCAGCAACATCATTCCATCCATAGTAGGATGGCTCGCCTCAGCTTGCGGATGCACCACATTTACCTCGAACAAATTTCTCGCACCCCTAGGTGCGTTTCTTCCAACAGTCCAATACGTGCTATGAGAAGTAGTATCATGAAGAAGCCGCAACGCCTTGTCAGGAGTCAGGTTCATGATAGTGCCTCCAGCCGCCGCGTAGATCATAGCACTGTAATTGGGCTCAAGAGAAAAATAAAAGATTTCAACAAAATTTCACGGCTCACAGCTGTGCTGGGGGCATCGACGTTGCAGATCAGCAAATCTCTTCCAGGCTTCAGATAATGTTTCTTGGTCCAGCTGCCGAAAGGTGGCTATCTCCCTTCGGGCGTTCACTATTTTGTCCACCGGGTGGAATTTAGCTAAGAACTTTGAGGAAAGAGCTTCCCACATAGTCGCAGTCCCGGGAGCAATAGTGTGGAGCCAGGTTTTCGCCTTGTCCCTTAGCGAAAAAGGGAACAACCTTAGCTTCATCACGTCATCAGTAATACCGGCATAGCGAAAGGCACCAAATATCTCCAAGAATTTCGCCAGATGGAGCTGTAGATCCTCACTTGGCAGGCCAGAAAACTGCGTGTTATTGTCGATCATGTTGAGGATGGCAGGCTTTATCTCGAAGTCATGGTTCACGATGGCCGGGCAAAAACCAAGGTAAACACTTCCCGCGGTAGGGGTCGTGAAATCTCGCATTGTCCTAATGCGGGGTCGGACCCCCTCCTGTTCCTCACTGACCCGTTCACCAAGACCATTTCCTCCTTGACCTAACTCTTCCACTCATTCTCTACCTTTAGTAGTAGCAGCACACTGACGAGCTCGCCTCGCTCGTACGTTTTCAAGATCTACTCCAAGATCTTCCTCTATATTCCTAGGGTTTGGATCTGTCATACAACACACACAAAAAACGATCAAAATGCCAAAAATGCTTGCAACAACTTTTCCAATAGAAAAATACACACAACAGTTGCACTCCCCGGCAACAGCGCACAAAACTTGATCGAATCTCGGCAAGTGCACCGATTGTTGTCCAGTAATAAACTAGGGGAGTTATCCTCCGAGTATCGAACTCTCGAGAAGTGCAGATTGGGAGTGTGGCCTTCCACGTCAGAAAGTGAATGCAAACGCAACAAAGGTTGCGGGTGTTTTAGAACAACTAAAAGTAATTATGCGGGTCGCCTTCACCGCTTCGCAAGGGTGGAATACTCTGATGAGTATTAGGGCGTGCGGTCGTAACCGTTGAGGGTCGAAAACACCTCTTCACCAAGCCAGCCCCTAACACTCGTTAGTGCAATGTAACACTGATAGCACTTTTTGCAGTTAAATTTATTAGTGTATTTTCGGGTCTTTAAAGCACAAATCATGTATTGCAAGTGCTTATATTGACCCCATTTTGTAAATATTATTGTCACTAATGTGTTTTCTACTTTTTTGCAGGTTTTCACGGCTTTCAGTCGAATTTTGCTGTGACACACCCCAAGGTCACGCCCTACCCGGGCGTGTACCTAGGGCGTGTAACCCAGAGGAATGAAGCAACCGGTCCGAAACTGCATTCCGTGGAAACTTAGTGTACACGCCCTCTGTCACGCCCATGTCACATCCAACACGGACGTGTTCAGGAGGCGTGTCCCCAAGTTCCGAGGAATCGCGGCAACACGCTCTTTTTCCTGCTCCACCCTCGCACCGAATGCGTCACGCCCCCGATACAAGCCCGACTCGGGCGTGACATATGGCCGTTTAGTTCAACAACCGCGCCCGTCAACTCCAGTAGTTAATTTCAGCCCAAAAAGTCGCACCGACTGAGTCACGCCCCAGGTTCACGCCCGACCAGGGCGTGTCAGGGGGCGTGACCCATCCCGAAAAAATCTATAAATTCAGCCCTTTGCCAAGGGTTCAGCAGGCAGTTCTGGAGTGAGAGGGTAGGTCCTTCTCCTTAGTTTACTTGTATTTCTTGTAATTTTCCATGTTTCCACTCTCCTTCCTCATTTCAAGCTTTGTAATCTAGCTTAGTTACTCTTATTTTGTATTAGTTGCTGTAACTGCTTAGTAGCTAAGGGCAATGTTCGCATAAATTTTCATTTCCCACACCTGTAATCTTTCATTTTCAAGTTGTAGTTCTCTTTCAGTGCTAATAAATAGTTTGTCGTTTCCTCGCTTTCTCAACGCATTTCTATTCATCTCTCTTTCCCCATTTCACCATGATTAACTAATCCTCCTTGTACTCGATCTTGATGATCCGAGGTTCGAGTTGATTATGTTATGATGCTCTAGTTTTCTTTTTTTTCTTTGTAAGGCTTAAACATTGATTTACTCTTGATTTACCTTTGCTTGGAGATATATTATCGATATATATTTTCCATCATTAGCTTTCATTCTTGGCTAGCCGAGAGGACGATGGTTTGAAGTGAGCACTCAAGAGTGAAGAGAGTTGCGCGCACCCCTCGAGAGAGGTGGGCGTTAAATCTCCTGGATTGGAGTGGAATCCAATAACGGGGTTCACAGCATAAAGCGGGTTTTAGGCCTCCGATGCGGACGAGAGTTCGGTCAGACCTTCCTAAACTCAGATGGGCATGACTTCGAGAGAAGCATGTTCTTGCTTTTAGAACCTCCGCGGTCAAGGTCTCTTGCCTTATTAATTTAAGAAGTTTATTCTTGCATCTTTTGATCAACTTAAGCCGAGGTGATTCTCGATCAAGTACTATCGCTTAATTATCATTTAGCTTTTCTCTAATTTGCAAGTAAAACATTCTCACTTCTCTAATTTAGTAAGCAACCCCAAAACAACTTTTATTCGATAAGATAATAGTAACTCCTTGAAGTAGAAGTACTCAAATCGCCCCGGGTAATACGACCTTGATATGAAACTTAATATCCTATACTATATACGATAAGTTACACTTGCCTTCATCGAATATAGAATCGGAGAACGTCTCACAATCACACATTCACCTTCTCCCTCCTTAACTTTGTCTTCTCCACGTATAACCCCTTCTCCGCTTAATAATTTTATATCAAGTTTTTGGCGCCGTTGCCGGGGAAAAATGTTTTGATATTTTGAAAAAAGGATAGCTATTAATTTTATCGTTTTACTTTTTTTTCCTTCTCTCGCTCTCGTATCGGTTTTATCTCTCCCCACCTTTATCTCTTTTTAAGTGTATGACTCGAGAAAGCTCTTCGATTATTCCTTTTGATCCTGAGATAGAGCGCACCGCTTTGCGTCGCCTCCATTCTCGTGACCAGGAATTGCATTTAGGCATCGAAGAGTCGATCGGGGACACTGCCACAAAAATGATGGATCGTAATCCACCCAACCCAAATGAGGTCCAGCAAAGGACTATGTCCTATTTTGCGCGGCCGAACCTGGAGGGTACACAATCAAGTATTGTTCGCCCCACAGTGGCGAACAATAACGTTGAGATCAAGTCCAACATCATCCAAATGGTGCAGCAGTCGGTAACCTTCGATGGTCTCTCGGACGAGGATCCAAATTGTCACATTGCGAATTTTCTCGAAATCTGTGATACTTTTAAAATCAATGGAGTCTCAGATGACGCCATTCGATTACGTCTCTTCCCTTTCTCTTTGCGGTAAAAGGCCAAGCAGTGGTTGAGCTCTCTTCCTAGAGGGTCCATCACCACGTGGGCCGAGATGGCAGGGAAATTTCTTACCAAGTATTTCCCGCCTGCGAAGACCGCCAAATTGTGCACGGATATTGCATCCTTCATGCAAATAGACTCGGAGACTCTCTATGATACATAGGAGCGCTTCAAGGAGCTATTGCAAAGGTATCCACACCACGCGCTTCCAAATTGGCAACAAGTGCAAATATTTTATAACGGCTTAAATTCCTTAACAAGGCAAATGATTGACGCGGCCGCTGGGGGAACACTAAATAACAAAACCCCAGAGGCCGCTCATTTTGAGGAAATGGCAATGAATTCGTATCAATGGAATGAGCCCCGCGTGCGCGCTAACAAACCAGCGGGAGTCTTTGAAATTGACGCTACTTCGAATCTTGCCCTCCAAGTTGAGCGGTTAACAAAGCAGGTGGCAGAGATGACTGCTTCCTCCGCCACTCTTCCTTGGTTTAATAATTATAATAACTCTGCTTTTACAGAAGAGCATGTTGAATTCATGGGAAATGCTCCTCGGCCCTCCTATAACCCGAACAACGCACCGTACAATAACACTTACAATGCGGGTTATAGGAGCCATCCGAATTTCTCATGGAGAAACCAAGGAAATGCTCAACTCCCCCATAACCCCCCTCATAATCACAACCAAACATTTAATCTAGCTCCCCCCTTAAATTTAAATCCACCTGGTTTCCAACCGCAACAGGCAAAGCCCTCTTCACTTGAAGAGGTCTTTGCCAAATACGTTGCTACAAACGAAACGAATATCAGGAATATTGTCGGGTCCATCAAAAACTTGGAAAACCAAGTGGGACAGCTAGCCAAGATAATCTCCGATCGGCAATAAGGAGCTTTGCCAGGCAATATTGAGAAAAATCCAAGAGAAAGTGCAAACTCCATTACCCTTCGCACTGGAAAAGAAGTTGATATACCAAGCGAACCCATAGTACCTCTCCCTTCTCCTCTCTCTCCTCCTGTTATTTTAGCTTCAAATTTGCCTACTATCCCTACGCCACATGCGTCTAATTCAAAATTACCGTATCCGTCTAAACTTAAAAATGAACGCGCCGAAGAAAGTTACAAAAATGTTTTAGAAATTCTAAAACAAATTCATATAAACGTGCCGTTCTGCGAGGCTATCTCTCAAATGCCGAAATACACGAAATATCTCAAGGAGCTCCTATCAAATAAGAAAAAGCTCGAGGATATTTCGCATATTTCCTTAAATGCAGAATGCTCCGCGGTTGTGCTCAACAAATTACCCCGCAAAGTGAATGACCCGGGAAGGTTCTCCATCCCGTGCCTATTCGGTAATTTGTTGGTCAAACATGCATTGGTGAACTTGGGAGCAAGCATAAATCTCATGCCCTTTTTGCTTTTTAAGAAATTAGGTCCAGGATCTCCGAACCCCACTTGTATGAGCATTCAGCTAGCTGATCGTTCTGTGAAATATCCGATACGGATTGTGGAGAATGTCTTGGTCAAGGTGGACAAATTCATCTTTCCGGTGGATTTTGTCATCCTAGACATCGAAGAGGATGCCGATGTACCCCTGATACTCGGCCGCCCCTTCCTTGCCACCTCCCGCGCTATTATTGATGTTAGTGATGGAAAGCTCCTCCTTCGGGTTGGAGATGATGAAATCACTTTCAGCATTAATCCCTCCATGCGCAACACCCTAGAGCAAGATGATTCCTGCTTTTATCTAGAGGAATTCTTCGGAAATGAATTTTTTGTCCCTTTTTTGGTTTCTTCACCATTTGATGAATCTCTTATCACTGAGCTCTTCTGCTTAGAGGAAGTCTCTCGCACTACCCTCCCTGAATCGCTTCCCATGGACACCATAAAATTCAAAACCTCTTATGAGGAACCACCCATATTAGAGATTAAGAAACTCCCCCACATCTGCAGTATCTTTTCCTCGAAAATGACTCTAAGCTATCGGTTATTATCTCCTCGGATCTGAGCAACTCAGAAATTTCTGAGTTGACTCTAGTTTTGCAAAATCACCGCCATGCAATTGCATGGCAGTTATCCGATATTAAGGGGATTAGCCCATCATTCTGTACACACAAGATTTTCTTAGATAATAACTTTCGTAGTACTATCCAGCCCCAACGACGTTTAAATCCAAACATGAAGGATGTCGTGAATGCTGAGGTTATTAAACTTCTAGATGCGGGAATTATCTATCCCATCTCCGATAGTTCTTGGGTAATCCCAGTACAGGTCGTGCCAAAGAAAGGAGGGGTCACGATAGTGGCCAATGAAAATAATGAATTAATTCCAACCTGTACTATTACGGGTTGGCGGATGTGCATTGATTACCGCAAACTCAATTATGCCACCCAAAAAGACCACTTCCCGCTCCCATTTATTGACCAAATTTTAGAACGACTTTCCGGTCACTCCTTCTACTGCTTTCTCGACGGTCTCTCGGGGTACTTCCAAATCCCTATTTCACCTGAAGACCAAGAGAAGACTACCTTTACCTGTCCCTTTGGCACCTTCGCTTACAGACGGATGCCATTTGGTTTATGTAATGCGCCGGCTACATTTCAGCGATGTATGCTAGCGATATTCGACGAGTTGGTAGAAGAAGTGATGGAGGTTTTCATGGACGACTTCTCGGTGTTTGGTAGTTCTTTTGCGAATTGTTTAAAAAATCTTGAGCGCGTGTTGATTCGTTGTGAGGAAACTAACTTAGCCCTCAACTGGGAGAAATGTCATTTTATGGTCCGAGAGGGATTAGTCCTCGGCCATAAGATTTCAGGCAAGGGTATCGAGGTCGACCGGGCCAAGATCAAAATTATTGAAAAGCTCCCCCCTCTAATGAATATTAAAGCCATTCGTAGGTTTCTTGGGCACGCAGGATTTTATCGGCGTTTTATCCAAACGTTTTCCAAAATAACGAAGCCGATAACCCATCTTCTCGAGAATGAGTCACCTTTCAATTTTAACAACGATTGTCTTCTTGTTTTCAATTTAATAAAAGAAAAATTAGTAAACTCTCCAATTCTAGTTGCTCCGGATTGGTTGCTCCCTTTCGAAATCATGTGCGATGCTAGTGATACTGCGGTGGCCGCGGTCTTAGGCCAGCGAATGGATAAATTCTTCCACCTAATTTATTATGCAAGCAAGACACTCACGTCTGCACAGGCCAACTACACCACCACCGAGAAAGAGCTCCTAGCAATTGTTTTTGCCTTCGATAAGTTTAGGTCATATATCATCCTCTCCAAAGTAATCGTCTTTACGGATCACTCAGCCCTACGTTTTTTATTTAGCAAAGAGGACGCAAAGCCCCGCCTTTTGCGATGGATCCTCCTCTTGCAGGAGTTTGATTTAGAAATCCGGGACAAAAGAGGGGCCGAAAATTTGGCGGCCTACCATTTATCGCGTTTAGAAAACCCTTCCAGCGAAATATTAGTGGAAGCCGACATTAACGATAAATTCCTGAAGAGCGCCTCTTCGCTCTCAAAAATTCAAAAGATTATCCCGTGCCCTGGTTCGCCGACTTTGCCAATTATTTAGTGGCTCGGGTCTTGCCAAAGGAATTCTCAAGTCAGAAAAAGAAGAAATTCTTTTCTGATTTAAAGAATTACTTTTGGGAAGATCCTTTATTATTCAGAGTCTGTGCAGATCAGGTAGTGCGGCATTGCGTTTCGAGTGAGGAAGGAGTGCAAATATTGGGACATTGCCATGAAGGACCAACAGGTGGTCATTATCAAGCGAACCGCACCGCAAGAAAGGTGCTGGAGGTGGGTTTCTATTGGCCCACGCAATTCAAGGATGCTCACACCCTAGTGAGTACTTGCGATAGTTGCCAGCGGGCAGACAATATCTCACGACGGGATGAGATGCCTCAAAATATTTTCCTCGAATGTGAAATCTTCAATCTTTGGGGCATCGACTTCATTGCCCCCTTCCTCCCTCTTATCAAAATAAATACATTCTCGTAGCTGTCGACTATGTATCAAGGTGGACGAAAGCGCAAGATCTCCCCACCAACGATGCATGAGTCGTTGTAAAATTTCTAAAAAAATTATTCTCTCGATTTGGCACGCCGCGCGCTATAATTAGTGATAGGGGAACCCATTTCTGCAATAGCCAGTTTGCCAAAATTTTGGCAAAATATGGAGTAACGCACAAACTTTGTACCTCCTATCACCCCAAGACGAGCGGTCAAGTCGAGGTTGTTAATCGAGAATTGAAACGTATTTTAGAGAAAACCGTATCTTTAAATAGGAAGGATTGGGCACTAAAACTAGATGATGCCCTATGTGCCTATCGAACGGCAAATAAGACAGCCATCGGCTGCACGCCGTATCGATTGGTTTATGGTAAGGCTTGCCACCTTCCAGTTGAGTTAGAGCACCATGCGTTTTGGGCCCTCAAAACATTAAATCTAGATCCCACCCTAACCACCGAACACCGTAAATTTTAGCTCAATGAACTCGATGAATGGCTGGTGAATGCTTACGAGAGTAATAGACTTTATAAAGAGCAAACAAAGTTCTACCATGACAAAAATATTAAATTTCCTAAATCTTTTTCGCCGGGCGATCTCGTCATTCTTTATAACTCTCGGCTTCGCCTCTTTCTAGGTAAATTAAAATCGCGATCCGGCCCCTTTATTGTTAAAGAGGCTTGGCCGTATGGGACGGTTCTCATTTTGCACCCGGATAAGGGTGAATTCAACGTAAATGGTCAGCGATTAAAACTCTATTTGCTTAACGATTTACTTCCTACTGCGACGGAACAATTAATATTATCGAACTCATGAACTATTTCTTTTCTACTTCATTTGGACAATAATAATAATAATTTAAGACTTCTTATTGTTGGACAATATTCTTTTGGTCGAGCTCAAACGACCTTTATAAACAAAGGGCGCTCTTGGGAGGCAACACAAATCATTTTTCTGTTTTCTTTATTTTACACTTTTTGCCCCGGACGGCTCCACAAGTTGAAGCTTCTACAATCACCGCCGCCAATGCTGCTAAATCCATCACAAAGTCCGAAGAAGACATGTCAAAAAAGACCCAGAGTGCGAGCATGGGGGAGCGGCATCTATCAACATTCGCGGCACATAAATCTGGGGAAGTACCTATTTTTTTTTAAATTCTATACTTTCTTTCTGTCTCTCTCTCTGATACCCCCTCCTTCTCCATTGAGGACAATGTCTATTTTAAGCTTGGGGGAGGACTTCCTCCTTCTTTTTGTGAATATTTTTCAGACATCCAAAAAAAACAAACAAAAAAGGAACATACCTCCAAAATTCAACAAAAAAAGAGAATACTTCAAAATATAAAAAAAATATATATTATCATAATGTATGCATTTTGGTATTTCAATAGTACCCCATGTTTGTGTTTTGTTTTTCCCAAAATTCTTTATAAACAACATAGTTAATCATAATTTTTCTAATTACGTTTCACAAGTAAAATATTGGTCATGCTGTGTTTCTAATTCATGGTAGCATGTTAAGGTGAAATATGTTTCTAAATACTCGCATTTCTATTATGGTTTTTCGTTATTTATTTTCTTTACTTTCTCAAAAATTCATCATCCACTATTTTCCTTTTCATTTTTAAATAATTTTTGCAAAGTCAACTTTTGAATAGCGTAGTAGATATGAATGATCCAAGTCACGTATTATTTCTATTTTCAAGATAATTTCATCAATCTTCTTTTTATCTAGGACTTGCTTTTTGAAATTTTTCAAATCTATGTTTTAAATAAATTTAAAAGCGTGAAAATGATTTAGGCCGTTTTTGTTTTCGTTTGAGCTTTCCTGCCAACCTAAAATTTGATGTAGGGGTGACCGTGATTCGTGCCCGAATACGCTAACGAAAAATATTATCACAAGACATAAAACCAAAGGGGAGGGCTCCGACCAAAAAAGCGAGTGAAAAGGGGCCGGGTTTGCTCCCAAATCCGAAAGAGAAAATTGCCGGACTCGATACAACGTCCTTAGGACCTACCTCTCCAACAAGCACACAACTCACCGCAAGCCGGACTCGATACAACGTCCTTAAGACCTACCTCTCCAACAAGCACACAACTCACCGCACCTACACAAGCATCTATTGTACCAACTTGAGCCGTTTCAACGCATCAATAATTTATTTTCGGAGCGGCGGAAAACTTCAATAGGCGGTCGAGTTCGAGTTGTGATTAACTCCCTTGTTAACACCCAAATGTGCCAACCTTGGAGGGCAAGTCAAGGCTAGGCCAAGTCTCGCTCTCGCAACGGATCTACCCAATCCGGATCACAAGAGGTTCAATAACAACGAAATCGAAATCGAAATTTGCAAGTGACGTATTTAAAAATCACGGAAGAAACGGTTTGCAAAAACCTCCACAAAATCTAAAGCAAGAATCTCTAAGGGGAAGAAGTTACCCAACAAAGAACAACAATCACACAAGATAAGGTGGGAGAATCAATCTCTCCACGGATCCACCGGCTTCACACCGAATGGGCTGCAACCTTCTTCCTTGGAGTCGCACCGAAAGGAAGCCACGCCGGCGTCGCACCGAAGTAGGGGATGAAGCAAGGGGGGGCGGCGGCTTCACACCTTGGCCGGCGGCTATGGAGGAATCTCCTTGGCCGAACTCTCTCAAATGAGGGTTAGGGTTCTTTTTTTATTTCTCTCTAACTTTATTCTCAAAAGGATCTCCTTATATAGGAGTTACAACACACATCTAGCCATCCAACATGGAGATAAAATCTCATCCATCCGGAAGGCTAAATACACACCAAAATGTTTGCAGAAAATAATTAAAGATTACAAGTCACAAATGAATATAAAACTATTAACCAAGATTGGAATAATTTTATATTCGCACATAAAATAATAAAGCATGAGAAATTAATTAAAATAGTCTTCAAGTGAGGGTAGCACGCCGCGGGCGGAGGTTGTAGCGGCGTCGTCCGTCACGGCTCCGAAGGTCTTTATGTTGTAGAGCCTCGGCAACTGGATCGTCATCAAGTAGTGGCGGAGGGGCAACGACATCAAAATTTTTCACCAATAGTTAGCCGCTTTTGAGCCTTTTTTCCAATTTCATTTGGTAGCTCCACATATCATATCATCTTCACCAAAGCCAAATTTCCAATCTATCTAATCACGCTAATCTTTTTGAGTTTCATAAATATATTTTCTTGATTATGATAGAATATTTTGTGTTATTTTTGAATTTTTTTCTAAAATTTGAAAAAAGTATGCTCAAAAGAAATGTTTATTTTTATTTGGCCAATTCAAAATGAAAAATAAAAAAAATATTTATCGCCTTTATTTTGAAAAAAAGAAAAAAATGGAAAAGAAAAGAAGAAAAAGAAAGAAAAAAAATATTTTGTTCAAAATGAATTTTTTTTTGAAACTCTTTGTTTTGGTTTAGTGTGATTTTAAAAGCCTCCATGTTTATCTTTGAATTCCACTCCTATTCATAATCCTAAACCAAACGTTTCGGTCCTATTAAGTTCTTCTGATTCACGCCTTTTAAATTTTATTTAACAACTAAGAAAAAGAAGAAAAGTAAATCAGTTTTAGTTTTGGATTTAAACATAGATTTTTGTTATTTAATTGAAATAATTATAATAGGTTACTTGGATATAGTAATAACTCAATGCGTTTTTTTTATTCTCGTTGCTTTACTTAAATCTATTTAAAGAATTCCGTCAAAATTTTGGATGATTTATTTTCGATTAAGTAAAGTTTATAAAAGTTAAACCATACCTAAATAATTATTTTAGATTCACGTTTCACCTTTTCCCTACGTAGAATTTCGCATAGTACCTGTGTAGGCATAATTAGAAATTTTTGATTAGTCTTATTTTATGTTTATCTAGTTTTTATATCTTTGCTTGGGGACAAGCAAAGCTTAAGTTTGGGGAAATTTGATAGTACTTTTTGCAGTTAAATTTATTAGTGTATTTTCGGGTTTTTAAAGCACAAATCTTGTCTTGCAAGTGCTTATATTGACCCCATTTTGTAAATATTATTGTCACTAATGTGTTTTCGGCTTTTTACAGGTTTTCACGACTCTCAGCCGAATTTTGCTGTGACACGCCCCAAGGTCACGCCCTACCCGGGCGTGTACCTATGGCGTGTAACGCAGAGGAGTGAAGCAACCGGTCCGAAACTGCATTCCGTGGAAACTTAGTGTACACGCCCTCTGTCACGCCCGTGTCACATCCAACACAGGCGTGTTCAAGAGGCGTGTCCCCAAGTTCCGAGGAATCGCCGCAACGCGCTCTTTTTCCCGCTCCACCGTCGCACCGAATGTGTCACGCCCCCGGTACACGCCCGACCCGGGCGTGACATATGGCCGTGTACTTCAACAACCGCGCCCGTCAACTCCAGCAGTTTATTTCAGCCCGAAAAGTCGCACCGACTGAGTCACGCCCTAGGTACACGCCCGACCAGTGCGTGCCATGGGGCATGACCCATCCCGAAAAAAATCTATAAATTCAGCCCTTTGCCAAGTGTTCACCAGGCAGTTCTGGAGTGAGAGGGGAGGTCCTTCCCCTTAGTTTACTTATATTTCTTGTAATTTTCCAAGTTTCCACTCTCCTTCCTCATTTCGAGCTTTGTAATCTAGCTTAGTTACTCTTATTTTGTATTAGTTGCTGTAACTGCTTAGTAGCTAAGGGCAATGTTCGCATAAATTTTCATTTCCCGCACCTGTAATCTTTCATTTTCAAGTTGAAGTTCTCTTTCAGTGCTAAAAAAAAGTTTGCCATTTCCTCGCTTTCTCAACGCATTTCTATTCATCTCTCTTTCCCCATTTCACCATGATTAACTAATCCTACTTGTACTCGATCTTGATGATCTGAGGTTCGAGTTGATTATGTTATGATGCTCTGGTTTTATTTTTTTCTTTATAAGGCTTATACCTTGATTTACACTTGATTTACCTTTGCTTGGAGATATATTATCGATATATATTTTCCTATCATTAGCTTTCATTCTTGGCTAGCTGAGAGGACGATGGTTTGAAGTGAGCACTCAAAAGTGAAGAGAGTTGCACGCACCCCTCGAGAGAGGTGGGTGTTAAATCTCCTGGATTGGAGTGGAATCTAATAACAGGGTTCATAGCTTAAAGCGGGTTTTAGGCCTTCGATTCGGACGAGAGTTCGGTCAGACCTTCCTAAACTCAGATGGGCATGAATTCGAGAGAAGCATGTTCTTGCTTTTAGAACCTCCGCGATCAAGGTCTCTTGCCTTATTAATTTAAAAAGTTTATTATTGCATCTTTTGATCAACTTAAGCCGAGGTGATTCTCGATCGAGTACTATCGCTTAATTATCATTTGGCTTTTCTCTAATTTGCAAGTAAAATATTCTCACTTCTCTAATTTAGTAAGAAACCCCAAAACAACTTTTATTCGATAAGAAAATAGTAACTCCTTGAAGTAGAAGTACTCAAATCGCCCCGGGTAATACGACCTTGATATGAAACTTAATATCCTATACTATATGCGATAAGGTACACTTGCCTTCATCGAATATAGAATCAGAGAATGTCTCACAATCACACATTCACCTTCTCCCTCCTTAACTTTGTCTTCTCCACGTATAACCCCTTCTCCGCTTAATAATTTTATATTAAATACCAAGCAATCAACACAAAGCATGCAAAGGAAGGAAAGCTAAGCTATGAACCACAACAACATTTACCATAATAACACAACATGAACATTGTTAATAGTCCTAGCAAATTTAGCTAACATCCCAAGCTTAGAAATAGAGTCCAAATTAGAGTAAGAAGGAGATTACAACCCAACACGTGAAGGCCTGTCATGATTCTCGGCTGGAGTCGAAGGTTGTCGGTCTTCGTATGGGCTCGGTCAATGGTTGACGTCCGAGGAAGCTTGAAATGTTATCATCTACTTCAAAGGCCTTTTCCCCTTCTTCTTCACATTCCATGAAGGCTGGAAGTAGCCGGAAAACTCTTCAATGGTGGCGAGAAAGAGCTCCAAATTCTCCTCTTGAGATAGAGAAGCGGAAAACAATGGAAGATCTTCTCTTGCGGTAAAGTTTGGTGGAAGAACGGTGGTCGGATGAGCTTTTCAAGGCGCAGAGAAGAAAAAGCGATTGGGGTAAGGATTTCATGCTCAGAGGAGTGGAAATGGTGGACTGAGTTTGTCTCCAGTTGATGAGTCCGATTTTTATAGGGTTTTTAGGACTCATCTGGGCTTATTTTCTTGCATGTGCACTACTTTTTCAATTGGAAAACTAATATTTTTGTTTAGGGATTAACTTCACTAATAGTGCATTGTTTTGGGCCCATGGGTGTGCAATTGTGCACTCTATTATCGGGGGTATGCACATGGTGCTCCTCGTTATCTTTCTATTTAGTTTTGTTTGCATTTTGGTGCTGGAAGCTTGTGCTCTAGCCTGGTTTTTTTGTTGTGCAGGTAGTCGGGATATCCCGAATTCCATTTCCAGTTTATGTGTAAAACGCACGGTCGTGCGCATTTCTTCCCGCACGGTTCCGGTCCAATCGTGCGTTTTACACAGCTTTCCTGGGGCATCTGTTTCTACCCATGCGGTTTGTTCCCGCACGGTTTTGGCCAAACCGTGCGAGAAGGAATCGCACAGCCTGCACCTTTTACCAAGCTTTCCAGTGATCTGTGGTTAATCGTGTGTTTCCTTCACGCACGGGCAACCGCACCCGTGCGCAAGTAAAACGCACGGTTACACTGTTTTCTCCTGCTTTCCTACGCTCTATGTTTACCCGTGTGATTTCCTTCATGCACGGGCAGAATCTCCCGTACGCGATTACAATGCACGGATCAACGCTTCTTCTTCCTCAAGCATTATCTGCGCGCGAATATCGCACGGTTCATGCACAGTCGTTCGCCAGGCTGTGCGTGCCCATTTTTCTCATCTTTTTCTATTTAAGTGCAGATTTTCAGCCAATGTGGAACAACTCATTTCCAGCCATTTCCTCCGTATTTTTAGGGCAAAGCTCCGCCCTTCCACCTCCACCCTTCATCTTCCACCAAGGGGAGAAGCTCCGGCCATGCTCGTGAATCCTATACCTTCCTGGTGCTTGCTCTCAGCCATCTCCTTCATCTTTTAAGCTCTATTTCAAGCTTCGATGCCATAACTATCAAGCGAAGGGAAGCTTGCAACTTTCTTCCGGTTCGTGGCACGAAGAAGACGGGTCCATTAGGAGGTAGTGACAGACCTTTTCTACCCCAGACGTAGTTGAGGACCGAGCTTGGACGCGGGTTGACAACCCGACGATTCCTTCCGCGACCCCTCGATGAGCCTTCAAATTCGGTCGATCTCTTGACTTGTTCTTCCTTTATTGTTATTTATGTGCTGTTAGAACTTTTGTGTTGATGATGTGCTCTTAGTTGTAAACATTATTAGTTTCATGTCTATGTGAACTTGTATTGTTTACGCTTAAGTTGCTTGCGTTGCGCCGTCCTTCCATCTGTCATCCATCCGTTCTTGCTGTTTTGGCAATTGCTAGAAGCGTGCGCAGTGAAGAGGTGCTTACAAACCTCAAATTCTAGTTCTTATGCTTTCCTACTCGCCCATCCGCCCAGCAATTCGGTGCATAGCGGCCCGCGTAGTCTTCCATCCCACATGGCGAAGCGATGCATATCGACATTACATAGGAGTAGTTGATATTGTTTTATTTTCCTATTTCCTCAACTATGAAAACCACCATAGTTAACTCCGATGTAAGGACTTCAATCTCAAGTCCTCCTCGATATTAACTCCCCCCATACTGTGTTCCTTGAAGAGATCAATACTTAGGAAGCCACCCATTTTATATTACTTGTGCGACCGGTACACTTGCCGTTCAATGTATGAAGTTTTTGGCGCCGTTGCCGGGGAACACAGCCGTGTGAGTTTTTGGAGAGGTAGATAGTAGATCGAAGCCCTTTTCCATTTGTACATTTCATGTCTCTTCTTTGCTTTGGTTTTTAAATTTGTTGTTTATTTTTCTTTTGCCCTTTTCTGATTTTTTTTGTTTAGAAAGCAGATCCGTGCTATTTTTATTCTAGCCGTGTAGCACTTTTGTGGCAATTATTTTTGTTCGTGATGTATTTTGTTGTCAATTGTTGTCTTTATGATGCTTTGCGACGATGCATCGATGCTATGGCTGATATGAATGCCGAGCATTGCATTAAATGTTTGTTATGTCAAGGTGTAGGCCACATGGTGGAGGATTGCCCTCACTTGTGCGACCCTTCCCCCTCTGATGGTGTCCGCGCAACAGCCTCCCGTTCGTGGAAGACTGTTGTGGATAGGCCTACCAGGGTGTTGCCTGGCCCATACACTGAAATAGCACACCTTGCTCGCTCTTTACCCGTTGAGATTATAGAGGAATCTCTCGCTGCATATAGATCCTTCATGGGTCCCTCACTCCCTTTTTATGAGCTTCCCTTGAGTGATGTCGATCACTCTTGTGGTAGCCAGCAAAAAGAGGATCAGGAATTCAAGGGCGCTCCTGTATGGGACGCAGAGATTATTCCTATCGATGGGATGGCGTGTGCGACTGAGTTTGCGAAGGGGACTGCTCATTCAGTGCTTGATTTTGAGAGCAATTCCGCCCCTCCGCAATTTTTGCCTGATGGTGCTACTTATTTTTCTTGTGAGTCGGTTGATGATGTCGTATTTTTCGATGATTTGGTGCCTCAGGTTGTGCCGAAGTGGGATGGTGATTCTTCTATCTCCGATGTAGAAGGTGGATGTTCAGAGCACTTTTACGCACCCCGGTGGGATGAGGAATATCCTCTTTCCGATGCGGATGTTTGCACTTCCTTATTGGATGAGGCCATAACCCTTACCACCGTGGACCTCGAGTTCTCGGATTCTCCATGATACGACTCGTATGACACCGACGGTGATCTATGCTTGGATCCTGCTGGGAGTGAGACCGGGACCACTCCCCCTATTTTGGATTATTTTAGTTCTTCTCTTTTATTACTTGAACCCCCTTCTTTATCTGAGCTTGTGCAGGCTGAGTTTCCACGGCTACGTTGGGATGATGATGAGCCTGGTGTTCATGCCGTTGTCATCGCTTCTTACACATATGTGGTGGATGACGCCTTGATAGGAAAGGATCTTTTTTGTGATAAGATGAGCAAGGACCAGCGCTCCTTCTCTTCTTATTTCTTATTTCCTCTGCTTGTGTTAGATAGGTATTATTATTTAGGTAGAGGGGTAATTGCTCTATCACCGTATCGTTACCTGTTACCGAAACGGATATTCGAACAGTTACCTGTGCACTTTTTATTTCATAGGCCCATTAGCTAGAACTCTTCCTTAGTCGAATAAGCTGTGCTGGGATGACAATAACCCCAGTACTTATCTTTCATTTTCTGCATTTTTATTTTTCATGTCTATCTTAGTTTAGTATTTCTCTGTATTTTGTATATATTTCTTTTGTTTTTGCGGAGCTCACCCCTGCAGGTATTCATGGCAAACTTGTATTGGCGGGGTTGTGATTCTTCGTATGGCGGAGCTACTTCTGTTTTTCATGCATCTTCTGGTATGCTCATTGGCTGAGCATTAGATAACCTCTTCCCTTGTCTCTATTAGATTTAAATTTCCATATCATATGCTGTGTAGCTTAGTTTAAGTCTGGGGTAGAGTCAGTATGTGTTACCTTTTGCACGCGCACAATTCATGTGCATACTAGAAGCTTTTATTGTTTTACTGTGATTAATTCATCGCATCGCACACCACTGCACCTACATGGGCACGTGCTTAGCTGTTAGCGTGCTGCGAGTTAAACTCGTTTCTTTTGTATAATTTGAGAAAATTTTTGTGCTGGCATAGGATTGTGAGACGGAGTAAAATGTTGACCTTACTGTACTACTAGTCGAGTGCTCTCGTCTCGTGTAGAAATTGGAGTAGATTTAATTTTTATGTATGCTTATAGTTTTATATTTTTCTAATTGTGTAAATGCTTTTTATTCTACTCAAAAATTGGTGAATCTGGTGCGAATCCGACGGTAGCATAGGGATGTGTGTAGACAGCCGTTAGGCTCGTATTGCTCGAGTTGGGAGGATGGATAGTCTTTCTCGTTGGCTAAGAACTTGCCCCAAGCTATTCTTGAAACATAGGTATTGGTTAGTAATGCATGAGTGTGATGTAGGCCATCATTTTGACCTGGTTGAGCTTTGTACCATTCCTAACATCTTATCTTCGCTAGCCCCGTTGTGCCTACCCTTCCTTTTGATTCAGCTCCACCTTTATTTCACCAAAGCCTCATTGCCGATCCTAATCGCACACCCAAGTCAAGCTTTAGTGTTTTATAGTTTTCATGTTGGGGGTGTTGATGTTATGATATTTCATTGTGAATATGTGGATGTGCTTCAAAGTTTATATTTGCTGACGTTGCTAAAAAAGAAAATGATTTGAAAACAATATATGTGAAAATGAAAAGTAAAAAAAAAGAAAAGAAAAAGCATGATTGAAAATCCTATTGGAGAAGTGATTGTAATTGGAGTAGGCGGTGCACACACACATATTTGAAAAATTAAGTCTGGGGGTGTGGTGTACCTGCATGTATTTTGCTTGGTAGAGGGATTCTTTTTATGATAGCTCATTTGGGTTAGGTGCATAGTCTTCCTGTTTATCTTTGTTTACCTCACCGTAACCCAAGCCCCATCTCTTCACCTAATGTCCTACTAATTCATGCGTGAACCAAACCAGTGCCGTGGAGAGAGTGCGATAGGGCAAGCATATGGTCACCGACATTGGTGGATTCCTTTGGAGGTTATCCCGAGCCCCGATCTTTGACAATGCTCGCCTAGCTATTAGTTTACTTTATCCCTACGCGTGACCGGAAGATTCACCGTGATTCCATTTTTGAGTAGTAATAAAATGTTGATACGCATTGTGAAAAGTATAAACTCTTTTGTATACTTAGAAATTTCCTCTATTATCTTTTTACGCGTGCGAGCATGCGACTTCGCATGGTACTTCATATCTCAATTTATGTGTTAGCTATTTTATTTTATTTATCTGCATAGATTTTTTTTGCTCGGGATGTGCAAACAGGTAAGTCTGGGGGTGTGATGAGTTCGATTTTTATAGGTTTTTAGGATTCATCTGGGCTTATTTTCTTGCATGTGCACTACTTTTTCAATTCAAAAAGTTATATTTTTGTTTAGGGCTTCACTTCACCAATAGTGCATTGTTTTGGGCTCGTGGGTGTGCAATTGTTTATTCTATTGTCGGGGGTATACACATGGTGCTCCTCGTTATTTTTCTGTTTAGTTTTGTTTGCATTTTGGCGCTGGAAGCTTGTGCTCTAGCCTGGTTTTTTTGTTGTGCAGGTCGTCGGGATGTCCCAAATTCCATTTCCAGTTTCTGTGTAAAATGCACGGTCGTGTGCATTTCTTCGCTCACGGTTCCAGTCCAATCGTGTGTTTTACACAGCTTTCCTGGGGCATCTATTTCTACCCGTGCGATTTGTTCCCGCACGGTTTCGGCCAAACCGTGCGAGAAGGAATCATACGGCCTGCACCTTTTGCCAAGCTTTCCAGTGTTCTGTGGTTAATCGTGCGTTTCCTTCACGCACGGGCAACAGCGCCCGTGCGCGAGTAAAACACACAGTTACACTGTTTTCTCCTGCTTTCCTGCGCTCTGTGTTTACCCGTGTGATTTCCTTCAGGCACGGGCGAAATCGCCCGTGCGTAATTACAACGCACGGGTCAATGCTTCTTCTTCTTCCTCAAGCATTATCTGCACACGAATATCGAACGGTTCACCCACGATCGTACGCCAAATCGTGCGTGACCATTTTTCTGATCTTTTTCTATTTAAGCGCAGATTTTCAGCCATTGTGGAACAACTCAATTCCGGCCATTTCCTCCACGTTTTTAGGGCAAAGCTCTGCACTTCCACCTCTGCCCTTCATCTTCCACCAAGGGGAGAAGCTCCGGCCATGCTCGCGAAGCCTATACCTTGTCGGTGCTTGCTCTCGGCCTTCTCCTTCATCTTCTAAGCTCTATTTCAAGCTTCGACGGCATAGCTAACAAGCGAAGGGAAGCTTGCAACTTTCTTCTGAATCGTGACACGAAGAAGACGGGTCCATTGGGAGGTAGCGACAGCCCTTCTCTACCCCGGACGTAGTTGAGGACCGAACTTGGACGCGGGTTGACAACTCGGAGATTCCTTCTGGGACCCCTCGATGAGCCTTCGGATTCGGTCGATCTCTTGACTTGTTCTTCCTTTATTGTTGTTTATGTGTTGTTAGAACTTTTTTGTTGATGATGTGCTCTTAGTTGTAAACATTATTAGTTTCATGTCTATGTGAACTTGTATTGTTTACGCTTAAGTTGCTTGAGTTGCGCCATCCTTCCATCCGCCATCCATCCGTTCTTGTCATTATCGCAATTGCTAGAAGTGTGCGCAACGAAAATGTGCTTATGACCCTCAAATTCTAGTTCTTACGCTTTCCAACTCGCCTATCCGCCCAGTGATTCGGTGCATAGCGGCCCGTGTAGTCTTCCATCCCGCCTGGCGAAGTGATGCATAGTGGCATTGCATAGGAGTAGTTGATAGTGTTTTATTTTCCTGTTTCCGAAACTATCAAACCCCCATAGTTAACTCCGACTTAAGGACTTCAATCTCAAGTACTCCTCGATATTAACTCCCCCCTTACTATGTTCCTTGAAGAGATCGATACTTGGGAAAGCCACCCATTTTATATTACTTGTGCGACCGGTACACTTGCCATTCACCGCATCACCAGTCAACTCCTAAACTTAAATAGAAACAGGTCAGAAAAATGGTTACGCACGGTTTGGCGCACGACTGTGCATTAATCATGCGATATTAACTTCCAGTCCAAGATTGTGGAAGAAGATGTGTTGACCCATGCGTTTTACTCTCACACGGGCTCTTCCACCAGTGCGTCAAGGAAAATGTAGGGGTAACCACAGAGCGCTAAAATTCATGGCAAGAAAGTGGAACCGTGTGTTTTACTCGCGCACGGGACTTCTGCCCGTGCGTGCACAAATCGCATGATTAACCACAGAGCGCTAAAAAACATAATGAAACAGGTAAACCGTGCGTCTCCTTCCCGCACGGTTCCGAAGAAACTATGTGTGAAGAAATCGCACGGGTTGGTCAGTCCATTCAGAGAAAACCTATTGAAATCGCACGATTCGGTGGAAATCATGCGCTAAGGAATCACACGACCGTGCATTTTTCACAAGTCAGAATTCTAGAATTGGTTGAAAACTGACCACATGCACAACAAAATCCAAGCTTGAGAAAAAGCTCCCAGCACCAAAAATACAACAAAGAATATCCAAAGTAGCACGGGGAGTACCCCAATACATAACCCCGACATCCCGGTGCAATTCGCAAAACAAAATAGGCTGAAACAGTGCACAATGGCTAAGTGAGGCCCTAATCAAATATATGACAATTCCTACTGAAATAGTGGTGCACAAGCATGAAAAAAGGCCCAGATGAGTCCGAAAAACCCTATATAAATCAGACTCATCATACGGTAAGGGTTCTTAGAATTGGTTTGTGTGTGAGACGCAATCTTGACAAACGAAGTCAAAACTTGCAAGCAAGCCCGGGTTTTGAGATCCATGAGCGGGTGGGGCCTAAGCAATAGTTTTGTGTGCCGACTTGTATACCATTTGGGGAAATTGGAAGTAACCTTGTTTTTGCGGCTTGAATGCCGATGGGGAAATTGGAAGTACCTGATTGATAATGTGTTGAAAGCATACGCTTTAGGGTACCTTGGGTGAAACCCATGATTGCATATATGCTGCATTGTATGCATGATGAGTCCGATTTATATAGTGTTTTTCAGACTCATCTGGGATTATTTTCTTGCATGTGCACTACCTTTTCAATTGGAAAAATCATATTTTTGTTTAGATCTTCACTTAGGCAATTGAGCATTGTTTTAGCCCATGGTTGTGCAATTGCGCATTCTGTTATTGGGGGTAAGCACATGGTGCTCCCCAGGGGCTCTTTCTAGTTGCTTTTGTTGCATTTCTGCTTTACTGGAGGCTCCTGTTTGCTTTTATTTATTTGTATACAGGTGGTGCGTTTTCCCCAAGGCTGGAATGCAAGTTTGAGGAAAGCACACGGTCGTGCGTTTTTCTTAGCACACTGTTCTTTGCGATCGTGCGTTTTGTGTGTATAGGAGAAACATCGAGTGGAGCTCGACGAATTTCGTCGAGCAGAGCCCGACGATCTTCACGGATGCTTGACACACAGTTTCTTCAGAACCGTGCACGAAGAAATGCACAGTTTTCTTCTAGCTTCTTGTTTGTAGCATTCTGTGGTTAATCGTGCGATTTTTTCACGCACGGGCGGAAGTGCCTGTGCGCGAGTAAAATGCACGGTTCCCTGTATTGTCTTGTTTTCCTGCGCTCTGTGTTTACCCATGCGATTTCCTTAACACACGGGCGGAATCGCCCGTGCGCGAGTAAAATGCACAGGTGAACGCTTCTTCATCCGCAAGCTTGGCCAGAAAGTTAACAACGCACGGTTAGCGCACGGACGTGCGCCAAACCGTGCGTGCCTATTTTTCTGACCTGCTTCTATTTAAAGCACAGATTTTCCTCCATAGAAAAGAGGAGATTTTCTCCCCCACCATTTTCTGCCTCCGAGGAAGGGTTCCGCCATTTCCCTTCAACTTCTACCTTAGGGAGGTGCTCCGAGCAAGCTTTCAATGCGATATTCAAGCCAGAGCTTCCTCTCGGCCTCCTCCTTCATCCTTGAGCTTCAAGAAGAGTTAGATCTAGCTTTCTCCATAAAGCTAGGAGAAGTTTGTGCCATCCTCTACCGGCTTATGACACGAAGAAGATGGGTCCATTGGGAGTGAGTGACAGCCTCCTCTACCCTGGACACATTTGAGGACCGACCTAGGACGCGGATTGACAACCCAGCAAATCCTACCATGAATCTTCAATAAGACTTCAGATCCGGTCGATTTCACACACTTTTCTTCTATTGTTGTTGATAGTATAGTTTATCTCTTTGTATATGGTGAAGTATGTTTTTTTGTAAAACATTTGTATCCAATCATGTCTATGTGATTTCATTTTTATGTTATTTGCTTGAGGTACGCCTTTATTTTCCATCTGCCACCACATCAAGTCTTGCTGCACTAGCAATTGCTTGTAGCGTGCGTAGCGAAGAGGTGCTCTCGACCCTCATTCCGCTATTCTAATCACTTCATCCGTAATCACTTCATCCGTGTAGTCTTCCATCCTGGCTGGCGAAGCATCGCATAGCGGCGTTGCATAGGATTAGCTATTAGTGCTTTATTTTTTGTTTCCACAACTATCAAAACCCCTCTTAGTTAACTCCGACCTAAGGACTTCAATCTCAAGTCCTCCTCGAAATTAACTCCACCTTATTGTTTTCATTGAAGAGATCGATACTTGGGGAAATTCACCCATTTTATATTACTTGTGCGACCGGTACACTTGCCGTCCAACGCATCAACGCCCCTTTATAATACATGCTCAACTTAGAAACATGTTTGTTGTATGAGACACATCCAAACCTATTTTATAGCTTGACATGTTTATGTATATTGCATATGAAGTGCTGACCTGCAGGGTGGTGGTGTACCCTGGGGTCCGCTAGGGACGACCGGGAGGAGATGTATTGGTTACACAGTTGAGGTCAGCCTTTGCTGACCCACGTTATCACAAATTGTTACATGGCAAGGATCGCAAGCAAGAGCAAGCCAAAAGGGCTTAAGCCTCATGAAGTGATTCTTTTTGTGGAATGTTATGCTTAATTCACTATGTTACCAGCTTGCATGCCAAGGTATCCTAGGAGTGCTTATGCACGTTGATGTTTAATGTTACTATTTCAGTTTTGGACTCTTGTTTATTTTAATGCCGTTAGGACATTTTGATACTTGTATGTTAGTGGATAAGTTTTCGTGCTATTTTATGTTTCTGCTGTGTTTGGTCTGAGTTTTGAGTTGGGTAGTTTATATCATCTTATAAAGCTTAAGCTGTGACGTCTGTATATTATGGGGTGTAAAAGTAGCAAACACGCAGCTAACAAATGGACAGAAATTTGAATAATTGAAATTTTATTATCCAAAAAAGATATCATTTATAAAGGTATGACCTCCCTTTTATATAATGGAGGAGATATGAGAGAGTACAAACAAATAATGTGGGACTAAACATGTACAGGGCTGAGCGGCAAGAAATTAAAGAGACCGCACAGGCCGCGTGGTTAGACAGATAGGTTAACCGCTCGGTAACTCCAGCAGGATGAGAACATGCCGCAATAGGAGACCGATAGACCGCCCGGTCTCCAGGATTCTGAGTGAGACCGCCAGACCGCTCGGACTACACACAACAACAGTCTGAATATGAACCTACTGGGAAGGAACCGCTAGACCGCGCAGTCAACAAACCGCCAGACAAGACCGCAAGGCCGCCCGGTCTAATACTACAACACTCCCCCTCAAGCTGGAGCATAGATATCAATCATGCCCAGCTTGTCACAAATGTGGAAGAAGGAAGTAGAGACCGGTTTTGCGAAGATATCCGCCAATTCTTTGTCAAAGGTGACAAACGGAGTACAAATCTGTTTCTTCAAAATATCCTCCCGAATGAAGTGGCAGTCAACCTCTATATGCTTTGTTCTCTCATGGAAGACCAGATTTTTGGATATGTATATAGCGGCCTTGTTGTCACAGAACATAGGAAGAGGATAGTCATAGACCTCTCCTAGGTCAAGCATGAGAGATCGCAACCACTTTAACTCACACGTGGTAGACCTCTCTGGTATTCGGCTTCTGCCTGGATCTGGAGACAACAGACTGTTTCTTGCTCTTCCAACTCACAAGATTTCCTCCAACAAAGGTACAAAAACCTGATGTGGATTTACGATCGCCTTTATCATCCGCATAGCTTGAATCTGAGTAGGCTTCAACCCTCAGATGACCATTCCTCTGAAAGATTAGCCCTTTGCCAGGTGCTGCTTTGACATACTCTAAATTCTTCAAGTCAGACTGAAGATGGCACTCCCTGTGAGCTTGCATAAACTGACTGACCTTGCCTACAGTATAGGAGATGTCGGGTCTGGTCACCGTGAGATAGATGAGTTTGCCCACCAAAAGTCTGTACCTTGTGACATCAGATAGAAGAGGCGAGTCATCCGTCCATGTTTTGTCTTCTCCAATAGCCATGGGAAACCAGGCCGGTTTGGCACCTGTCAATCCTGCCTCTTGTAGAAGATCAAGGGCATACTTCCATTAGGAGAGAACCAACGAGTCAAGCTTCCGAGAGATTTCTATCCCCAAAAAGTATTTCGGGGAGCCCATATCCTTCGTGACCAGGTGTTGATGGAGGTGTTTCTTCGTCAAGTCCACCCCAGCTTGGTCATCACCAGTAAGAAGAATATCGTCCACATACACTGCCAAAACCACCAGTCCCGAGGCTGTTTTGTGAATGAATAAGGAGTGATCGGCCGAACTCCTTGCAAAGCCGATGGTATCCACAATACCACTGAACTTGTCGAACCACGCCCGAGGGCTCTGCTTTAGGCCATAAATGGCCTCCTTCAAATGGCATACGCATGTCTCCCCCTGAGCAACATACCCAGGAGGTTGCTCCATGTAGACGTCCTCCTGAAGATCTCCATAGAGAAAGGCATTCTTGACATCAAGCTGGGAAATAGCCCAATCCCTGTTACCAGCCCCAGAGAGAAGAACCCGGATGGTGCTGAGGCAAGCAACCAGAGAGAAAGTGTCAAAGTAATCAATGTCATAAGTCTGAGTGAAGCCTTTGGCCGCCAGCCGGGCCTTGTAGCGATCCACAGTGCCGTCGGGGCGAAATTTCACAACAAAGACCCAGCTACACCCAACCACATCAGTGCCCACTGGTGGAGGAATAGGGGTCCAGGTACCCCTTTCAGTAAGAGTAGCCATCTCTTCATCCATGGTAGATTTCCAATGAGGAATAACAAGAGCCTCCTGGTAGGTTCGGGGAGTGGTAGCATCAGAGATAACCAAGGCAAAACACCTACGAGAAGGAGAAAGCCGATCGTAGGAAATAACTGCCGCAAGCGGGTGTTGAGTACACGCCCGCACCCCTTTGTGAAGAGCAATAGGAAGATCCAGGTCGACGGGTGCCTCAGCGACCGGAGCGTCCATGACAAAGAAGGCTGGCCCGGGACTAGAGAGAGACGGCTGTGGAGAAGAGGGAGGAGGGGTAGGGGTGAGACGGATAGAGAAGGAGATAGAGGAGGAGATGAGGGAAGAGTGGAGACGTCGATAGGCATGGAAGGACCGAAGAGAGGCGGTGGAGAAGCAGAGACATCAGGAGGAAGAGAGGAGTCAAGAGAGAAGTAGGATGCATTCTCGAAGAATGTCACGTCCGCGAAGACAATTTGTTTGCGCAGAATGGGGTCAAAACAGCAATAGCCTTTTTGAGTTGTAGAGTACCCCAAAAAGACACACTTGGTGGAACGGGGGGAAAGCTTGTCGAGGGTAGAGGATGGAGCGTGAACAAAAGCCGTACACCCAAAGACACAGAGAGGGAGAGGAAAAGGTTCCTTGCAGGGGTATAGAATGGAGAAGGGGGTCTGGCCGTGGAGAACCGTGGAGGGAAGATGATTGATGAGATAGCAGGTGAGGAGCACAACGTAGCCCCAGTAGGAGCGGGGTACTTGCATCTGCGTCATGAGAGTGTGAGTGACATCAAGGAGGTGACGGTTTTTATGCTCCGCCACCCCATTCTGCTGGGATGTGTAAACATAAGTGGTTTGATGAAGAAGACCATGTTGCCGAAAGAAAGAGGAGAACTCATGACTAAGATATTCCTTAGCATTATTAGAGCGTAAAACTTTAATAGAAATGCCAAATTGAGTCTTAATCATAAAATAAAAGGATTGCCAGATAGAAAAGAGTTCAGAGCGATCTTTTAATAGATACACCCAGGTACATCTAGAAAAATCATCTATAAAAGTTACAAAGTAGGAACTACCCCGACCAACGGTGAGGGTAGGAGCAGGAGCCCAGACATCAGAATGAATGAGATCAAACAGGCGAGAGGAGCCACGGCCTTGCTTCGGCGGGAAGGAGGAACGATGATGTTTGCCAAGCTGACATGCATCACAATTAAGCGGAGGACTGGCCGGAGGTAAGTGGGGCAGAAGCTGTCGAAGAATCCGAGGAGGAGGATGTCCAAGGCGAAGATGCCATTGAAGCATATCTGTAGAGGAGGAGGAGTACGCGGACAAAGCGGAAACGTTGTCGAGGAAATAGAGTCCGCCGCTCTCAGTCCCAGTAGCAATCATCCGCTGGGTCCTCGGGTCCTGAAAAGAACAAGAAGTGGGAGTGAATAAGACAGAGCACTGAAGTTGCCGGCATAAAGTAGTGACAGATAATAAATTGCACGGGAACTTCGGGATATAGAGAGTGTCCTCCAAGCAAAGCGATGGGGTAACTTGAACCATGCCCATCCCAAGCACCGGGGACGGTGAACCATCCGCCACATGAACCAGGTGTAGGCGGTCATGCGTTTCAAGGAGAGAGAAGCAATGAGGGTTGCCAGTCATATGATTTGTAGAACCCGAGTCAATCAGCCATTTACCTTGGGTAACGACGTGGGCACTACCTGAAGTTGTGGCCACAAAGGCAGACGGCCGAGAGGAGGCGGAGGTCGAGGAAGGAGCATCACCGGAAGGGCGAAGATGAGGATGTTTCTGCCAGAAGCGGTCAACAGAATGGCCAGTATGACCACAGTGAGAGCAGAGGAACCTGGACGAACCACGCCCGCCTGAGTGGCTGCGGCCACTAGGACCCCCCCCCCCCCCCCCCCCCCCCCCCCCGCTGAGCCTGGTGAGCATAGGAGTCCTGGGAAGGAGGGGAGGCCAACAGAGGCCGCTGGAGCAGCGAAGTAACATCGGCAATGTGGGCCGCGGTGGCATCCAAAGTAGGAGATTCCGCCTCACCCAAGATCTGCTGGCGGATCATATCATAGGAATCGGGAAGACGAAGAAGATAACAAACAACCAGGAGTTCCTGGAAGTGTTTGTGTTGGTTGGCCAAGTCCTCAAAAAAGGGGCGATTCTGTAGGATCTCTGCGACAAGAGCCTGAACCTGCTGATAAGCCGCAGCAGGAGACATGGGGGGGGGGGGGGGGCGAAGAGGTCCGCATAAAGAGTATAAATGCGGGATGTCTGGCCCCCCTTCGAATAGAGAGCAGCTAGGTGAAGCCAGGCGGCCTTGACCATCTCATTATGGCGAATGACGGGAAGGCACTCATCAGAGAGGCTGTTGGCCATCCAAGTGCGGACAAGGGCATCACTCGCATCCCAGTCATCAAATTCAGGAGAGTTAAGAGGAGGAGGGTCATCGGTGAGGGGATGATGCTTGCGCTGAGAGGGAAGAAGAAAGGTGAAAGAAACGCTCCAATCGGGATAGTTGGACCCAACAAGCTTAGAAAGCGTGCCAAGGTTGCCCGAAGGAGTAGGAGGAGGAGGAGCTACAGGAGTGGTGGAGGTAGAGATAACGGGGGTGGAGAGACCGGAAGTGGCCATAGAGAAGGTAGGAAACCGTGCAAGAAGAAGAGAAGCTGCGAGGATAGAAAAAAGGAGAGCAAGCCGCACGACCTAAGGAGGAGGCTGGGACACGAGAAAGAAACCGCAGCGAACAAGGACGAAACCGCAGCGGGTTAAAGAGAAGAAGCTGCAGCGGTATGGTGGCAGAATACCAGCGACCAGGAAGCAGACCAAGGAACAGGGTAAGAGGTCGCGCGAACTGAAAAAGTCCAAGCGAACAGAAGAGAAGAGGAATCAAAGGACCCAAGAGAACAGGTCGAGAACAGACCGAAGAAAGGCGCGCGAACAGGGAGAAGCCGCGCAAACAGCACAACGGTCAGTAGAGAAAACAAGCCGCGAGAACAGGTCGCGAAAAGAAGAAACAAGCCGCACGTGCAGAGAGAGCTTAGTCAGGTGGAAAGGACCGAGCGCTTTGATACCATGTAAAAGTAGCGAACACGCAGCTAACAAACAGACAGAAATTTGAATAACTGAAATTTTATTATCCAAAAAAGATATCATTTACAAAGGTATGACCTCCCTTTTATAGAATGGAGGAGATATGAGAGAGTATAAACAAACAATATGGGACTAAACATGTACAAGGCTGAGCGGCTAGAAATTAAAGAGACCGCACAGGCCGTGTGGTTAGACAGATGGGTTAACCGCTCGACAACTCCAGCAGGATGAGAACATGGCGCAATAGGAGACCGATAGACCGCTCGGTCTCCAGGCTTCTGAGTGAGACCGCCAGACCGCTCGGACTACACACAGCAACAGTCTGAATATGAACCTGCTGGGAAGGAACCGCTAGACCGCGCAGTCAACAAACCGCTAGAGAAGACCACAAGGCCGCCCGGTCTCATACTTCAACATAGGGCCCCGGCCGGACCCATATTATACGGTCATTACAGGGGAGGTGTTATAGATCTTGTGTTGATGGTAATGCCTCTTCAAATCAAATCCAGGGAACATTGGTGAAAATATTCCCAACAATCTGTTCATCCTAGTTGCCCGAATGTACAACTCAACCAAAAACAGCCTGCACTTATGATATTTCCATGTAGAAATTTGATCGGACATTCCCAGAGCTACAGAGCTCCTATGGGAACGTGTAACCATGCGTTGGAAAGGAATTTCTGAAGACGGCCTTTCTCATGTTCATCTCAAGGTAAAAATATGGTTGTACCATACTCAAAAATGGCCTTGAATTCTACTGCACATAAAAAATAGATTTTTGCACGCATCTTGAAGTCCAACGGACGACATTGGTTCATCTTCCTCCTTTAACCATTTATTCAAAAATGCATTCAGCTCTTCCTCCTCCCTTATTCACCCTCATAAGACCATCATTCTTCCCGGAACCAAGTCTACCATCTTCACATTGAAGAGAGGAACGGTTAAAGAAAACAAACCCTAGGATAAAGGTCCTAGCATGGTCTCTTCCTATGAGATCTCCATTTCTCACCAAGGTCGAACTCCTTTGAGTCGACATCTCTCCTATTCAATAAATAAAGATCTAGCACCAAGGGAGGGGGTAGGAAGCTCACCTCATTTTCGGCCATAGATCTTGTTATCCTCCTTGGCGGCATGATGACATCGGCCTCAGCTCTCGCTATTCCCCCTCTGAGAGAAAGTCCATCTGTTCCTTGTCCTTCCAAGAAAAGATCCATACTCTTCGTTCTCTGAGGAAAATCGGATAAGGAAAACTGTCGACCAAGTCTTGGACATCCATATATAAATGATGCAGCTAAATTGATCAAGGGTTTCCTAATTAGGGAGCTTCCATTGCGTGGTAGCAGGCTACCACTGTGCGGTAAGCTCTAAATTAACTTCCTCCGCAAGCCACCATCCAAACCGCTCCCTTAGGTGCCACCACCTGTATGTTATCGCCGCACGGTACTCCTTCTACCACCGTGTGATATCTTACCAAGCGCCATGACAAATAATTCAGCGGGCTACCGCCCGCGGTACAACAAATGCCAGACGATAACTTTACGAGCCATACGCCAATAAATCATTCGACTACCGATGCGCGGTATGCTGCCACCAACGCGCGATAGAACTCGATGATCTTTTGTTAACTCAACTCCCTAAGCTCCTCTGGCTATTCATCATATGTACTTAATGACTGCAACCACCACATGGTATCCCTCTACCGCCGTGCGGTTTTACTCGACGATCGTTGAGTCCACTTGACGATCACTCAACACCTTCGAATCCTTTGGTTATTCGTCGTATATACTCGATGATGGCTACCATCACGCGTTATTCGTCTACTACTGTGTGGTAGTACTCGATGATCGTTGAGTCTACTCGAGGATCATTCAATGCCTTCGACTCCTCTATATATTTATTGTGTATACTCGACGATGGCTACCACCGTGTAGTAGCTACTACCGTCGATCAGTAGTGTCAGCACTTTCCCCGACTCAGGTGCAAGCAATTCCACCAGTACATGCCGAGCCCAAATCCACTCCCTTGATATGAAAATGCGCACGAGGGGTCTAGCGTGAATCGGGATGTTACATCAGAAGCTGCCAAGAATCCTAGCTGGGGCATAGTCATAAGAGAACCTGAAACTTAGAAATGTTTCTTATTTAACTTAAGGGCTGTAGGAAATGTGTTTTGTTTTATGCACACTACCAAAACATTAATCTCTCTTTTAATGAAAATGATATTTCTGGTTATGTATAATTTATCTCGCCTTTCTACTGAAATGTTATATATGTTGAATATGTGTTAGTGTATATCATTGTATAAGGTTTTGAATTCTTCAAATAGGGGGAGATTATTTTGTCCATTGATCACAATATCCTAGATTTGTGGAAGGCCTACAGGACAATGGTATACACATGTTTGTATCTAATGCATGCTACAAGTTCTATGTATGCATGGGGATCTTTGTTACTATGATTAGACAGGTAATCTAAGTGACAATGACAGGAGGACATAGGAGAGGATGCTGATAAGACTGAAATTTGTCTAAGTCCAGATGCGTTGAGTGAAGGCAATTCACACAACTCCAGATGGCCTTAAGCGTTGAGTAAAGATGAGACAGTCCAAGCCTCGGCATTGCCAATGTAGAAACCTGGTTAAGTCCAAAAGCATTGAGTTAAGACAGTTCACTCAATGCCTAGAGCTAAAAGCGTGGAGTAAAGCTCAAGCAGTCAAAGCTACATAGAATCTACCAAGAAATCTGGCTAAGCCCAGAAGCATTGAATGAAGGCAGTTCCATCAACGCCATGCAGAGAAAGCGTGGACAGAACATAGTTCAATCAGAGCTGTAGTTTTGGTTGATACATAATTCTAACTAAGTACAGAAGTGTTGAGTGATGTCAACTCACTCAACTCCTATTCAACAGAAATCAGTCTAAGGATAGAAGCATTGAGTGAAGGCAGTTCACTCAATTCCTCTTCAATAAAACAGACAATGGAAGAAAGCATTGAATGAAGACAACTCAATCAACTCTTTCATGCAGAGATAATCGACTAAGTCCAGATGAGTTGAGTGAGAAGGCTCACTTAATGCCTATTTGGCTAGACTGTAGATGTCTATATTCGTTTAGTGATGACTGGTCACTCAATACCTGAAGATGTAGAAATATGCCCAAGTGTTTTGGCATTGAGTTACAGGGCTTCACTAAACGCCTATAAAGAAGTGTGAATTTGGCTAAGTCCATAGTTGCGGTGTTATGATGACATCAACAAAAATTCAAATGTTGCGGAACTGAACAGTAGATGACAAATGGCATCGCTTGCCTGTCGTACAACATTTAATGCAAAAGACAAATTGCAACTACTAACTCCTGATGGTCCCACTGCTCAAAGAGCCATTGGATGACGAAATAGAAAAGAAAGATGTCAACGAAGAAGACACAAACTTTTTGGGAATTATAGAGCTTCATCTTTTTCCTCTTGACCTAGTTGCGAGTTGAAGAACTTGCTCCTTCTGTTCAAACAAGAAGTTCAAGAAAATTAGTTGTTGACATTATAATATTCAACATCAAGTTCAGAGAGTTCTCTCTCTGAGGTAGAAGAAGAAACAGAGAAATCCATTGCTACAGTTGCTTCACAGCTCAAGTAGAACTAATCTTGTAGATCTATTCCTGAAGCTGTGAAGAAGAAAGGACTGAATCATTTCAGTTCAGGAAAAGGCAGACTGAGAGATTGTTTCTCTGCAGTAATTCATCAACACCAACTAACCCTTCATTTGTAGGATCATCACTGATCTAAGTGTAAGCCTGATCTATAAAGGCCGAGGTAGGATCTTTCTGTAGATCTGAGCTGTAGGGCCATTGGGCCTAATTTGTAGTATTCTAGTTGAGAATCTAAGTGGTAGGATTCTTGTGTCTATCTGAGGTAGGGCTAAGTGCCTGAGCTGTAGGAGATTAATCCTTTGAGGTAGGATCCAGTGTTGGATCTGAGTGTAGGTATTTCCTCCAAGCCTGAGTGTAGGACTTTGCCTAAAGTTTGAGGTAGGTAGTCTGGTGAAGATTACTGAGTTGTAGAAGATTACATCTCTGAGTGTAGGGCCTTGCGCCTGAGGTAGGACTTAGAGGTGTCTGAGAGATCCTGAGAGATCTGTGTAATAAGCTCTTAGAGCCGAGGTTGGAGGAGTTGACCTTGACTAACAAAGTGCTAGAAAGGTGTGAGGGACAGTGAATGTACCTTTACTCTGGGTAACCACTATAAACCATTTGTGTGCTGATTGTTTGTTCTTGAAAGAAAACTTAAACTAATCACAACTCACCAAAGTTAAAAGAAATCACTAAAAGGAAGAAAAACTTGTTCATCCCCCTCTAAGTGTTTAGCTACTCTTGAATCTAAATACTTTCACCATTAGGAAGTCTGGTTCGACCTCTTCTGACCCAACCACACTGTCTGCCAAGAAGTCTGCCACCGCCTGAGCTTTAACGAAATGGCATGGGGCGAAAGATATGTCGAACTCACTCAATTCCACTGATCATTTCGCTAACCATACAATATGCTCCACCCCCCCTCAAAGACGCTACAGAGGGGATTGTCAGTCACCAAATAGATCGAGTGGGCCTGAAAGTAGGGCCAGATGTTTCGAGCTGAAAGGACCAAATCAAAGGCCAGCTTCTTGAGGACTGGATTCTTGAGCTCCACATTCTTTAAGACACGGCTCGCGTAGTAAATCAACAACTGCTTATTCCCCTCCTCTCAGACCAATATGGATCTTACTGCCTCTATCCTCACTCCGATGTACATGGTTAGTCCTTCTCCTTCCTTGGGTCCCTGGACAGGAGGGCCCTTGGTGGGTTGGTCCTTTAGTTACTAGAAGGCCGCCTCACACTCCTTGGACCATTCAAACTTCTGATTACCCTGTAATATCCTAAAGAAAGGCGAGGACTTTTCCCCTGCCCGGGAAAGGAACCTACTTAGCCCCGTCATACATTCACTAGGACACTACCCCTTATGATGGTACTCATCTTGAAGACTTCAACCCTAGTGATGACTTCCATGATGAGCACCCAAATGAGCTTCCTAAGGATCCACTGCATCCTAGTGAGGATGAGATTCAGGTGAGCCTTGCATGTATGAGTACAGATTTATGGATGCTTCTTCTATTATCATTCCTGACCCCGCTCTAGAGGAATGATATTGTGAGGAGCATCCAATATTTAAGACAATACTTGCTGGCACATCGCACTCTTTTTGAGTTTTGGGATGAACCCTTATTGACCCACCAGGCGAGTTCTTTATTTCTGAGGATGATCACCACACTATAGAGTCGCCCCTCCTAGTCTGTGTACATAATTTTCATCTAGATAGTCATCTCATTCTTGATGACTTTTGTTACACACCTCCTGGCGAGCTACCTGAAGTGTTACATTCACTGAGAGAAATTTGGATCATTACAAGCTCACAGTTGAGTATAGATGTCTCACATAGTCCTATGAACAATTGTCACACACAGTATGAGTTTTTAAACACTCCCTCGAGAGAGTCTCTAGGTAGGCCATCTCTTGTGATAGATTTTCAGGGCATTATTAGATTTTCCCATAGAATACATGTAGTGTCTGTCATGTTTCATTTAAATCATTTGCATGTGTCTATTGAGTCATTTTTCATCATTTTCATGAGTTTGTTGTGTTCTATGTTCATCGTTTGTATGCGTATCATGAGTTTGCACGACAAAGAATCCATAAAGATAATAAATTGTATATGTCACATGTGGATGTTCACTGGAAAAAGTATGTACTTTAAGAAGGCGAGTGATGAGTCTATTTTAGTTTCGTTTTAATAAAAATGTTATTATATTTTGTACATACTTAAATAAATCGTTTCTTTTTTATTTTTAGTTCTAACTTAAACTATTTTTGTGCCCTATAGATACTTCGACACATTCGGGGTAAATTCAGCAAAATTTCCCAAGTCACGCCCATAGGACACACCTTTGACCTGGGGCGTGTAACTTTAAAACCAACAATTCAGCAGATTTCATCCATCAAACTCAGTCATGCCTGTAACATCACATGTGACCAAGAAAATAGCTTGCTATCACGCCATGGCAAAATCCTGAAGCCAGCAAACTCAAGTCACGCCCTATCTACACAGCCATGTGCCACCTGTCATGCCTGTGACCTCAGTCTTGAACAAGCAAGCAGTGTGTTGTCATGCCTTACTGATGTCTATCTGTGATGCCTTGCAGACATGCCCAAATGCTATGCTCGTGACCATCAAGTGACGCCCATGTACTTTTTAACCCAATCCAAAAGCTGCGGGAGATTCAATCTACAATTGCCACGTCAGCAACACGCCCAAACGACATGCCCTAGGGGGGCATGTACCACAAGTTTTTCCGCTATAAAAGGAGGGTCAATGCTGAAGTTTAAAGGAGAACTGGTAGAGTTCCACATAGTTGTATATAGTAGCTAGGACTAGTTTTTGAGTGATGTTTTCCTAACCCTAGTTTGTTTTTCCTAATGTGTAAAACTTTTTTAAGTAATAAAATTTCACCTTTCAGTAAATTTTCAAATCTTATTGCTTTTTAACTTAGTTTTCATTTCTATTGAGACATGGTGCACGTATTTCATTTCTATTTATAAAAACTAGTTTCTATTAACAACGCTTTTTTTTATTTTTTTGTCCAAAAACATAAAAAACAAAAAATTTAACAAAAAAAATTTATAATAATTTTTTAATGCATGACCCACAAAAACTCTCCAATTGATCAAAATCGAGGCACCTTCGATCTCGTGACAAAGAATTAGCATTAAATCTGGAAGAGTTTATCAAACCCTCGCACATAGAAGCTATAGCAGAATAAATTCCAATTACGACCCCGCAATGGACTATGTCTTATTATGCGCGGCTAAATTTGGACGACACCGGGTCAAGTATTTTTCATCTTGCGATTGCTAATGATAATTTTTAAATAAAATCCAGCATAATCCAAATGATTCAAAACTCAGTATAATTTGATGGACTGCCAGACGAAGATCCCAAAACCCATATATCAAATTTCCTAGAAATATGTGTCACTTTTAAAACAAATCATGCCACTTATGATGTCATTCATTTGCATTTATTTTCATTTTCGTTACGGACGAAAGCCAAGTAGTGGTTGGATTCTCTACTTTGAGGATCAATCACTACCTGGGATGATATGACCGAAAACGTTTTAACAAAGTATTTTCCGCCTGCTAAAACCGCTAAATTACATACGAATATTTCTTCATTTTTTCAAGGTAAGATCGAGTCTCTCTATGAGACTTGGAACACTTTAAACAATTTTTACGTAGGTGTCCACATCATGCACTGTCGGCTTGGCTCCAAATGCAGACATTTTATAATGGTTGAATTTTCAAACCAGACAAATGATTGATGCTTCCACTGGGGGAACATTAAATAATAAAACCACGAAGGTCGCTCAAGCCTTGTTAGATTAAATGGCCATGAATCCCTACCAATGAAACATGCCTAGGTCATGACCTAATAAACCCGATGGGCTTTACGAGCACTACACTTCTTCTAATTTAACAGTACAAGTAGAATATCTAACCAGGAAAGTAGCGGAGATGTCGACTTCCTCTACCAACCCTACTGGGAATTCAATAAATAATATAATAGAAGAGCGCGTTGATTATATGGGGAATCCATATTAACCTCCTTCCTATAACCCAAATATTAATAATAATACATACAATCCAGGGTATAAGAACAATCCAAATCTATCTTGGAGCAACCCCAATAATGCTCAGCGCCCACCTAATGCAAATCCAATTAGATTTGCACCACAATCACCACCACAATCATAGACACTTCGACCTGCCTCGATAGAAGACATCTTCACAAAATATGTCGTCAAAAATGAGTCCATTATTTGGAATCTAACTGGATCAATTAAAAATCTGGAAACTTAAATTGGATAAATTTCAAAGATGTTGTCAGAGCGCCATCCTAGAGCTTTACCAGGAAATACGGTAAACAAAGCGCTTGTGGGAGACACCCCATAGTTATCTATTTTTTACTTGTCTTTTATTTTTTATAGGATTTATTACGGCCTCCCCGTCCTCCAATCAGGAAAGGCTCTTTATTCTATTGTACTTTTAGTTTTGTATATATATCTTCTTTTTTTAATATTTATGCCCAACATAAGTATGCAGGAATATTTCATTTTTAAAAAAAACAAGAAAAAGAAGAAGTAAAAATAAAAAAAATGCATTTATACGTGTATGTACTTTTCAAAATCTGCTAAAAAAAGTCTTGTTTTTTATACATAATATTTTATTCTCATTATTTATGTATATAATTGCTAAAAATAATAATAATAAATAAGAAAAAAAATAATAATAAAATAAAAAATTTCTTGTGTATATATTTTGCTTAATCAATCATCCGAAAATAAAATTTAAAACCCCTACCTTATTTGTCTCTTTTCCAAAACAAAAACAAAAATTTTGAGTTGATGAATAAATAGTTATCTAATTTTTCAATTTATTAGTCGTTTATTTATCATAAATAGATAGATTTAAATTTTTGGGGTTAAGTTTTAAAGAATATCTAGTGCATTTTATTTTTAGAGGATTTGTTTTGAACACTACTTCTGGTTTATTATAAATAAAGGCTTGTGTATTATGTTAGCTAAACATCTGTACACTCAAATTATCTTAACTTCACTCTTATCGAAATATAGGAATTTTCAAGCTATTATAGTTGCTCTCAAAATCATTTATCAAAATTTGATTTTTTTTGGAAACCCCCTACCTATGTTTTTGCTTGACATGCTTTCTTACGCACGCAAGCATCTAGGAGTATTTGCTCCTAGAATAGAAAAGATCTTATGCCAATGAAAATAAAATTTCATTCCGTAAACATACGCATCAAATAATTATTAAAAGACTATATGAAATAGAGTCTGTGCTCCTAAACATATACAATGGGTTAAAATAAAGTTTATTTCTGCAAAGTTTTTTTCTACTTTAGAAAATATTTTCTTAAGTAGTTGCAACAAGGCAGGAATATGGAATAAGGTGAGAGGATAAAAGTCATCACTTTCTACATCAAAGCCTACTTTATAAGCGATAGCCATGATTATACCCCATAAAACCCACTAAAAATTGATATAATTTTACTTACAATTTCCAGAGAACATAAATAATAAGTTGTCTATTTTCCGTCATATCTGTTTCAAGGTACAGTTTTTATAATTACAATATAACTTGTTACTAATGATTGCTATATTATTTGCTATTTGGTTTTCTCAAGAAGTCTTTTGGCTTTGAATATTTATCTCTTATTAAATAGTTTGCATAATGTAGGACTTAACTCTTCATATTCCGGATTTCCATGTCTATTTTCTCTTGATATAATGAAATGATAGTTAAATTAGAAATTTTATAACTGTTCGTATCATCAACTCCTACTTTTGCTCTGGAATGGCTAAGCTTAAGTATGGGTGTATTTGATTAGTAGCAAATTATACATATTTTAGGTTATATTTAAGTTTCGTTTTAATAAAAATGTAATTATATTATGTACATACTTAAATAAATCATTTCTTTTTGATTTTTTGTTCCAACATAACCAATTTTGTGCCCTATAAGTACTTCTACACATTTGGGGAAAATTCGACAAAAATTCCTAAGTCACGTCCCTAGGTCATGCTCGTGACCTAGGGCGTGTCACTTTAAAACAGCAATTCGACAAATTTCGACCATCAAACTCAGTTACGCTAGTAACATCACCCGTAGACAAGCAAAACGCTCGCTGTCATGTCATGCCGAAATCCTGAAGCCAGGAAACTCAAGTCACACACAGTCTACATAGCCGGGTGCCACATGTCATGCCCCTGACCTCAGCCGTCACCAAGCAAGTAGCGCACTGTCACGCCCCACTGAAGTCTATGTGCCACGCCTTACAGACACACCAAGATTCCACACTTGTGACCATCCTGTCATGCCTGTGTACTTTTCAACCCAATCTAATAGCTGACGGAAATTCTATCTATAAATGCCACATCAGCAACAAGCCTAGGCGACACGCCCTAGGGGGGTGTGTACCTCAAATTGTTTGGCTATTAAAGGAGGGCCAATGCTGAAGTTTAGAGGAGAACTAGTAGAGTTCAAAATATTTGTATATAGTAGCTTGGAGTAGATTTTGAGTGATATTTTCATAACCCTAGTTTGGATTTCTTAGTGTGTAACACTTTTTTTAAGTAATAAAATTTCAGCTTTTAGTAAATTTTCAACTCTTATTTCTTTTTAACTTAGTTTTCATATCTATTGAGATAGGGTGTGCTTATTTCTTTTTTGCGTAATTCGTTTACTACCACCCCCATCTCGGATGAGAGGCTAAGAACTTTTTAGCGCTTGATTAGGATGGTTGGGACAGATATTATTTCTGCAATTTAACCTTCCTACTACCACCCCCATCCCGGATGAGAGGCTAAGAAATTTTTAGAGCTTGATTAAGATGGTTGGGATAGATATTATTTTTTAACTTTTTTGTCTTTTAATTTTCTAGTTCCGCCCCCATCCAAAATGAGAAGCTAAGAACTTTTAGCACTCAGTTGAGATGAGCATTGTGAAGGATATTAATTCTATAATTTCAAACCATATTTTCTAAAATAATAAAAACTTAAGAATTACGACGATCTGATCTTTCGCAGGTAAAGAGAAACTACATCTCACTCTCGAAAGAGATGAATGTGAGCATCACGGGTTGAACCTTTGAATATCAATATGAGGTCAATAGCAGGGCTCACCATGTAAAGCGTGTATTAAATTAATTTTGATTAGATATGAAAGTTCAGTCAAACTACTTAATCGCAGGTGGATATATCCTCAATAGAGGTGCACTCAAATTTAGAGAACCTCCTCGTTACAGTATTTTAATTAATAGAAAAATAGTGTTTTTTCTTGTTAAAAAAGTATTTTTTCAAAGTAAATCAAAATCCAGAGCTCTCTACCTCATCTATTTTCAAAACACTATGTATAACTTTTGTTTTCACTTTTAAAAATCATCAACTCTTTTCATTAAAATAAAAGTTCCATTTCTTAAAGTTGGGTGCTCGACACAGATCCATGGAAAAATATGACCTTGATATTTTAAAATAATATACTATTACTCGATAGGTACGCTTGCCTTAATCATAGTATTTAAGTAAAAACATAACGAGATAGAACACACAAACGAGTAATTTATAAATCCAACTTAGTTTTCAAATTTAACCTATCTCTAAAACAAAAATTTTACTTATCAGTGAGTAGGTGATGGAGGGAATCTACATTGTGAGGCTCTATGTGAGGCTTGCTAAAAGATTAAGTGTTAGGCGAATGGATCCTTATATAATCTGAAGACGTATCGGAGCAAACACCTACGATCTTGATATCCCTACAAGTGTGGTTATCCAACTGTTATAAAATGTTTAAAATCTGACGCCATATTATAAGCCTCGCGAGTATGTGGACCCAAGCAGTGGGGAATTCAAGCCATCAGCACCTCCATTTCCATTTTCTTGCCACCTTCACAACTTACACATGTCTGATGGCCACTACTACTCACCCACTTCTGATACCCACACACCTAAGGACTCATCTTCGTTGGTTCTAATTATGATGTCATTGATCACACCGGGATCCACAACTCATAAATTGAGCATTGAGAGAATCATGGAGACCAAACTCCACCAGTACATTCCTATTACAGATGTTGGTGATACCCGAGTACTTATAATAGAGCTTGATCGACTCGCCCCTAGACTTTGACTTCAGTACTGCTGTCTTCATTCATCGGAGATGACAACTTTTCAGTGCGGGGGGTTGGTTGGTAAGGACACTATTCCATCGACAACACTTGAACGAACTTTGGTGGATCTATTTGAGTCTTACCTGGAATACAGTGATAGAATTTCAATCTATATTAATCGAAAGATAAATTCTTTCAAGCTGGGGAGATTGATGCAGAGCAAAGTTGAGGACTAGTAGTGAAGGATTTGTTTCGACCCATTCTGTGCTGATTGGAAACATTCCATATATTGATTGCTAGGATCAAAGATTAGAGTCTATGGATGCATCTGGATTCGCATTGTAAATCTATTTGATATACTACTTCATTATTTTGTGTTTTGTTTTGTAACATCCCTCAAACAACTAGACCCCTAGGAGTGATTTTGTCATGACTAGGTCATGACAAAACCCTAGGAAGCCCAAGGAGGCCAAGTAGACCTAGGGATGTAGATGAGACCACTATGGTCTGCAAATAGTAGATTTATGAACCCTACTTATGCTGATCATGAGGCTTCACCAAGACTTTAATAGACCACCATGGCCTCAACAATCCATTGTAAAGTTCATCTGAACCTTAAGGGGTCCATTGGAGTCGATTCAGGGTGGCCAAATTGACCTTGGACCACTGTAGGCCTAAATTGGGCAAGGTGCCCTAATTAAGGACAGTGTGCCCTAGTTAAGCCCAACTAACCCTACCCGGGTCTTCCTAGACCTAAAATGGGGTCAAGGGGTCACTAAGGATCCTTAGAGGATAGTCAAGGTGGTTAAGTTGACCAAATTCAACTTTAGCCCTAAATGGGTCAAACTGAACTATATTGGGTCAATTGACCATCCGCTAGCCAAGTGGACCCCATTTATACCCCCTAACCCTAAGGTGAGGTCAATGGGTCACAAAGGCCCCATTGGGGTCAGCCCTAGTGGCTAAATTGACCAAAGTCAACTTGTACATAATTGGGTTATGTATTATTGTACGTTCGATTCACGGGCATCGGGGAAACTTAACTCGTGCCGATGATATGAAAGTGTCGTGGCAAGTGAGCAACGGGTTGAGTGGAACCGTTCCTGCTTTATGCCACAGACATAGAGGTCGGGTCTTGCTGTCGATGATATTAACTTTGTCGTGACATGGGCTGTTGATGATATTAACTTTGTCGTAACATTTGCCTAAAAGACCAATTTGCTCACGAGTGATTGCCGTCCTGGAGATGGTGGTGAGTCAACGGGCTTAGACTGTGATCACCGAGAATGTGCCCTAAGAGCACGGGGCATGTGGCCAAGCGTGCCAATGCCTGTGATGCAATGAATTTATATACTGCTTGGTTATGCTAATAAAAATGCAGGGAAGGAGCATCGCCGCCCCGAGTTGGGGGAGGGATCATTATAATTTGGTCAGCATTGCTGACCGTTGCCTTTGTTTGCCACCGTGCGGTGGTTTTGTTGCTTGCAGGTGCTGCTGGACCAAGCGGTCAATAGCGGGCTAAAGCCCAAATTGCGAAGCCGGCCCTCGAAGGCCTAATTGGAGTGTTTACTGCTTTTATTCATGTATGACCGGCCTGCGTGCCGTGGTTTGTAAATCATGTAATATCAAGTAAACAATTTTGTAAGGCCTTAAGGCCAGTACTTGTGTATGTACTACATTCCTATTTGGTGTATTAGTGGACATTCGTGCTCTTTGTGCTGGGTTCTTAATTGCAACTTATATAAAGTGCTTCCACTAGAATGCTCTGTGTAGGACGTTGGATTGGATGGATGGTTTCTATTGAGTAACCACCCAGTCTGTCTGTAGTATATGGCGTCGGGCCCCGGCCGAACCTACTGCTATATGCTATGCGACAATAGGGGGTGTTACACAGGACTTGTGTCGACACACAGAACATCTGTCGACAGCAATTATGTCGACACATAGGACTTGTGTCGACACACAGAACATCTGTCAACATCAACTGTATCGACACTGGAAGCAGGATTGTGTCGACACAAAGGACTTGTGTTGACACACAGAACATCTGTCAACAGTAATTGTGTCGACACACAGGACTTATGTCGACACACTCCAGATTTCTGTCAAAGTAACAACTATGTCGAGATAAGAAGCAATTGTGTCGATACACAGGACCTGTGTCAACACATCCCGGTGAAGTCAAATTCTCAGCTCGACGAACTTGATATGCCGAAAAGGTAATGTTCTAGAGAATGCAGTTATCTGTTCTCAGCTCGATGATTTTGGAACTCATCTCGACGAACCGAAGCCATCTGGTCGACGAACACAACTCCTCATCTCGACGAACTGTGGACTCAGCTCGATGATTTCTGTTCTCTGTTCGACGAATCCAGACTTGGTTATTTCCATCCTTTTATCCCTTTACTACTGCAATAATTCCTGAGTAATTAATGCTAAAATATTCTCTGAATATTACCGTCAGACGGAGCATTAATTATGGTCTTCGTTAGGATTATTTCTTGTCATTTTTCCATGGGACAGTTGGGGAAACTCAATCAATGCAAAACATTCTCCAGGCCGTCAGTATTGAATGCAGAAGAATTTCAAATTTCAAAAGAAAGATAATAATGGAACATACAAAAAGGGATTTTCCATCTTCTTCTCAGCAAGTAAGAAAAGAGGCAGTCAGTCAGTTTTGTGTGAATCAGGAATCAAGAATCTTTTGCTGCTCTCTCTCTCTCGACAACACTCTAAAACAAAAAAAGATAGAAAGCTGATACAGAAATACAAGATCTAGACCAGAAGAATATCAGCAATCTGAAGAAGAAGAACATCAAATCAAAATCAAGATTCTTATTTCTTCTATACTGAAGGACACTTCAATGGACAACAAATCCTCTATCTGTCAAGAAGTTCCTGTACTTTGTCTGGTCAAAGCTGAAAGAATGAAGGCCTATCACCCTGAAGCAAAGCTCCATCTTCCTGAACCATTCAACATCTCAGGGGGAGCCCTTTGCTAACATCAAATCCAGAAAAATCTTCTCAGTTGTACATTGAGAAAGAGAAGACAAAATCAATCTCTCACCTCCACTGTAAAAAGTGTTCTTAACTCCCTTCAAAAGTTATTCCTGGTTACAAGTAACCTGACCAAAAGACTTGAGGTTTGGTTTTTGAGCACCTGATCAAAATCTCATTGGTGTCAGACACCTGATCAAAAATCTGAGTGGATTCCTACCAGGGTGGTAGAAGAGTGGATGTACCCAGGTTGGGGAACCACTATAAATTTCTTGTGTTGTCTGGTTGCTCTTTTCTTTTGCTTCTTGCTATGGCTGTGATAGTTAGGATTGATGTGTTTGTGCTTTAATTTTATTCCTACAACACTAAGACTAGATTGAAGTAGTTAGAAAATTTTATAAAAATCCTAAATACTTTGTTCACCCCCCTCTAGAGTATTACAGATCTAACCCCTCACTTTCAATTGGTATCAGAGAAGGATTCCCTTGGTTGTATAAGCTAACCCTTGAACCAAAGATCCTGAGTTAGATCTGTCTTTTCATTTCTATTAGATTTTCACACACAAAATGGCATAGAACAAAGACTATGCAAGCACCAGACCTCTAGTTCGCAACCTAAATAGGTTTGCCATCTGGAAGGCAAGAATCAAGTTATATATCAATTCTATTGATGAAAATATTTTTAATTCCATTGTAATAGGTCCTCCTCAACCATCTGCCTCCACCGCTACAACAACATCCAGCAACAATGCAGTTCCACCACCTGAGTGGACTGAGGCCCAAAAGAAGGCAAAAATTACTGATGTCAAGGCCATGAATATTTTGGCCCAAATAATGTCAGATGACATCTTTCAAAACGTGGCTGAATGCACATCAGCCAAAGCCATCTGTGATTCCCTCAATCAAATGGTGGCTGGGTCTACTGATGAAAGAAAAGATAGAAGGTCCAATCTCATATCACAATATGAGAACTTCAAGAAAGAAGAAGCTGAATTAGTTGCAGAGATGTACAATTGGTTGAGCTCAATCATCAATGAGCTGAAAACCTTGGACAAGGACATCACCCTCATAGAGGTGAATGATAAAATCCTAATGTGCTTCCCAAGCACATGGGATTCAAGGATCTGGCCCATCATGGAGGCTAGGAGCCTGAATGAGATTTCCACTGAATCTCTTTTAGGAAAGCTGAAGTCCTATGAACAGCTTATCAAATCTAGAGAAGCAGTTGAGTAAAGAACACCTACACCAGCAAGGAAGGAGCACAACATTGCATTCAAAGCTACTGAGGAGACAGAAGCACCAACAATAAATGAAGAGCTGATGGGTCTACTTGCCAAAAGATTTTACAAGCTGGCAAGGAAAGACTTCAGAAGAAAGTCATCCAGGATGGATGACAAGCCAAGGTATGATAAAACCCCCCACTAAAGAAGTGGTGTGCTTTGGCTGCAGGAAACCTGGACACTTCATCTCAGAGTGTCCAGAAAATCAAAAGAAGGATAAGATAAGAGAGAAGGACACCAGAAGACAACACAACTCAAGACCTTCCTCCAGTAAATATAAGAAGAAAGAGAAAGGATTTGTAGCTGAATCCTGGAGTGAAACTGAAGATGAATCAACATCCTCCAGCTCCAGTGAAGAAGAAGAAGAAGCAAGGGCCAAGGAAGTTTACCTTATGGCTATTGATGCTTCCAGGAGCCAATCAGATGAAGAAGGGTCTGATAATGAAGAAGCTTCAGAATCTGAGGCTGATCACGTACTTTCTTCCTTTGATTATAGTTCTGATTCTTTTAGAACTGAATTTAAAACCATGTGCATAGATCTAATAAATTCAGAAAAAGAAATCAAGACACTTATAGAAAAACTAGCTAATCAAGAAACCCTGACAACTGAAAACAATAGGTTAAAGGATGAATTAAATTTAGCTAATGAACAAATTATCCGGTTAAAAACTGAGTTATTTGAGGCTAAACAACTTGAGGAAACTCTCAATGGGAGAAGTCTCAAGCTGATGGACATCACAAGTACTGTCAATGCCAGACTAAATGGCAAGCTGTGCTTGGGTGCTTCATCAAGTTGGCCCCCCATTTTCAAGAAGAATATCTTGACAACCCGCATCAATTTTTTTTCAGCTAAGGGGAAAGAAATAATAAACCATAAACAAACCATAGAAGGAATTCCCAAATCAACAGGTCAAAATAACAACAATCAGAAAACCTTATGTAAAAACAAAGTTCAGCAGATTTCATCAAACTCAGATCGACGAAACATGAACAGTTCGTCAAACTCTAATCGACAAACTCTGAAGGCAAACTTTAATTATAATTATTCGTCTAACTACGATCGACGAACTTTGTATGGTTCGTCGAGCAGAGATCGACGAACGTGGGGCACAGAAAATGACTATGTTCATTCTCTGGGCAGAGATCGACTATTTCATCCCAATTTTTTGAACTCTGGTCGACAAACTCATAATATTTCATCGAACCAAGAAAGACTTAACAAAAATTATAACTACAACAACAACTCTAATCAATCTAAGAAACCATTTAATCTATTAGCTGACTGGATAATTCCACCTAGAAGATATCACCCACTAGGATACAAATTTCAACCATAGTTTTCTATAATATCTAGCTTTTCTTACCAGCAATATAAAGGACCCAAGATAACATGCGTCAAGAACAACTAACTATTTTTACTGCAGGAAAAGGGCTGTCTAGTAATTAATCAAACCTGGTACCTGGACAGTGGATGCTCCAAATACATGACTGGCAGCAAGGACAACCTAATCAACTATAAGTCCAAGCTGGGGCCAAAGGTAATCGTTACAGATTCAAAGTGTGGCCAGTCAGAAGGATATGGAGAAGTGAAAATTGGAGCTGACACCTTGAAGAAAGTGACATATGTCAGAGGACTCAAACATAACCTCATCTTCATAAGTCAATTATGTTATGAAGGTTATCAGGTACACTTTAACTCAACCTCCCGCACTATCTCTAATAAAGAAAAACAAATTATTTTAATTGGAAATAGACAAGGCAACATCTACTTAGTTAATTTCTATTCTGTCAATTCAGATATCTACCTACTCAACATAGCTAGTACTCAGAATGAATTATGACATAAAAGGGTAGGTCATGTTAACATGAAAAACATTGCTAGGTTATCTAAAGATAGTTTTGTAAGAGGCTTACCTTCTGGTCCCTACAAGAAGGAAGGCCTTTGCAGGGCTTGTCAACTAGGCAAGCAAACTAAAACTAGCTTTAAATCAGTAAATAAAAGTGATTTACCTAGGATTTTGTATTTGCTACGCATGGATCTCTTTGGACCCATTCCTGTGCAAAGCCTATGAGGGAAATCCTACACTTTAGTTATTGTAGATGACTTCTCAAGGTTCACTTGGGTGTCCTCTCTGAGATTTAAGTCAGATACCTTTAAAGTTCTTACAGATTTTCTCAGGACCATACAGATTGAGTACTCTACTCATGTTGCATTGATCAGAAGTGATCATGGTACAGAGTTTGAGTCTCTTCTTATGTATGAGTTCTGTGAGAAGGAAGGAATCAGATACTGTTTATCAGCTCCTAGAACTCTCCAACAAAATGTGGTAGCTGAAAGGAAAAATAGGACCCTAATTGAAGCTGCAGGTACATTACTTGTAGATGCTTACAAGCACTAACCTTTTGGGCAGAGGCTGTAAGCACATCAAACTATGTCCTGAATAGGATCTTGATACATAAACTGAAGAATATGACTCCCTATTAATTACTTAAATGGAAGAAACCTAAAATCAACTATTTTAAATTATTTGGTTGCATATGCTATTTACATAATAATAATAAGAAATACATTAGAAAGTTTGAAGCTAAGGCTGAAGAGGGGATTTTTCTAGGATATTCCCAAGTAAGCAAAACTTATAGGGTATTTAATAAATCCTCCTTGAAAATTGAAGAGTCTATACATGTAACATTTGATGAGGCTAACATGTCTTGCAAGGATAAAGAAGTTTCTACAAGTAATCCTTTGCAGGCACCTCACTTGTGTGAGAACTTGGATGGACTAAGCCTCACCCAAGAGGCTCCAACACATCATTCTCCACAAGATGAAGAAGAAAGTGAAGAAGAAGGAACTGAAGTGACTGAACCTCATCCAACAACAAATATAATTCCACAAAAGGAATTAATTCAAAATGTTGTTGCTGAACCAACTCCACCAAATGATCTTGTCACACTAAGGGATCACCCTAGATCTCAAGTGATTGGAGACATATCAGCTGGTGTACAGACAAGACATCAAATCAACCAAGACTTGATGTATGCCTATTTTCTCTCTCAGGTTGAACCTCAATCTATACATGATGCTGAGCAGGATCCCCACTAGATCATTGCTATGCAAGAGGAACTAAATCAATTTGAGAGATGTAGAGTTTGAGATTTGGTTCCAAGACCCCAAGACTACCCAGTCATTGGAACAAAATGGGTATACAAAAATAAATTGGATGCCTAGGGTACAATTGTGAGGAACAAGGCTAGGCTTGTTGCTCCAGGATACAGACAAGAAGAAGGCACAGATTATGATCTGACCTTTGCACCAGTTGCAAGGTTAGAGGCCATCAGAATTTTTCTGGCCTATAATGCCTTCAAGAAATTCAAGGCATAGCAGATGGATGTGAAGAGTGCATTTCTGAATGGAGTACTGAAAGAAGAGGTTTATGTTGAACAACCTCCAGGTTTTGTTTCTCCAACTCATCCTTATCATGTTTTTAAATTGCATAAAACTCTTTATGGTCTAAAGCAAGCTCCAAGAGTTTGGTATGAGACCCTAGCTAGCTTTTTGATAGAGCATAAATTCATTAGAGGTATAGTAGATAAAACACTTTTCACGAGACATCATAGGAATCAAACCTTGATAGTACAAATATATGTGGATGACATCATATTTGGGTCTAGTGATTCCAAATTATGCAAGAGGTTCTCTAACCTCATGCATTCAAAATTTGAAATGAGTAGTATGGGTGAGCTCTCCTACTTCTTTGGTCTCCAAGTGAAGCAGCTCCCTGATGGCATCTTCATCTCCCAAGCAAAATATGCTAAAGAGCTTATAAAGAAGTTTGGGATGACTGATGCCTCAGCAAAGAAAATACCCATGGCCACAAATGCTGTAATAGACTCTGATGCACATGGGAAACCTATGGATCAGAAACTATACATGGGCATTGTTGGGTCCCTACTATACCTTACAGCAAGCAGACTTGATATCATGTTTGCCACATGCCTTTGTGCTAGGTTCCAGCTGAACCCTAAAGAATCTCACATAATTTTCCTAAAAAGAATTTTGAGATATATAAAGAGTTGTCCTAATCTAGGCCTATGGTATCCTACTGAGTCAGAATTTGATTTAACTAGATATTCAGATGCTGACTTTGTAGGGTGAAGGGTGGACAGAAAAAGCGCCTCAGGAACTTGCCAGTTCCTTAGGATGAGATTAGTGTCTTTGTTCGGTAAGAAACAATCCTCTGTGTCCACTTCAACTGCTGAAGCAGAATATATAGCTGCTGGCAGTTGCTGTTCACAGATATTGTGGATTCAGAATCAACTACTAGACTATGGTCTTAACTTAAATAATTCAACTCTATTTTGTGATAACACAAGTGCTATAGCCATAGCACAAAATCTAGTCCATCACAGTAGGACAAAGCATATAGAAATTAGGCATCATTTCATTAGAGAGTGTGTAGACAAAAACAAAGTTAATCTTGTCTATATCTACACTGATTTTAAAAGAGATGATATATTCACCAAACCTCTGGATGAGAGAAATCACTTATTCTTTATAAATTATCTTGGAATGATCAATGGAGAAGACTTAGTTTAGTTTTTGTATGCACTCGACGAATTTTTCAAGGTTCGTCGAACGGAGTTCGACGATCTGGGAAAAGTTGTTGAGATATTCATCGAATGGAGATCGACGAACTCTCTATGAGTGAACAAATTTTCGTCGACCGGAGATCGATGAATCTAATTCAGAAAACTTTCGTCAAACGGAGCTCGACGAAATGTCTTCAAATCTTCAGACTGAGCTCGACGAATTGTTTAACTCTAATTTATTTCGTCGACCTCAGCGCGAAGAATCTTTTAATTTTTGTGGAACGGAGTTTGTCGATTCATATTCTGGAAAACCCTACATCTAGGTTTTCTTCAAACTCCATCCCGCGCATTCTATTCTTTTGCACTTGATCGTCGTTTTTCTCTTGCAGGTACTCAAATGGCGATTCCAGCGGGAACCCTTACAATAATGAAGTTTGATACTAGATTCGATGTAGATTTCGATTCATTCCAACATTCCGACCCTGTCTTTTTGGAAATCCCGCAACTTCTTGACGACCAGAAATTGAAATCTCTGCTATCCACAAGGATCAAAATATCTGGATCAGAAATCATGGAATGGGTATATACTTCCTCTCCAACAGATGACAACACACTGACTGGAATAATAGCGGGTAATGTCGTTTCTCTCTCTCCCGCCGTTTTAACTGAAATCTTTGGATTAAGTAATGGAGAAGATGCATTAGAGATTGATAATGAAGTGTATGATGAGATGCTAAGTCTATTGGGTTACTCTGGAGAAAACGCTAACAAATTACTGAAGAAACATCTCTCTACGGAATTTAAGTTTCTAGCAGACATAGTTGGGAAAGTCTTACTGGGCAAGCACACTTCACACGACTATATAACTAGGCATCAATTTCTGGTTATGTGTGCAGTGGTGAACAAGAAACAGGTGAACTGGGCACAGATCATTTTTGATCTTATTAAGAAAAAGAATAATAAAAAGGAAGTTAGTTTTGGAAGGATCCTGGGGATCTTCTTGAAAGAGAAGGCTGCTGAATCACTGGTCTCCCAGACCATATTCATAAATGCCAGTAAGAGGATAACTTGTGCTCTCTTTGTCAAGAGGGAGAGGAGCATCACAAAGCCCTCCAAGGCTCCCTCTTCCACAAGATCTTCTGAAAGTACAAGGGCTGATACAACCACTCCCCACCCTTCTGAAGAGATCACTCCTTAACCCCCATTCCTTCCAGCAATTCAAACACAACTTCCCTCCACAGCCCACACAATCATTCAAACTCCCACACCTCCATCATCCCCCATTCTTACATCTTCACCTCATACTCATCTTCCTACCCCACCTCAGCCCCCCCATGATATCCACATTCCTTCACCACCTTCATCTCCCTTACCTCCCTATCTAGCCAACATCCCAACATTAAATCTACTCTCCTCCCCTCTCAACACTCCTTCTACACAAGATACAAACATGCAAGATGCTATCACTCCAATCCCACCAACTACAACCATCCCTCCATCTATTTCCCCTCAAATACCTTCTTACACACCATATGCAACTCCATCATTAGACCCCTCTACCATCTCCTCTCTCATTACCCTCATTATTCCCCTCCTAAAAACCATCATAGCAAAAGCCATTTCATCTCTTTCTACTTCTATATCATCTCTTGCTGCCCAAATCTCTGACCTCTCTGTTGCCCCCACTTTAGTTAGGGGCCTGGCTCCAGTTTGCACTGAAATCAGGCAGGGGGAGATACTTGATGAAGAAGCTACAGCAGTTCCAGCAGTAGCAGCAGTTCCAGCAGAAACAGTAGCAGCAGCAGCAGATGATGAAGATTTGTTTGATTTAATTCATTTTATTGAAACTGACATGGACATAGATGAGTCAGTAATAGGAGAAATAAATACAGTTGGTGATTATATTATTCATCCCACAGTAGATTTGTTAAGTCTGTTAAGAATTTTTGATACAACTTATTTGAGCTTTCCTCCAGCTGACTATACTAAGCCATCTTTGGCTATAATTCCTTATTCCTCTCCAATAAGTCCTAAAGTTGCCAAGCAACTCAAAGACATTTTTGTTGCTCCAAAGACTACAGCCATTCCATCTCCATCTAAGGCTGATTCAGTCAGTATCCCATCCCCTCCAGAAACCATTTCTGCTTATGCTCCAGTTGCAGCTCCACTTCCAGCTCCCTCATAGAAAGATAAACCTTTGATTTCTGCAGAGGATCTCAAAGCACTGGATTCACTGTATGACAATCCTCAGGATTCTGATGATGATGATGATGAAGAAGAAGACTCAGATGAGGAACCTAAGAAAAAGAAAATTTCTAAAAAGAGGAAAGCACCTCCACCTCCTGTTCCAATGCCCAATCCAGCAAATGATACCCCTTACTATATCCTTCATAAAATCACTCCTTATAAGTGTATGCCTGCTTGGATGTGGCAATCTAAAAATGAACAGAAAGAAAGAAAGAGAAGCAGAAGGTATTCACCTCCTCCTATACAAAGATTCAGGAAAGATCCTCCTCCACCTCCTCCTCCAGCTGCTGGTGTTTCAGGCACAACATCTCAAAGGACTACTCAGTTTCAAACTTATAAAAGGCATCATGGTCGGTCCTCATCCCAAGGAAGCAGCTAGTAGAGATACTACTCTTCAGGCAAGCAGCACCAACCTCAATAGCAGCAACATCAACAATAACTACAACAACAATTCCCAGAACATCACAAAGCTGAAAGCTCCAATAGACCTGCTTCCCCACCTGTACTATATGAAGATCCTGAAACAACAATAACAGCTAGGATGGCCAGGTTCCAAGAAGTGGTTGGCATTTCTATGATCAACAAATCCAGAGCTGAAGGAAAGGATCCATCAGAGTATACTACTATGTCAAAATACCGGAAGGAAGAGCTCAACAGGTTTGAAAAGGCTAATAAATTCTTTAATGTTGATGACTACATGAAATTGCATCCAGAAGCAGTGGTCCCAATGGCTACATCTCTAAATATCATAGGGGCTACTGATATAACAATGATAAAGGTGCAAGCTGCTGATCCCAACAGGGAAATTATATTTACTAAGCCTGGTGAAAGAGCTAAAGAGGATAAGCACAAGGGGAAGAAGAAGAGAAAGTGAAACCTGAACTGATAAGTTTGTGTTGTTTTGAAACTACTTATTAATTTCTTGATGCAAAGCTTACTGTGTATATATATATATATCTGCTGCATGTGTTTATTTTTCCTGCCAGATATATGTTTTCATGCTTTGTAAATTTTTTGATTTTATTATGAGTCTGTAATTAGTGACCTTACAAAAATAGGGGGAGATTGTCGGATCCATAGTTTCATTTGGGCTAGGTTCACTAAGTTAGGATCATATGACCCATCATGTATAGCCAGGGTCATGGTTGTGTCCTAGAGTCTAGGCCAAGTCCTTAGAATCAACATCACATGGACCATCCTTCAACAGACTTCTAGAGACTCAAGCAATTGTGTTGACCATTGGGAAAGGTTGTGTCGACACCAGAAGCCAGATTGTGTCGACACACAGGACTTGTGTCGACTCATAAAACATCTGTCAACATAACCTGTGTCGACACCAGAAGTAAAATTGTGTCGACACACAGGACTTGTGTCGACACACAGAACATCTGTCGACAGCAATTGTGTCGACACACAGGACTTGTGTCGACACACAGAACATCTTTCGGCATCAACTGTGTCGACACTAGAAGCAAGATTGTGTGACACACAGGACTTGTGTCCACACACAGAATATCTGTCGACAGAAATTGTTTCGACACACAGGACTTATGTCGACACACTCCAGATTTCTGTCAAAACAACAACTATGTTGAGACAAGAAAGCAATTGTGTCGACACACAGGACTTTTGTCGAGACATCCCAACAAAGTCAAATTCTCAGCTCGACGAACGTGATATGCAGAAAAGGCAAGGTTCTAGAGAATGCAGTTATTTGTTCTCAGCTCGATGATTTTGGAACTCAGCTCGACGAACAGAAACCATCTGGTCGACGAACACAACTCCTCAGCTCGATGATCTATGGACTCAGCTCAACGATTTCTGTTCTCTGTTCGATGAATCCAGATTTGGTTATTTCCATCCTTCTGTCCCTTTCCTACTGTAATAATTCCTGAGTAATTAATGCTAAAATATTCTCTGAATATTACCGTTAGACGGAGCATTAATTATGGTCTTCATCAGGATTATTGTTTGCCATTTTTCCATGGGACAGTTGGGGAAACTCAATCAATGCAAAACATTCTCCAGGCCGTTAGTATTGAATGCAAAAAAATTTCAAATTTCAAAAGGAAGATAATATGAAACATACAAAAAAGGATTTTCCATCTTCTTCTCAGCAAGCAAGAAAAGAGACAGTCAGTCAGTTTTGTGTGAATCAGGAATCAAGAATCTTCTGCTGCTCTCTCTCTCTCTCGACAACACTCTGAAACAAAAAGAGATAGAAAGCTGATACAGAAATACAAGATCTAGACCAGAAGAATACCAGTAATCTGAAGAAGAAGAACATTAAATCAAAATCAAGAGTCTTCTTTCTTCTATACTCCATGACACTTCAAAGGACAACAAATCCTCTATCTGTCAAGAAGTTCCTGTACTTTGTCTGGTCAATGCTAAAATACTGAAGGCCTATAACCCTGAAGCAAAGCTCCATCTTCCTGAACCATTCAACATCTCAGGGGGAGCCCTTTGCTAACATCAAATCCACAAAAGTTTTCTCAGTTGTACATTGAGAAAGAGAAGACAAAATCAATCTCTCACCCCCACTGTAAAAAGGGTTCTTAACTCCCTTCAAAAGTTATTCCTGGTTGCAAGTCACCTGACCAAAAGACTTGAGGTTTTGTTTTTGAGCACCTGATCAAAAGCTCATTGGTGTTAGACACCTGATCAAAAATCTGAGTGGATTCCTATCAGGGCGGTAGAAGAGTGGATGTACCTAGGTTGGGGAACCACTATAAATTTCTTATGTTATCTGGTTGCTCTTTTCTTTTGCTTCTTGTTATAGCTGTGATAGTTAGGATTGTTGTGTTTGTGCTTTAATTTTATTCCTACAGCACTAGGACTAGATTGAAGTAGTTAGAAAATTTTATAAAAACCCTAAATACTCTATTCACCCCCCTCTAGAGTATTCCAGATCTAACCCCTCACTTTCATATTAGCTGTACTCTGATATTTTAGAAGCTTGTAGTAGCTTCTTGACTTGTTGTACTTTTAAACTATTTATGCTTATGCGTGGATTGACTTCTAAATTATATTTTGGTTGGGTTGGCATTACTGATATTGGTTGTAGCCTGCAGAATAGACGTCTTGTGGTATAGGTTAGTGCGTGTACTAATGCTACCGCAAGGCGGATGTTTTGGGCATAAGACCCCCTTCGTGCCGTGTTCTGTGTTCCGGGAGGGGAGTCTTACAAATGGTATCAGCTTGCTCTGATCCTGACCTAAAGAAGTCATTCAATAATGGTACCACCCCCGTTCGATTAGTCAGTTTGGGGACAAACAGACTTAGCGGAAGCAGTGGTGTGCCCATATGTAATTCACATTAAGTATGTCCAACTTTGACCCTAAGAATAGCCAACCTGACCATAGGTTTGTACTTTACATGTAGTTTCCAGTCCATGCTGAGCCAGTGGGGGGCACTCCTGCCCCTTCCGTACCTACTCAGTTCCAACAATTAGAATTGCGACAGACGCTCACGACCATCCTGGATTCCTTTAGGTCGCAGCAGACCCCAGTCTAGCAACAGGCTCCGGGCTCAAACTAGTTGAGCACTTTACGGGCTCTCTCCCCTCCCGCCTACCTCGAGATAGAGTCGGTCGTGCACACAGAAGAATGGCTTGATACGGTGCATGATCTTTTGGCAGGAATCCGTTGCCCAGCCAACATGGTTGTAACACTAGCAGTGTTCGTCCTAGAACTGCACGCCAAGAGGTGGTGGAAGTCCCTTATGGGCTCCACCTTTCAATGGCGAGTTTATATGGAGATTAGCTGGAGAGAGCTCTCAGGAGTCTTCTTAGAGCACTTCATTCCCTCGACTGCTCGAGATGAGCTCGAAGAGAGGTTTCTACTGCTGAAGAAAGGATCAAAGTCGGTTACGGAGTATCAGCGAGAGTTCCAACATCTCGCGAGATTTGCGGACTCATATGATTTGGATGACGGAGGATATGCTAAGCACTTCTACACAAGGCTGCGGGACCCCCTGAGGCAGGCACTTTTGTTTATAGAGGACTCCAGCTTGGCGGAAATATTTGACATGGCAAAGAGGCTAGAAGCGGACCACTTGTGAAGTGGTAAGAGGCCTGCTGATGGTGTGATGGAAGCTGGCCATAGCAATAGAGGGATACATGACTATAGAGAAGGTGGCAGATGTGTCCACCGAAATTTTAGAGTGGAGCACCCGGTTCCACAGCCACCAGCATTGCCTCCACCTCCACAACCTCAACAGTTCCGGAAACTAGAGGGGCGTTATGGGCGGGTGTGCTTCGAATGCAATAAATCGGACCACATCCTTCGCTACTGTATGTAGTTATTTGGGAATGTTCATCTTGCTCTCCCTCCGGCAGATCCTCGTGGGAGGGGACACATGCATGGTCGAGGATGAGAACCACGAGGAGGAAACTTCGGACCGGCTCGGGATCAAGTATTCGCTCTGGACATGACACAAGAGCGGAATCCTCATGAGGTGATTGCAGGTATGTTTTAGTTAGTTATCACATTTCATTATTAAACATTAAGTTGCTTAAGACATACTAGATACCTAGCATTGAGGATTGTTATTGGTACATATGCATCGTGGTGATCGGCAGGAAACTGGCCTATACGTTATTCGATACCGGTGCCTCACACACTTTTGTATCGGAGAACTTCATTAAATATGTGGAAGAAGTGCAATACTTCACTGGTATTGCTCGACGAGTACGCCTCCCAGAAGGCTCTGAGATGACCGTAACCGCTAAGTGCGAGTTAGAGATATTCATTGGGGGAAAGGCCTTTGATACCCCTGCCATAGTTCTGAGAATGCCAGAATTCGATCTCATCCTGGGCATGACGTGGTTGGATTGGCACTTTGCGAGAATTGATTGCGCAGAGAAGAGGATTTACTTAAGACACGGGGACACAGATCTCATCTTCCAAGGTACAAAATTTGCATCTCGTCTGTTATTATCTTTGATTTAGGTTGTAAAAGCCCATATGGAGGGGGAAGAATTCTTCACGATTTGTTTCGAGATGAAGGAGTTGACGTTGGAGATGAAGGATGTGTGGGTGGTGCGAGATTTCCCCGAGGTGTTTCCTAAAAAACTGTCAGGATTACCCCCGCATAGAGAGGTAGATTTTCAAATTAAGCTAGTACAGGGTGCCAAGCCCGTCTCCAGGACCCCTTACCGGATGGCCCCGAAGGAACTCGCAGAGTTTAGAGTTCAGTTGCAAGAACTGGTGGAATCAGGGTTTGTTCGCCCCAGCTCTTCACCTTGGGGAGCCCCTGTTCTATTCTTTAAGAAGAAGGATGGTATCTTACGGTTATACATAGACTATCGGGAGCTCAACTGGTTGACGGTACGGAACACCTATCCGCTACTCCGGATCGTTGAGTTGTTCGACCAATTGGTAGGTGCACATTACTATTCCAAGTTGGATTTATGCTCGAGGTATTACCAATTGAGGATACGAGAGGAGGACATCTAGAAAACGGCCTTCAGCTCAAGGTACGGGCTGTATGAATTCACCATAATGCCGTTTGGGCTCACAAATGACCCTTTGGCCTTCATGAGCCTGATGAACACGGTGTTTGAGCCTTATCTAGACATCTTCATCATCGTCTTCATCGATGACATTCTGGTCGACTCAAATATGGAGGAGGGGCATGTCGAACATCTGACCTTGGTACTGAAGAAATTAAAAGAGCATGCCTTGTTTGCCAAGTTTAGCAGGTGCGAATTCTGGCTTAGGGAGGTTGCCTTCTTGGGCCATGTTATCAGTGGGGCTGGACTAGCTGTGGATCCGACCAAAGTGCGTGTCGTGAAGGAGTGGTCGCCCTTGAAGTCAGTGGCTGATGTGTGGAGCTTCCTTGGACTTGTCGGGTACTATCGCAAGTTCGTAAAAGGATTCTCGAAGATTGCCCTTCCTCTTCTATGACAAATAAAGGTGTGCCATATGAGTGGACTCCCCAGTGTGAAGCTGCGTTCCACGAGCTGAAAAATAGGCTTACCTCCGACCCCATCCTAGCACTTCCGTCTGGGAAGGAAGGGTTTCAAGTTTACACTGATGCATCTTATCAAGGGATGGGAGCGGTACTGATGCAGCACGACCTTGTAATTGCTTATGCCTCAAGGCAACTAAAGAAGCATGAACTCAATTATCTGGTACACGATTTGGAATTACGGGCAGTGGTGTTTGCCCTCAAAGTATGGAGACACTACCTATATGGAGTTCACTGCGAGATATTTTCGGAACAAAAAAATTTAAAGTATGTCCACACTCAGAAGGAACTTAATTTGAGACAACGACGGTGGTTAGAGTTTCTGTGCGATTATGTGTTCACCTTGAACTACCACCCCGGAAAAGCAAACTCAGTGGCTGATGCATTGAGCAGAAAAGTACCGGACTCGAGCTCAGAGTCTCGGTTGATGAGTATGGAGTTTGCTCGGATGGTCGAAGAGATGGAGATTACTTTGGTGTATAAGGTTCCTTCGGAAGAGTATACGGAGTACTTGGCGACCATGAGCATAGTTTGTGATATTCGGGACCGAATTCGGGTAGAGCAAGGAAAGGATGCGGCTCTGCCCCAACAATAAAGTCAATTGAGGATAGGACTACGGACGAGTACTCCTTAAAAGATGGCCTCGTTCACTTTCATGGTCGGCTCTACATTCCCAAGGGCGGTAAGATTCGGGAAGATATTTTGAGGGAGGCACATTGCTCTCAGTATTCAGTGCATCCCAGTATTGCTAAGATGTACGCCGACTTGCGAAAGTCCATGTTGTTGGAACACCCTATTACTAATTTGGGTCAGGATCACTATGTCTTTAGGAAACCTGTTTTTGACCTCATTGTATAGATCTAAAGGTCAATTAGAATTAAGTCTAAGGGTTAGTAGTTAGGTCTGGAAGCTACCCTTAAGACCAAGGTTTTTCAGTTTGGAGACTAAGTCATTTCGTCGAGCTCAGTACGACGAATCGTCGAACTCCAATCAACGATCGTTGAGCTCACTTCGACGGATCGTCGAACTCCATTCGAGGATCGCTGAGCTCAACTTCTACAAATCATCGAACTCCATTCGACGATCTTCGAGCTCAGTTCGACGATCTTGACTCCAGTATTGATTCTCTATCTCTGAGCTCAGTTCGACGATAGTTGAGCTCAGATCGACGATCTCTGTTGCTGTCTAAGTCCAAATCGCTGAGCTCAGTTCGACGATAGTAGAGCTCAGTTCGACGTTTTTCTGAAGAGTTAAATGATTTTCAAGATTCAAATTCAGAACAGTTAAGGAGTTATTCTCAGCAATTAATTCAGAAGATTTTGTAGTCGTTTTCATTTATTCTGGAGCAAGTTTCAAGGGATTATCAAGGAATGTTTCTTTGGACTTTCCCCCAGAAGATAATTGCAATTAAGGATGCAATTAATGACAGACTAACGGCTATTCTGGACAGAGGATCATTTTCTATTCAGATCAAAAGGAATAAAAGACAAGATTTTTGAATTCCTGATAGTAATCAAGAAGTAGAGAATAGAAAGAAGAACAAGGAGAGACACACATTCTGTAATATTCATTCTCTGCAAAACTTCTCTACAACAACTCTTCTCTGGAACAACATCTTTCTCAACAACAATCACTCAAGAAAAAGGGAAAGAGAGTTGCAGACATTCTCTGTCTCAAAGAATTCACATAAGAACACCATCACCGAAAGAAGATCAATAAATCTGAAATCTTCAGATCTCTTTTGATTCAAGTGTTCAAGGCCACCATCATTCAAGACTCCAGACACCTCACATTTCAGCTGTTGCTGAAATCATCAATTGCTGGAGATCAATTTCTGAAGGCCTATCACCCTACAGCAAAGCTTCATTTCCTGAAAATCTCAAGAACTCAGGGGGAGCTTTGACAACATCACTGAATCCACATAGTCTTCTCAGCTGCTTTGAGAAAGAGAAGACTTCCATCACTTTCTCATCCCCACCTCTATAAAGAGTTTTTCAAACTCCGTTCAAAAGTTTGTGTTTGGTTTTTGAGCACCTTATCAAAAGCTCATTGGTGGCAAGACACCTAATCAAAAAATCTGGTTTGGTTTTTTAGCACCTTATCAAAAGCTCATTGGTGCCCAGGACACCTGATCAACTCATCCTGCAGTGGATTCCTACCTAGGGTGGTAGAAGAGTGGATGTACCCAAGTTTAGGGGAACCACTATAGCTCCTTGTGTCTTCTGGTTGCTTGTCTTTATTTTTGTTTCTGGCTGTGATCTGTGATTAGTTTCTTTTGTAGATTTTGATTAGATAGTTTCTGTGTTTAGATTTAATATTTGCTTCCCTGTTCACTTAGATTACAACAACTGTTGTAAAAGTTTTTAAGCACCATACTCTATTCACCCCCCCTCTAGAGTATATCAGATCTAGCTCGCACTTTCAATTGCTATCAAAGTGAGGTTGGTTAAATATACCACATCTCAGTGGTTGCACAGGCTAACACCTGAACCCCAAGATCCCTAGTTATATCTGCTTGTTTTGATTTTGTTATTAGATTGTTTCTTCACAAATCATGGCCCAAAACAAAGATTATGCTAGCACCATACCTCCAGTGTGCAATATGTCTAAGTTTGCACTTTGGAAAGCAAGGATTAGACTTTACATGATTTTTATTGACGAGGACATTTTAATTCTGTTTTGACAGTTTGTCCAAGACCTCCAGAGAACACAAGTACAAATGCTGTTCCACCTCCATCAGGAACAGATGCTGATATTAAGAAGTGGAAGGTAGCAGATGCAAAGGCTGTGAACATCTTAGCCCAGACTATGTCTGATCACATTTTCCAAAAAGTAGCTGAATGCAACTCAGCAAAGGAAATCTGGGATAAGCTCACTGAAATAGTCTCAGGATCAGCTGATGAAAGAAAGGACAGGAGATCCCACCTCATATCCCAATATGAGAATTTCAAGAAAGGAGAAGCTGAGTCAGTAGCTGAAATGTACAACAGACTCAGTTTGATAGTCAATGAACTGAAGACTCTGGATAAGGAGATCTCATTAACTGAGCTTAATGACAAAATCCTAATGTACTTCCCAAGCACTTGGGACTCAATGATCTGGCCAATCAAGGATGCCAGAAGTCTCAATGAGATCACCACAGAAGCTCTTTTGGGCAAGCTCAAGTCTTATGAGCTGCTCATTAAGAACAGAGAAGAAGAGCAGAAGGCTGCCTCACCAGCCACAAGAAAGGAAAATACAATAGCTTTCAAAGCAACTGAAGATCAGCCTGAAGTCAAAATTACAGGCAATGATGAGCTGCTTAGTCTATTGGCCAAAAGATTTTACAAGATGGCCAGAAAGGACTTCAGAAAGAGATCATACAAGGAGCATGATAAGCCAAGGTATGATAAGTCAAATAATAAAGAAATTGTTTGCTTTGGTTGTAGGAAACTAGGCCATATTGTGCCTGATTGTCCAGAAAACAAAAACAAGGATAGAAGGACAAGAAAGAAAGAAGAAAGGACAAAGACTTCAAGAAGAATGACAATGGCAAACCCTCCTCAAGCAAGAACAAACACATAAGGAAGGGATTTGTTGCTGAATCCTGGAGTGAGACTGAAGAGGAGTCAGAAGCTTCATCCAGCTCAAGTGATGATGAAGATGATGCTGAAGAGAAGGAGTTCTACATGATGGCAATCAATGCCTCTCAACACAATTCAGATGCAGATGAGTCAGAGTCAGACTCAGGACTCAACTTGAAGAGGACCAGGTAATTAGTTCCTTTGATTTCAATTCTAAGGACTTTAAGTATGAGTTTAAAGCATTATATTTAGACTTACTAAAATATGAGAAGGAAATTATTTCTCTCAGAAATCAATTATCCGAACATAGTATCTTAAAGTCAGAAAACCTCAAACTCTCTGAGAAGTTGGAGTGCTGTAGGGAGCAGATAACTTCACTGAAAGGTGAGCTATCAGAGGCCAAGAAGCTTGAAGAATCCCTTAATGGGAGAAGTATCAAGCTGGTGGACATCACAAGCACAGTGAACTCCAGATTCAATAGTACACTGGGCTTGGGTGCTTCATCCAGCCAACCTATAGTTCTAACAACCCCTATCAAGTTTATTTCTGATAAAGGGAAGGGAGTTGTCGAGGTAGCTAGGAAAAATTCTGATCTGCCTAAGAAAACCAAGTTCCAGCAGAAATCGTCAAACGGAGCTCGACGATCGCCGAACGCAGATCGACGATCTCAGGCAAAATCATCAAACTCAGGTCGATGATCTCTAATCCCTGAACTTTGACACATTCGACCGTTGAACGGAGCTCGACGATCTGACCCAAGATCATCGAACGCAGCTCAACGATCGTCGAATAGAGATCAGAGCTCTGGAAATTCCTTCAAGGGAAAATCAAAATCCAATCCTAGGGGTCCTTCATCCCAAAGCTTTAACCCTTATATTGAATGGATAATACCTCCAAGGAGATATCATCCTGAAGGTTATAAGAGTCAACCTGGGATGTCTTTTATTTCTGAATTTATAGGTTATCAACCTAGGCCCAAGGTAAACTGGGTCAAAAACAAATGAATTATTTTATGTGCAGGTGAAGACCTATCCAACATCAAACCAACAATGGTATTTGGATAGTGGGTGCTCAAAGCACATGACAGGAAACAAGGACAACCTCACATCCTTTAAAGCCAAGCTTGGACCCAAAGTCATATTTGGTGATTCAAACTTTGGACAAACTAAAGGATATGGTGCAGTCCAGATTGGGACAGTAACATTCAAGAAGGTAGCCTATGTGGAAGGACTAAAGCACAATTTGATAAGTATTGGTCAGCTATGTGATGAAGTATACCAGGTGAACTTCAGCAAAGCCTTGTGCAAGATAAAGTCAGAGGACAACACAACTGTGTTGACAGGTAAAAGGAAAGGTAACATATACTTAGTAGATTTTCTTTCAACAGATGTAGACATTTGCCTGTTTAATTCTGTTTGTAGACCAAATGTTTTATGGCATAAAATACTAGGGCATATAAACCTTAGAACCATTGCTAGGCTATCCAAGGACAACCTTGTTAGAGGACTACCTTCTGGCCCCTACAAGAAGGAAGGACTCTGCAGGGCTTGTCAATTAGGCAAGCAAACTAAAAATAGTTTCAAGTCACTTAATAAGAGTGATTCACCTAGGATTTTGTATCTGTTACACATGGATATTTTTGGACCCATTACAGTACAAAGCTTAGGAGGGAAATCTTACACTTTAGTAGTTGTAGATGACTTCTCTAGATTCACATGAGTGTTCTTTCTGAGTAAGAAGTCTGATAACTTTAAGTATTTGACAGAGTTTCTCAAATGTATACAGATTGAGTTCAATACTCACATTGCCCTGATCAAAAGTGATCATGGGACAGAGTTTGATTCTCTTCTTATGCAAGAGTTCTGTCAGAGTGAAGGGATCAGGCACACTTTCTTAGCTCCTAGAACTCCTCAACAAAATGGGGTAGATGAAAGGAAAAATAGAACCCTTATTGAATCTTCCACTACATTGTTGATAGATGCTCACCTTCCTCTATCCTTTTAGGCAGAGGCAGTGAACACCTCCAACTATGTGCTGAATAGAAGTTTAATACATAAACTAAAGAGCAAGACTCCCTATGAATTACTCAAAGGGAAGAAACCTAAAGTTGATTATTTTAGAAGTTTTGGTTGTATTTGTTATATTCACAATAATGACAAGAGATATTTAGCAAAATTTCAAAATAAAGCTGATGAAAGAGTGTTTCTGGGATACTCCATGATCAGCAAGGCTTATAGGGTATATAATAAATCATCTCTTAAAATTGAGGAATCTGTTCCCATATCATTTGATGAATCTAACATGTCTTTCAAGGAGAAGAATACTTCTACCATAGAACCTTTACAGGTACATTCTCTTGCTGAAGATTTGAACAGGTTATAGATTATTCAAAAAGAGGAAAGCAGTGAAGATGAAGAAAGGATTCAATATATTGAAGAGAAACAACTTGAAGAGCCAGTTGTTGTACCACAAGAGGAAACAACAACACAGGTTGGTGAACAATCAACACCCCCTGTTGATTTAGTAACATCAAGAGACCATCCAATTTCCCAAGTAATTGGAGACATCTCAGCTGGTGTGCAAACCAGAAATCAGGTCAACCAAAACCTGTTGTACACTTGCTTCCTATCTCAAATTGAACCTCAATCCATTCAAGATGCTGAGCAAGATCCACACTGGATCATTGCAATGCAAGAAGAGTTGCATCAATTTGAAAGGAACAAAGTTTGGGAACTAGTGCCAAAGCCTAAGGATCACTCCATTGTTGGAACAAAGTGGGTGTTCAGAAACAAATTGGATGATCAAGGAGTAATTGTAAGGAATAAGGCAAGGCTAGTTGCTCAAGAATATTCTCAAGAAGAAGGCATAGATTATGACCAGACTTTTGCACCAGTTGCAAGATTGGAAGCCATCAGAATCTTCTTATCTTATGCAGCACACAAAGGCTTCAAGGTATACCAGATGGATGTAAAAAGTGCATTTCTCAATGGAGACATCAAGGAAGAAGTCTATGTCAGACAACCTCCAGGTTTTATATCTCCAGCTCATCCTGATTATGTTTTTAAATTAAACAAAGCATTATATGGTCTCAAGAAAGCTCCTAGAGCATGGTATGAGACCCTAGCATGCTTCCTTCTGGAAAATGAATTTATAAGGGGTAGAGTAGACCAAACTTTTTTCATTAGAACCCATAAGTCCCATACCCTACTAGTACAGATTTATGTAGATGATATTATCTTTGGTTCTACTGATTCAAATTTGTGCAGAAGGTTCTCCAACCTAATGCATTCTAAATTTGAAATGAGTAGCATGGGTGAGCTATCCTTATTTCTAGGATTGCAAGTCAAAGAACATGCTGAAGGAATCTTTATTTCTCAAACCAAGTATGCAAATGAATTGGTTAAGAAATTTGGTATGTCTGAAGCATCTTGTATGAAAACCCCCATGCCTACCAATGCTGTATTGGATGCTGATGAACATGGGAAACCTATTGATCAGACAACATACAGAGCAATGATTGGCTCTTTACTATACCTTACAGCTAGTAGACCTGACATAATGTTTGCTACATGCATATGTGCTAGATTCCAAGTGAGCCCTAGAGAGTCACACCTAACATTAGTAAAAAGGATTCTCAGGTATGTTAAAAGTTGTCCAAATCTAGGTCTCTGGTATCCAAAAGATTCAGCATTTGAATTAACTAGATTTTCTGATGCTGATTATGTTGGATGCAGAATTGACAGGAAAAGCACCAGTGGAACTTGTCAGTTTCTTGGTGACAGACTTGTCTCTTGGTTTTGCAAGAAACAAACATCTGTGTCAACTTCAACTGCTGAAGCTGAATATATGGCTGCAGGTAGTTGTTGTTCACAAATATTGTGGATCCAAAACCAACTCCTAGACTATGACTACAACTTAGAGAAGTCTAAAATCTTTTGTGATAATACTAGTGCTATTTCTATAGCTCAAAATCCAGTCCTCCGTAGTTGGACAAAACACATAGAAATTAGGCATAACTTTTTAAGGGATAATATTGAGAAGAATAAAATTGAACTTCAATATATCCCAACTGATTTGCAAAGGGGAGATATTTTCACCAAACCCTTGGATGAAAAGAAACACACCTTCTTCCTAAATCAGTTAGGAATGTTAGATGAAGGAAGTCTAAAATAATATCCAAGATTTTAAAACTTTAAAAAATGACCAAGACTAGGCAAACATCTTGATTTTTCTAGTGACTAGAGTGTATTTCTGGTCTCTGAACTGCGCTCGACGATTTTCCCCCAGATCGTCGAACGGAGATCGACGCTTTCCGAAATCGTCGATCTGAGTTCAGCGCTTCTCAGATAGTGTTCAACTATCTCTCCAGGTCAACGATCGTCGAACGGCGCTCGACGATTTTGTTTTCTGAACTATCGTCGAACGGAGCTCGACCCTCTCCAATATCGTCGAACGGAGATCGACGATATTGAAGACCTTTCAAATTCCTTTAGAAGCCCCGATCGTCGAACTGAGTTCAACGATCTTTCCTTTTCTGCGTCGAACCCTAATATAAAATTCATTTTTCGGCCGTCGTTCTCCTTTTGCGCTTTCATTCTCTCTGCAAAATTTTCTCTTTCCCTCCAAACATCTCTACACTTGGTCGTTTGTTTGTCGATTTTTGCATGTAACAATGGCCGTCTTAGTTGTCGTTCTAGTCACAATGAAGTTTGATGCCGGATTCGATATTGACATGGATTCTTTCAGCACAAGTGATCAGATTTTCCAAGACATTCTGGAACTGTTCAAGGAGAAAAAGCTAGTCACCATCATGTCCACAAGAATCAAATTTGCTGCTGATGAGATCAAGGAGTGGGTCTATACTGCTCACAACCAGGACCAAAACACAGTAGTTGGTTCAATTTCTGGAACCCAGGTACCTCTGATACCTACAATTCTGACAGAGGTTTTTCAATTAAATTCTGGAAGAGACTCTGTTGAATTGTCTGGAGAGGAATTTTCTACCATGCTTGCTAGAATGGGTCATTTTGATGCAAACCCTAGCAAGCTGCTGAAAAAGAGCTTAGCTGTTGAATATAGATTTGTTGGGTACATTGGTCAAATGTACCTGATTTGAAGAAGCCTCACCTAACTCAATGATATACATCATAATGTATTTGATGTTTGTTTGAGTTACTTGTGCAGGTTAGGAATACACTGGACTGAAGCTAAAAGTTTCTAAGTCCATGTGTCGACACCCAGAGGGAAAGTGTCGACACTTGAGAAAGCTTGTGTCGACACCCAGACAAGCAGTGTCGACACTTGGAGTAATTGTGTCGACACCTGGGAAGAAGAGTCGACACCAGTCAGAAAGTGTCGACACTTGGAGTTGTGTCGACACTCAGTGTAGAAGAATGCAGAAAAGCTGTGTCGACACTTAGCAGAAGTGTCGACACCTAGAAGAGCTGAGTCAACACCAGAAAGTGTCGACACTTGGAGTTGTGTCGACACTCAGCAAAAGTCTGCAGAATCTAAGTACAAGTGTCGACACTCAACACAATGTGTCGACACTATGCAGAAGAGTCAACACGTAAAGAAAGTGTCGACACCCAACACAATGTGTCGACACTTAGCTAAAGACTCAGTATTTGAAGTAAGTGTCGACACTCAACACAATGTGTCGACACTATGCTGAAGAGTCAGTATTTGAAGAAAGTGTCGACACTCAGCACAATGTGTCGGCACACAACCAGGAGACTCTACACTTGAAGAAAGTGTCGACACACGGAGCTGTATCGACACTTAGCAAAGAACAGAAAAGTTACAAAATATTCTAAGTACAAGTGTCGACACTAAAGGAATGTGTCGACACTCAGCTGAAGAAACAAAAGTGAAGACTTGTGTCGACACCAAGAAGCAGTATCGACACTTGACAGTTTCAACACATGAAGATGTGTCGACACAAAGAATATGTGTCGACACTTAGAAGAATACAGTTGAAGAATGAAGAACAAGTACTTGTGTCGACACTCAATTTCAGTGTCGACACATGCAGAAGGATCTGTGTCGAGACATACAAGGAATTGTGTCGACACCTTGTAGACTTGTGTCGACACTTACATAACATGTGTCGACACTTGGTCTATAAGTGTCGACACTTAAGAACAGAAAGTCTCGACACTATCTGACAGTTAGAGAAATTTCAAGAAGTGACTGGTTGACATGACAGCTGCCGATCCAGCCGGTCTACATCAACTGTCAGAGATATCAGAAGTCTGTTATGAACCGGACCAGCCGGTTACCATGAAGGAAGCCTATAAATAGGCACCCATAGTTTACAGACCAAGATTGATAGAGTGATCAAGATTGATCAAGTAATATAGAAGTGGTTGAAAAAGTTTTTGACAGAGAGAGTTCAGATCTTTGTAAAAGTGGTATATTGAGTATCAACACAAGAAGATCTTGCTGTGCATTGGCAGATCTAAGAAGTTGGAGAGAGAGAGCTCCAACCAAGTATTCAGTCTTTGGAACTAAGGCTGAGAAGAAGAATTCAGAGTCATCTGGATTTCAAGAAGCAGAGGTCAAGGAACAACTGCAGAAGATTCAGACTAATTCAGTTCTAATCAAGAAGCTTTGAAGGAAGCTAAGTCAGTTTGGATCTAACTGAGTTCTTCCAAGAACTCTTCAAGAAACTCTCAACTCCTCTCATATTTTCTGAGTTGTAGAGTTAGCTATTGTACTTTCTATTTTAACTTGTAGGATCCATTGGATCTGAGAGAATTGTAAGCCTATATTATAAAGGCTGAGGGTAGGGCTTGCTTGCCTGAGTGTAGGAGTTAAAGAACTCTGAGTGTAGGCCTTAATTGGCTGAGTGTAGGCCTGGGTGGCTGAGTGTAGGCCTTTTGGCTGAGTGTAAGGCTTTGGGCCTGAGGTAGGAACCTAGTTGGGTTCTGAGTTAGTGGAGAAGTTTGGCCGAATCTAGTACAGTGCTAGATAGGCGAAGGGGGAAAGTGGATGTACCCAAAGATTGGGGAACCACTATAAATTAGTGTGTCTTCTGTGCTGTGCTGTGAATTGACTGTTTGATTTCTGTAATTACTGTTAGCTGTAGTAATCTGTGAAATAACTGTTGTGCTGCCAAACAAAACTCAAAAAGGTTTAGGTCACCTATTCACCCCCCCCTCTAGGTGTTTAGGTACCATATCTTTCAAGTGGTATCAGAGCGAGGTTCCTCAAAAAGGACTAACTGTCTGAGGAGATCCAGTTTGGCAGATTCAGTATAAGTCAGGAAACAGTTTCAAGAAAATCAAGAAACATGGGGTCTTCAGAGAATCACAAGGAATTGGGTTCAATGAAACTGCCCATATGCAGAAAAGAGATTTTTGGAATCTGGAAAGAAAGGGTAAGGCTGTTCATGGAGGCCTCTGACCCTAGGATCTACATCACAGTCAAAGAAGGGCCTTATGTGCCAATGAAGATTTCAGTCTTGGATGCTACACAGAGAACTCCAAAGGATTTTTCTGAGATGACCAAGGATGAGATTGTCCTAGCTACAATGGACAAAAGGGCACAGAACATCATAGTTAGTGCAATTGATGATGCCACCTTCCAGAACCTTATTCACTGTAAAACAGCAAAAGAAATGTGGGATACCCTCATTGTCTACATGGAAGGTTCTGAAGAAGTAAGACAAGATAGGAAGTCCTTGCTTAATCAAGAATATGAGAGCTTTAGGCAAGGAAGAGGAGATAGCATCACTGAATGCTACAAGAAGTTTTATAGAATTGTTAATGAACTCATGTCCTATGGAAGAGAGTTCACTAACTATGAATTGAATGATAAGTTCTTAAGGTCCCTAACCAAAGATTGGGACACTAAGATCTGTGCCATCAGAGAAATGGCAAAGTTGGGAGAAATTCCTCCTCCCACACTGTTTGGCAAGTTGTTATCTTATGAGATGCAATTGTCAGTAAGAAAAGAGGAGGAAAAGTCAACAAGGACTGAACACAGGGAAAGGACTGTTGCCTTTAAGTCAGAAGTACCTAGAAAGAACAGGACTAAGTCATCAACTCCTCCTCCAGAGGTAGTTGAATCAGAATCTGATGAGTCTGTTAGCACTAAATCTACAAGCAGTGAAAGTGATGAAGATTTTGCTGCATTTACCAGACATTTTCAGAAATTCCTTAAGAAGAAACAGTGGAGGTCCAGACCTTCATATTCCAAAGGGAAAGAAGTCCAGTATCAGGAGAAGAAGCCTTCAAAGAAGGATAAGAAAAAGACAAAGACTAGTAAGGCAACTGGGTCTAAGATTGTGTGTTACTGCTGCAATAGACAGGGTCATGTTATTGCAGATTGTCCTGAAAGAAGGAAAGAATCCAGTGACAAAAAGAAGACTCACTTCAAAGGAAAGAAGGAGAAGTCCTTTGTTGCAAAGAATGAGAAGACTCTTTCAGACATTTCTTCTTCAGACACTGAGACAGATGCTGAAGCCTATATAGGGCTATTTGCTGAAGAAGAAGAAGAGTTTATGCAGATCATGGAATCAATCTATGAACAAGAAGAGTGTCAGTGCCAAGGACTGATGGCATTGACTGAAAGTACCAAAATCCTGGAGCAGCCAGGACCTAGTCAGGTACAAAGTCTAACTCCAAGTTCAGATTCCAGTTCTAGTTCAGAGTCAGAATCATCTTCATCAAGTGATGGAAGTGTTTCTGAATCTGAGGGAGATATTCATCAGCTCTTAGATGAATACCAAGTACTGTTGCAAGCCTATAAGAAAAGCAAGATCCTAGCCAAAAGTCAGGCAAAGGAGATTGCTGATCTCAAGGCAGCTGCAACAGATTTTGAGAAGCAGTATGATCAAAAACTGAATGAAGTAGCCAGGCTGAAACACATTACTGTGATTCAGATGGGTACTATTACATTTAAGAATGATCAAATTAAGAGACTGGAGACAATCTCCAAAAGGAAAGAGAGCTAGTTGCTAGGTTTTCAAAACCTAAATCAGTGCTACCCTTGATTGATGAATTTGTTCATCATAAAGGAAAGGCTGGATTGGGTTTTATTAAACCAGCTAGGACTGTTCAGGATCAGTCCAAGTCCAAGGGCAAAGCCCCAACATTCAACAAGCCTGCTGTAGTCAAAACAGCAAAGGTTGTACCTAAGCAAAGGTACAACAAGTTTGAATGCTGGTGTTGTGGCAAGGTTGGCCACTTTGCCTTGGATTGTTGGCACAATGCCAGTGCCAAGTTGTGTAGCAAGTTACCTGTTGGAAAGCCAGCAGGTAGCTATGTCAAATTGCAAACTAACAATCACCAAGGACCCAAGTTTACTTTGGGTTCTAAGGTTCAGTAATTTGTTTTGCAGGTGAATCCAAGTGGCCATACCCCTACATGGTACTTGGATAGTGGATGTTCCAGACACATGACTGGAACAAGGGGACTACTGAAGGACTACATTCCAATCAAAAATGGTCCTAAAGTGACCTTTGGTGGTTCTGAAAAAGGAATCATCAAAGGGTTTGGTAACATCTCTTCAAACCTTGTTACCATTACTCAAGTGGCTTATGTTAAAGGGTTGAAACACAACCTCATTAGTATAAGTCAATTAAGTGATGTAGGGTATGACATCTCATTTGTTAAAAATGGTTGTCATATCAAGAGGTCAAGTGATCAAGAGATCATTTTGACAGGATATAGAAAGAGAAATGTCTATTGTTTAGACATTATGGTTGAGAACAATAGTTCTCCAGTTTGTCTTGTAGCTGATGAGACAGTCTCTCAATGTGTCAAATGGCACAAGAGGCTTGCTCATCTTAATTACAAGACTATTGGCAAACTCTTTAGTAAAGAGTTAGTGAGGAATGGTCCTCAAGTTAAGTGTGTCAAAGATGGCATTTGCTCAGCTTGTCAAAAGGGCAAGCAGACTAAATCCACCTTTAGAAGCTTAGACAACAAAGATGCTGTGAGGTGTTTATACCTCTTGCATATGGATCTATTTGGTCCAATGCCAGTTCACAGCTTAGGTAGGAAGGTCTACACCTTTGTAGTTGTTGATGACTACTCAAGGTTTTCCTGGGTGTTCTTCTTAAAGCAGAAATCTGAGACACCTAGTGTCTTCTATAGTTTTGTTAAGCAAATTCAGAATGAATTGAACTGTACAGTGGTCAAAATTAGAAGTGACCATGGTACAGAGTTTCAGTCTGAAAGCATGACAAAGCTGTGTGAAGACTATGGGATATTTCAAGAATTCTCTTCACCTAGAACACCTCAGCAAAATGGCATTGCTGAAAGGAAAAATAGGACCTTGATAGAGGCTGGTAGAACCCTATTAAGTGATTCATCACTGCCAGAGTATTTCTGGGCTGAAGCAGTTAACACTGCATGCCATGTGATAAATAGGGCTACCATCACTAAAAGGTTAAACAAGACCCCCTATGAAGTTGTGAAAGGCAGGAAACCAAATCTATCCTATTTCAGGATTTTTGGTTGCAAATGCTTCATACTTAACAATGGAAAGTCTTACCTAACTAAGTTTGCTGCCAAGTCCCAAGAGGGAGTGTTTGTTGGGTACAGCAATAATAGTAAGGCTTATAGAGTCTACAACTTGACTACACAAGTTGTAGAGGAATCTGTGCATGTAGTTTTTGATGAGTCACAACTAATTAACAATGAGTTGTCTAGTAGTGTGTGCAGCCCCACAGGTCTTACTAAGAAGATGGACAAGCTAACCATAGAAGATGTACCTGCTGCAAGACAGCAAGTAGAAGAAGATGGCTTATGTCCAGGGGGAGAACTACATGTACCAGGAGCTGAAGAAGTACAAGGAACTCAGCATGATGAAGATGCTGTAGAAGTTCAACCAGAAGTAAGGATGCCTCCAGCCAACAGGCATCTAAGAGATCATCCAGTAGAGCTGATAATTGGAGATCCAAGACAAGGTGTTCAGACAAGGAGCAGAAATCAGAATGCTGAAGTATATTCAAGTTTTCTGTCTCAAATAGAACCAAAGAAATTTGAAGAAGCAATACAAGATCCACAGTGGACTGAAGCAATGCAGGAAGAGCTTAATCAGTTCAAAAGGTGCAAGGTTTTGGATCTGGTTCCTAAGCCTAAAGATCACAATGTGATAGGAACAAAGTGGATCTACAGGAACAAGTTAGATGAACAAGGTATCATCATTAAGAATAAAGCAAGACTGGTTGCAAAAGGATATAGGCAAGAAGAAGGTATTGATTTTGATCAAACCTTTGCTCCAGTAGCCAGACTGGAAGCCATAAGGATGTTCTTGGCCTATGCAACCTACCAAGGATTCAAAGTATACCAAATGGATGTGAAGTCAGCATTCCTTAATGGTAATTTAAAAGAAGAAGTATATGTGGAGCAGCCTTCAGGTTTTGTTGATCCTACTCTTCCACATTATGTCTATAGACTTAGGAAAGCATTATATGGGTTAAAACAAGCACCTAGAGCTTGGTATGAAACCCTATCTAGTTTCCTCATTGAGAACAAGTTCTCAAGGGGGAAAATAGATAAGACTCTATTCCTTAGGGAATCTAGAGGCAAAGTCATACTTGTCCAAATATATGTAGATGACATTATATTTGGGTCTACTGAAAGTAGCCTTTGCAAAAAGTTTGCAAAGCTTATGCAAAGTCAATTTGAGATGAGTAGTATGGGAGAACTGAAGTTTTTCTTGGGTCTCCAAGTTAAACAGACTGGAAGTGGTCTATCCATATGTCAGTCCAAGTTCACCCTAGAACTCATAAGGAAGTATGGTATGGATTCATCCAGTACCATGAAGACTCCTATGGGGTCAAGTATGTCTCTAAGCAAGGATGATGCAGGGAAACCTGTAGATGAAACCTTGTATAGAGGGATAGTTGGCTCCCTACTATACTTGACTGCAAGTAGGCCTGACATTATGTATGCTACATGTGTTTGTGCCAGGTATCAAGCCTGCCCTAAAGAGTCTCACTTGACTGCAGTCAAGAGAATCTTGAGATATCTAAAGGGCACACCTTATCTAGGCCTCTGGTACCCTAGGAATGGAGATTTTGATCTAACAGGCTATTCAGATGCAGACTTTGCAGGATGCAAAGAAGATAGAAAGAGCACAACTGGATCCTGTCAATTCCTAGGTGGAAGACTCATTTCATGGAGTAGTAAGAAGCAAACCAGTGTGGCTATTTCCACAGCTGAGTCAGAATATGTAGCTGCAGGAAGTTGCTGTGCTCAACTTCTGTGGATTCAACATCAGCTAGAAGACTATGGATGTCAGGTAAGTAGAACTCCACTTTATTGTGATTCTACAAGTGCTATTTCCATAGCTAATAATCCTGTATCACATAGTAGAACTAAACATATTGAGATTAAATATCACTTTCTTAGGGAGCATGTAGAAAGAAATGATATTGCACTTGAATATGTTAGAACTGATAATCAGATAGCTGATATGTTCACTAAGCCCTTAGAAGAAGCTAAGTTTAATAGGTTCAAAATTGAACTAGGTATGATAAACTTAGACTAAGTTTACAGAACTAAAAATTGGCTAAGTAAAAAGGTGTCGATACATAGACAAGTCTATGTCGACACAGAATAGTAAGTGTCGACACTTCAGGAAAATGGTGTCGACACATCTAGGAAGAAGGTGTCGACACTTCAGAAAGTTAGTGTCGACACATGTCGAGTAGGTGTCGACACTTCAGAATGTTAGTGTCGACACATGTCGAGTAGGTGTCGACACATCCAATAAGGTGTCGACACTTAAGTTTTACTCAGAATTTTCTAAGTAAAGTCTCGACTACATGTCGAGTAGTGTGGTGTCGACACTTAACCAAGTGTCGACACATAAAATCTATTGACTAAACTTGTGTCGACATATGTGTGTCGAGACATTATAAGTCAGTATCGACACTTATTGACAGTGTCGACACATCTTTAGTAATCCATCCCGCCTGTTCGTCTTCAAACCAGAAAGGTATAAATAGGATTCTGTCTTTGTTTGTCGACACGCTTTCAAAAGTTTCGAGACCAAAACTCTTGTGTCGACATTTCTCTCTTCTCAAGACTAAATCTTCAAACCCTAATGGCTCCCAAGCTCGAGGAGAATGTTAACGAAGGGTATGAGCTCGTGCGAGGTGCTTTTGACGATGGTGATCAAGAAATCAAGACGGTGATAACCCTAGTCACCGATTCAGGATTGGAGTTCTTGGTTTCAGAACCAACCAAGATATGGAAGAAAGAAGTGCTTGAATTCCTTACTGGAGCGTCTGTAGATGACTCGGGCTACAGAATTAAGTCAAGGGTGCATGGCACCAAGGTCAAGGTATCACCCAAAAGTCTGAGAAAGGTACTTCAGCTACCTAAGACTCAAGAAGAAGAAGCAATTTCTACATCCAAGACCAGGGAAGCTTTGGTCTGGTGTGGTCTTGATTCAAATATGAAAATAGGTTCTGTCTTTCACAGAAAAGGCATGAACATTCAAGGAAAATTTCTGTCTGAAGTAGTAGGCAAAGTTATACTAAGCAAACCAGGAGGACATGACAGGGTGTCAGCCTCTATGTTCAGTATTATGACCAGAATCATCTTCAACATCAAAACAGATTGGTCTATGATTGTCTTTGAGAAAGTGAAGGAAAGTCTGAAGAAGCCCAATCTGGGCAGGATTCTAAGTCTCTACCTGGCTGGATCAATTCCAGAGGTAATGAGCACTGCTGCTGGAACTAAAATCAACCACATGAGAAGGATGGACATGAGGATCTTCTCCAGGTGGGAAAGGGTGCTGTCAAAGGAATTGACCACCCCTGAGAAACAAGCTTCTAAGAAAGACTCTCCTCCCAGGAAGAAGAGGAAGACTGCTGCTGTGACTCAGGAGTCTTCCAGCAGCTCAGGCAGTGAAGAACATGTTGTTTTCACTCCTGATAATCATGAGGATGAGGCTGCAGAGAAGTCACCTGCTCCTCAGGAGCCAGCTGACATCCAGGGGGAGCTTCCAGGTGTAGCAGAACCATCTACACTGGAGAGTGAGCAAGCCACCATCCTCATCCAAGAGGTACTTGTTGACCTTAATACTATCAATTTTTCTATAATAAATTCTGATTTGTCTGATGACCATCAGCAAAATCAGCAAGCAACTCAAGAACCAGATGTTATTCTCCAAGACACATCTGTTGTAGCTGATGAACACAGTACATCTCCTGCACAGTCTCCAGCTGAATACACAATGGAAGATCTATTTCTGAATTTAGATCAAGATGATTTTGATATGGATAAGAATGCTGCTGATGAAGAGAAGGATGCTACTATTGAGGGGGAGAACTTGGATGTTCAAGAAGAGCCTATAAGGCTAGATACTGAGAAGGCACAAGATGTGCAAACTGAAAAACCCTCAAGCCCTAAGGATAGGGTGGATATAGCAAGTACATCAGAGTCTGAGGATGATGAAGCTGAGCAAGCTCAAAAGAAGAAATTCTTTGTCTTCAAAAGAAGGAGTCAGAGCTATAAGAAAGCTCTACAAACTGTAGCTCAACACTCACTAGTCCAACAAGCTCCATCAACTGATTATAGTAGCCTAATGGTAGCAATGCAAGTAAAGCTGGATGAGCAAAGAAGGGCAATAGAGACATATATTGATGAAAGCCAAAAGTCCCTACAATTTGATCTAGCTCAAGATATCAAATCAATCAGGTTTGAAATGAATTTGAATAAGAAGGAAATGACTGACTGCTTCCACAAGGGTGGTAATGCAGTGGTCTATCTGGCTACTCATCAGGAAAAGATTAAGACTCAAGTAGATGATATAGCACTAAAGCAAGGCTATGTGCTGGAAAATCAACTGAGGATGAATGATAATTTAACAGCTTCACACAATGCAATAGTCACTGAACTGAAGAGTAAGTCTGATGAACCATCAACCTCCTCTGCTGCTGCCAAGGCTGAATTTGATAAAGTATTTCAGGAAGAAATTGCTGCTGTCAAGAATGCCATCAAAGATTCACAGAAGGTCATTTCTGAACAGCTTACAAAGCTTAGACCTTATTTTAAGGAAGGCATCAGGTACTTGGACAGCCAGATAAGATTCCAAAAGGATGATGTAAGAGACCATGTTGAACAAGAAGTCATAAAGGGGGAGAGGGTGTTAGTCAAAGCTAGCTCTGACCATGCCAAATGGATTTCTAATTCCATCAGAGCTACACTGGGCTATCCTCCCCTGTGTGATGATGACAATGTAGCTGAATCTGGTATTCAAAGTGCATATCTTGGAGGTGAGCAACAGGAAGTAGCTCAGGTGATCTATCCACCTCCAGATTTTGAAATGGTTCATGCTGATGTAAGCACAATGTATAGTCCAACTGCTGGTAAGCCTAATATTGTTCTGGAAAAGGTTGTTCAACCTATTACAGCTGCTATGCAAGAGGCTTTGGACAAAGAAGAAGAGACTAGGCTGTCAAAGAAGAAGTTCAGGGAACTGGCTGAGCAAAAACCAGATTTTGAACAGTGGAGCCCTACTTCTAGGAACATCATTCTCACAGCCTGGAAAGCAGCCAAGGACAATGCACATGAGAGGAACAAGTGGTTCTCAGAAGCTGAATGGAGGAAGCATGAAATCAGGCAGGAAGCCATTGTCCAGCATAGAAGGAAGGCTAAGTTAGGAAAGCTACCTCCCACAGCTGTGGAGCCTAGCAAGTACTTTCCTAAGCCCTATCATTACTTTGAGAGGCAAAAAATCAAGGCTGAAGAACAGAAGAAGAAGGACTCCAAAGGGAAGAAGACTGCTGAAGCTGAGCCTGCTGCTGCTGCTGCTGTAAAGGCCAAAGTGCAAGCTGGAAAAGGCATAGTCATAAAAGAACCAGAGCAGAATTAGACTAAGATTAAACTGAAGAATGTTGTAATCTGTTACATCAAACATTATTGTAAATCTTTGAAAATATATTGCAAACAATGTATGAACAAGTTTTGATAAATATATATTTCATGATTGTTCAGATGAATGTGTCTAATTCTTGTTTGTTCTGTAATGCTGAATGAGTATACATGTGTGCTTTATTACATGTTTAAGTTTAACTCTGTTGACATATACCTGTTTTACATCATTTTATAATTTTTAATTATGAGTGGTGTATATCATTGACTAAGGGTTATGACTTCTCCAAATAGGGGGAGATTGTTGGGTACATTGGTCAAATGTACCTGATTTGAAGAAGCCTCACCTAACTCAATGATATACATCATAATGTATTTGATGTTTGTTTGAGTTACTTGTGCAGGTTAGGAATACACTGGACTGAAGCTAAAAGTTTCTAAGTCCATGTGTCGACACCCAGAGGGAAAGTGTCGACACTTGAGAAAGCTTGTGTCGACACCCAGACAAGCAGTGTCGACACTTGGAGTAATTGTGTCGACACCTAGGAAGAAGAGTCGACACCAGTCAGAAAGTGTCGACACTTGGAGCTGTGTCGACACTCAGTGTAGAAGAATGCAGAAAAGCTGTGTCGACACTTAGCAGAAGTGTCGACACCTAGAAGAGCTGAGTCAACACCAGAAAGTGTCGACACTTGGAGTTGTGTCGACACTCAGCAAAAGTCTGCAGAATCTAAGTACAAGTGTCGACACTCAACACAATGTGTCGACACTATGCAGAAGAGTCAACACTTAAAGAAAGTGTCGACACCCAGCACAATGTGTCGACACTTAGCTAAAGACTCAGTATTTGAAGTAAGTGTCGACACTCAACACAATGTGTCGACACTATGCTGAAGAGTCAGTATTTGAAGAAAGTGTCGACACTCAGCACAATGTGTCAACACACAACCAGGAGACTCTACACTTGAAGAAAGTGTCGACACAAGGAGCTGTATCGACACTTAGCAAAGAACAGAAAAGTTACAAAATATTCTAAGTACAAGTGTCGACACTAAAGGAATGTGTCGACACTCAGCTGAAGAAACAAAAGTGAAGACTTGTGTCGACACCAAGAAGCAGTGTCGACACTTGACAGTTTCAACACATGAAGATGTGTCGACACAAAGAACATGTGTCGACACTTAGAAGAATACAGTTGAAGAATGAAGAACAAGTACTTGTGTCGACACTCAATTTCAGTGTCGACACATGCAGAAGAATCTGTGTCGAGACATACAAGGAATTGTGTCGACACCTTGTAGACTTGTGTCGACACTTACACAACATGTGTCGACACTTGGTCTATAAGTGTCGACACTTAAGAACAGAAAGTCTCGACACTATCTGACAGTTAGAGAAATTTCAAGAAGTGACTGGTTGACATGACAGCTGCCGATCCAGCCGGTCTACATCAACTGTCAGAGATATCAGAAGTCTGTTATGAACCGGACCAGCCGGTTACCATGAAGGAAGCCTATAAATAGGCACCCATAGTTTACAGACCAAGATTGATAGAGTGATCAAGATTGATCAAGTAATATAGAAGTGGTTGAAAAAGTTTTTGACAGAGAGAGTTCAGATCTTTGTAAAAGTGGTATATTGAGTATCAACACAAGAAGATCTTGCTGTGCATTGGCAGATCTAAGAAGTTGGAGAGAGAGAGCTCCAACCAAGTATTCAGTCTTTGGAACTAAGGCTGAGAAGAAGAATTCAGAGTCATCTGGATTTCAAGAAGCAGAGGTCAAGGAACAACTGCAGAAGATTCAGACTAATTCAGTTCTAATCAAGAAGCTTTGAAGGAAGCTAAGTCAGTTTGGATCTAACTGAGTTCTTCCAAGAACTCTTCAAGAAACTCTCAACTCCTCTCATATTTTCTGAGTTGTAGAGTTAGCTATTTTACTTTCTATTTTAACTTGTAGGATCCATTGGATCTGAGAGAACTGTAAGCCTATATTATAAAGGCTGAGGGTAGGGCTTGCTTGCCTGAGTGTAGGAGTTAAAGAACTCTGAGTGTAGGCCTTAATTGGCTGAGTGTAGGCCTGGGTGGCTGAGTGTAGGCCTTTTGGCTGAGTGTAAGGCTTTGGGCCTGAGGTAGGAACCTAGTTGGGTTCTGAGTTAGTGGAGAAGTTTGGCCGAATCTAGTACACTGCTAGATAGGCGAAGGGGGAAAGTGGATGTACCCAAAGATTGGGGAACCACTATAAATTAGTGTGTCTTCTGTGCTGTGCTGTGAATTGACTGTTTGATTTCTGTAATTACTGTTAGCTGTAGTAATCTGTGAAATAACTGTTGTGCTGCCAAACAAAACTCAAAAAGGTTTAGGTCACCTATTCACCCCCCCTCTAGGTGTTTAGGTACCATATCTTTCAAGATTCTTAGCTGATGTAGTGGGAAAGGTACTGTTGGCCAAGCATTCAGCACATGATACCATATCCAGGTATCAGCTGTGCTTGATGGGAGCCTTAGTGGATAAGAAACAGTTAAACTGGGGAGAAATATTCTTTGATTTGATTAAGAAGAAAATAAACAAGAACTTTGTGAATTATGGAAGGATCCTAGGGCTGTTTCAGCATAACAGATGCCTTGTACTGCTAGTCTCTTCTGGTATGCACATCAATGCCTCAAAGAGGCTGTCTTGTGCCCTGTTTGGCAAATGAGATAGGCAGATAGTGAAGCCCAGCAGGCCCTCTGCAAGCACTACTTCAGGCCAAAGGACTCTTGCAGTCTCTTCCCCTCAAGTCTCTGCCCCTACAGAAGACTTGCCTGCTACTTATTCTCCTCCTCCAACTCTTATTTCATCTCCACCAGTCACCTCCACCATTCAAACTTCATCCACCATCATTATTTCCAGCCCCTCTCCTACATCAATCCCATCTCTAATTCCTACTCTCACAGAAGAAATCTTCCATCCCTTACATCACTACCCTCAACCAGATATTGTCACATCATCCAACATTCCATCATTCAATCTTCTAGATGATTCCTTCATGGATGATTCACCTTCATCCCCTCCTGATCTACCCTCCTCGTCCACATCTTACTAACAGCTTCTACAAGATATCATTGATCAACCCTCCTTCACACCTTCTATCTCCATACCACTGTCTTCCATTTCCACAATCCCCACACCTTAACCTTCACTTCTACCATCCACCAGCTCTCCTCCAACATCACTAGTTGCTCCACCATCCTTCTCTACCTCTGCTCAAGTCCCTACCGAGCATGTAGATATTCCAGCCTTAGCTGACAAATTATATGAGCTGATAGCTCCCAGACTATCACTTCTGTTGGAGACCTCCTTGGCTCCACTCTTCCAGTCAGTTGCAGACTTATCTGCCAGGCTATCTTCTCTCATTCCTTAGGCAATCCCTTCATTTGGGTGCCTTGATCCAGCTCTCTCTGAATCTAGGCAGGGGGAGATGCCTCATGAAGCTGCTAGATTGTCTGCTACTGCCATTTCTTTAGTCCCTACTGCTGCTACTACCTCAGTTCCTGCTGCTGTTGTTACTAAAGCTCAAGCCTCACCTCCTCAAGTTGTTGTCTTCTCAGTGGACCTCAGGTCCTTATTATTAGTTTTTGATTCAATATATTTCAGCTGTCTTCCAGTAAGCACTGCAGTCCAGCCATCAGAGGATCTCACCAAGGCCATTGTGCCCTTCTCAAGCTATGATACCAGCTTAATTAGCTCCTATATAACCTCCCTATATACTGTTGAGCCTTCTGTTTCCAGTGATCTTACTGCTGCTACTCCTGCTGACAATAATGTTGCTGTTTCTGTTGCTGCTACTGATATTGTTGTTATTGCTAAAAATTCTGATGATATACATATGACAGAGGCATATGAATTTGAGCCTGCTGTCATTGATGATGTTGCCCCTGCTGATATTTTTGTGTCTGAAACTATTTTATCTGAATCTGCTGCTACCCCAGCTGCTGCTGTCATTACTGCTACTATATCTTCTGAGAGTATTGCCCCTGGAACTTCTATTTCTGATTCTACTGCTAATGCTACAACTAATATCACCACTATCTCATCTTCTCCAACCCAACAACAAAAAAACTATCTAAAAAGGATTGATGCTTTATATGATGAGCAAAGCTCTGAAAGTGATGAATATAGGGCTGATTCTGATGATTCCTCAGCCACTATAGCCAGGAAAAGAAAAGCAAGGAGCAAGGCTATGAAAAGAGTTCCCCCAGCCAAAGTCAAAGATACAAATGACATACCTTATTACATTCTTCATGACTGCCCCATTACTGAACATTGGATGCAGTATTCCAAGAATCAATTGAAAGCCATGAAGAAGAAGAGGAAATATGAGAAAGGATCTTCACAGTTCCATCATCATCCTCCACCTCCTCCTCCTGATGCAGGTGCAGGTGGTAGCTCTGCTGCTCATCCTTCTACTAGAAGTCAAACCCCCTGTTGGGTACATTGGTTTAAAGGTACCTGATTTGAAGAAGCCTCACCCAACTCAATGATATACATCAAAATGTATTTGATGTGTTGTTGAGTTTACTTGTGCAGGTTAAGTATTTGCAGGACTGAAGCAAAAAGTTTCTAAGTACATGTGTCGACACCCAGAGGGAAAGTGTCGACACTTAAGAAGACTTGTGTCGACACCCAGACAAGCAGTGTCGACACTTGGAGTCATTGTGTCGACACTAAGGATGCAGAGTCGACACAAGACACAAAGTGTCGACACAAGGAGCTGTGTCGACACTCAGTGAAGAAAAGTGCAGTAAAGCTGTGTCGACACTTAGTAGCAGTGTCGACACCTAGAAGAACTGTGTCTACACCAGAAAGTGTCGACACCTGGAGCTGTGTCGACACTAAGCAAAAGTTAGCAGAGACTAAGTATAAGTGTCGACACCCAGAACAATGTGTCGACACTCAATAGAAGAGTCAGCATTTGAAGAAAGTGTCGACACCCAGAATAATGTGTCGACACACAACAGAAGAGTCAACACTTAAAGAAAGTGTCGACACAAGACAGTATGTGTCGACACTCAGCTGAAGACTCTACACTTGAAGAAAGTGTCGACACATGGAGCTGTGTCGACATGTAGTGAAGAACAGCAACATCAACAAATTATTCTAAGTACAAGTGTCGACACTATGGGAATGTGTCGACACTCAGCTGAAGTCTCAACAAGAAGAAGAATGTGTCGACACAAGGAGATGTGTTGACACTCAGCAAGTATCAACACTGAAGACATGTGTCGACACCAAGAAGTAGTGTCGATACTTAACAGATTCAACACATGAAGATGTGTCGACACAAAGGAGATGTGTCGACACTTAGAAGAATTCAGCAAAATACAGAAGATGAAGTTCTTGTGTCGACACTAAATTTCAGTGTCGACACATGAAGAAGAAACAGTGTCGAGACATAGAATCTACAACACAAGAAGTTGTGTCGACACCTTGTAGACTTGTGTCGACACTTACACAACTTGTGTCGACACTTGGTCCATAAGTGTCGACACTTAAAGACAGAAAGTCTCGACACTATCAAACAGTTAGAAAATTTTCAAGAACTGACTGGATGACTTGACAGCTGCCGTTCCAGCCGGTCTACAGCACTTGTCAGAGTTGTCAGAAAGCAGTTATGAACCGGACCAGCCGGTTACCATGAAGAAGACCTATAAATAGGCTTATGCAGTCTACAGAAAAGTTGTGGTTGAAGATTGATAAAGTTCAAATTATTGATCAAGTATCTAACAAAGAAGATCTAGCTATTCCTTGAAGAATAAAGTGCAGATCTAAGAAGTTGGAGAGAGAGAGCTCCATCCAAGAAATCAGCCGTTGGAACTAGGCTGAGAAGAAGGGTTCAGATTTATTCTGGATCTTAAGAAGCAGAGATCAAGGATCAACTGCAGAAGGAGTCAATCTCATTGAGTTCTACTTTCAAGAAGATTTGAAGAAAGCTAAGTCAGATTGATTTCAGCTGAGTTCTTCTAAGAACTCATCAAGAAACTCACAACTCCTCTCTCTTGTCTCTGGGTTGCTGAGTTAACAATTGTATAATCATTTTTATCTTGTAGGATCTTTTGGATCTCAGTTTTTGTAAGCCTGTAATTATAAAGGCTGAGTGTAGGACTTGAGAGCCTGAGTGTAGGAGATTGAAATCTCTGAGTGTAGGCCTTGGTGGCTGAGTGTAGGCCTTTGTGGCTGAGTGTAGGCTTTGTGGAAAAGCTGAGTTGTAGGGCCTTGGGCCTGAGGTGTAGGAACCAGTTTGGGTTCTGAGATAGTGGAGAAGTTTGGCCGAATCTAGTACACTGCTAGATAGGCAAAGGGGGAAAGTGAATGTACCCAAACCTTGGGGAACCACTATAAAACTGTGTGTCTTATGTGTGCTGTGATTTGCTGTGAATACTGTGTGATTGCTGTGCAATAGTAGATTAGATTCTGTGTTAAAAACTGATTGCTGCCAAAAAAAGTTAAAAAGAATTTGGTCACCTATTCACCCCTCCTCTAGATGTTTAGGTACTATATCTTTCAAGTGGTATCAAAGCCAGGTTCCTCAAAAAGGACTAACAGTCTGAGGAGATCCTGATTGGCAGTTTCAGTCTAAGTCAAATTACAGATTCAAGAAAATCAAGAACCATGGGTTCCACAGATAATCACAAGGAATTGGGATCTATGAAATTACCTATATGTAGGAAAGAGATTTTTGGGATCTGGAAGGAAAGGGTAAGGCTGTTTATGGAAGCCTCAGACCCTAGGATTTATATCAAAGTCAAAGAGGGGCCATATGTGCCCATGAAGATATCAGTTCTAGATGCAAATCAGAGAACACCAAAGGATTTCTCTGAAATGACAAAGGATGAGATTGTCCTAGCCACCATGGACAAAAGGGCTCAAAACATTATAGTGAGTGCCATAGATGATGCAACTTTTCAGAATCTTATACACTGTAAGACAGCCAAAGAGATGTGGGATACTCTTATTGTGTATATGGAGGGTTCTGAAAAAGTAAGGCAAGATAGAAAATCCTTGCTAAATCAAGAGTATGAAAGTTTTAGACAAGGAAAGGGTGATAGCATAACTGAGTGCTATAAAAGTTCTATAGGATAGTGAATGAACTCATGTCTTATGGAAGAGAGTTCAGTAATTATGAACTCAATGACAAGTTTCTAAGGTCCCTAACTAAAGATTGAGACATCAAGATCTGTGCCATTAGAGAAATGGCTAAGTTGGGAGAAATTCCTCCACCTACACTGTTTGGCAAATTGTTGTCATATGAAATGCAGTTGACAGTGAGGAAAGAGGAGGAGAAATCAACAAGAAATGAACATAAGGAAAGAACAGTAGCTTTCAAGATAGAAGCCCCCAAAAAGTACAGGAGTAAGTCACCAACTCCACCTCCAAAGGTTGCTGAATCAGAGTCAGATGAGTCTGTCAGCACAAAGTCTGAAAGCAGTGAAAGTGATGAAGACTTTGCTGCCTTCACTAGATATTTTCAGAAGTTCTTAAAGAAGAAACAGTGGAGGTCAAGGCCTTCTACTTCACAGGGAAAAGAAGACTTTTATCAGAATAAAAAGGCTTCAAAGAAGGACAGGAAGAGGACTAAATCTAGTAAGACAACTGTTTCAAAAATAGTGTGTTATTGCTGCAATAGACAAGGACCATGTTGTTGCAGATTGTCCAGAAAAGAGAAAGGAGTCTGGTGACAGGAAGAGGACTCATTTCAAAGGCAAGAAAGAGAAGTCTTTTGTTGCCAAAAAGGAGAAGACTCTGTCAGATATTTCTTCTTCAGAAACTGAGTCAGATGCTGAGGCATACATATGGCTGTTTGCTGAAGAAGAAGAAGAAGAGTTCATGCAGATTATGGAGTCTATATATGAACAAGAAGACAGTCAATGCCAAAGACTGATGGCATTGACTGAAAATGACAAATTCCTGGAGCAGCCAGGACCTAGTAAGGTACAAAGTTCAACTTTAAGTTCAGTTTCTTGTTCCAGTACAGAATCAGATTCATCATCATTGAAAGTGCAACTAGATCTGATATACTCTAGAGGGGGGGGGGGGGGTGAATAGAGTATATGGTGCTTTAAAAACTTTTACAAACTTTTATAACAATTGTTGTAATATGTGTGAGCAGGGAAGCAGAAATAAATCTAATCACAGAACTAAGGTAAGCAAAAACTAAGCACGGAGAAAATCAAGGCCAGAAACAAAAATGAAAGCAAGCAGAACCAGAAAACACAAGGAAATATAGTGGTTCCCCAAACTTGGGTACATCCACTCTTCTTTCACCCTAGGTAGGAATCCACTGCAGGATGAGTTGATCAGGTGTCCTGGGCACCAATGAGCTTTTGATAAGGTGCTCAAAAACCAAAGCAGATTTTTTGATCAGGTGTCTTGCCACCAATGAGCTTTTGACAAGGTGCTCAAAAACCAGGTTCAAACTTTTGAAGGGAGTTTGAAAAACCCTTTACAGAGTGGGGGTGAGAGAGTGATGGCAGTCTTCTCTTTCTCAAACAACTGAGAAGACTATGTGGATTGATGTCAAATCTCCCCCTGAATCCTTGAAATATTCAGGAAGAAAAAGCTTTGCTGAGGGTGATAGGCCATCAAAGGTTGAACTCCAGCAATGGATGATTTCAGCAATAGCTGAAATGTTGAATGTTTGGAGTCAGAAAATATGTTGGCCTTGAACACTTTGAAAACTACAGAGATCTGAAGATTTGAGAAAACTTGATCTCCTTTGATGAGTGTTCTTGAGAATTCTTTGTGATAGAAGATTTTGAATGAGTCTCTGTAATCTGTATTGTGTGTTCTCTTCTTCTTGTTCTACTTGGAGATTCAAAAACATTCTCTCTTTTATTCTCTGGTCCTTAATAGAATATCATTCTCTGTCAAGGATAGCCGTTGGTCTGTATTGATTGCAACCTTAATTGCATAATCTCTTTTTGAGGAAAGTCCACAGAATTATTCCTTGAAAAGTCCTTTGAAACTTGGTCCAGAATTGAATGAAAACGGCTAGCAAATCTTTGAATTAATTGCAGAATAACTCCTAACTGATTTGAATTTGAATTCTGGAAGTTATCTGAAATCGTCGAACTGAGCTCTGCTATCGTCGAGCTGAGCTCAGCGATCTGAAAACACACAGCAGCAAGATAATCGTCGATCTGAGCTCAAAGATCGTCGAACTGAGCTCAGAGATAAAGATCTAATGCAGAGTCGAAATCGTCGACCTGAGCTCACCGATCGTCGAATGGAGTTCGATGATATTATGAAGTTGAGCTCAGCGATCGTCGAATGGAGTTCGACGATCTGTCGAAGTTGAGCTAGACGATCGTCGATCGGAGTTCGACGAATCGTCGTGCTGAGCTCGACGATCAGACTTAGTCTCCAGACAGAAAAACTTGGTCTTCAGGGCAGCTTCCAAACCTAGACTTCTAACCCTTAGACTCAATTCTAATTGACCTTTTAAGCTATACAGGAGGTCAAGCAAAGGTTCCTAGAGACATAGTGATCCTGACCCAAATTAGTAATAGGGTGTTCCAACAATCATCATATGATGAGAGTGCATCTGAGTTTGAAGAAGATATTCATCAGCTGATAGATGAATATAAAGTACTGTTGCAAGCTTACAAGAAGAGCAAGTCCCTAGCCAAAAGTCAGGCAAAGGAAATTGCTGATCTCAAAGCTGCTGCAACAGATTCTGAGAAGTTATTTGATCAAAAGCTTAATGAGATAGCCAGACTGAAGCACATAACAGTGATTCAGATGGGAACTATATCATTTAAAAATGATCAAATCAAGAGTCTGGAGATTAATCTTCAGAAGGAGAGAGAGCTTGTTGCTAGGTTTTATAAACCTAAGTCAGTGTTACCCATAATTGATGAATTTGTTCATCACAAGGGTAAAGCTGGACTGGGATTTACTAGACCTGCAAGTACTGAGCAGTCCAAGTCCAAGTCCAAGGGCAAAGCCCCAACACTCAACAAGTCAGCTGTAGATAAGACAGCAAAGACAGTACCTAAGCAAAGGTACAATAAGTTTGAATGTTTGTGATGTGGCAAGGTTGGCCATTTTGCAATGGACTGTTGGCACAATGCTAGTGCCAAAGTGAGTAACAAACTACCTGTTGGAAAGCCTGTAGGTATCTTTGTCAGGTTGCAAACTAACAAGTACCAAGGACCCAAGAATTCTTTGGGTTCTAAGGTTCATTAATCTGTTTTGCAGGTGAGTCCAAGTGGCCATGCCCCAACATGGTACTTGGACAGTGGATGTTCCAGACATATGACTAGAACTAGAGGATTACTAAGGGACTACATTCCAATAAAAGATGGTCCAAAAGTCACCTTTGGTGGTTCTGAAAAAGGAATCATCAAAGGATTTGGTAACATTTCTAGTAACTTGGTTACCATTACTCAAGTGGCTTATGTTAAAGGGTTGAAACACAACCTAATAAGTATAAGTCAATTAAGTGATGTAGGGTATGACATCTCATTTGTTAAAAATGGTTGTCATATCAAGAGGTCAACTAATCAAGACATCATTTTGACTGGTTATAGGAAAAGGAATGTCTATTGCTTAGACATTATGGTTGAGAACAATGGTTCTCCAGTGTGTCTTGTAGCTGATGAGACAGTCTCTCATTGTGTTAAATGGCACAAGAGGCTTGCCCATCTTAACTACAAGACTATTAGCAAACTCTTTAGCAAAGAGTTAGTGAGGAATGATCCTCAAGTTAAGTGTGTTAAAGATGGTATTTGCTCAGCTTGTCAAAAGGGCAAGCAGACTAGATCCACCTTTAGAAGCATAGAAAACAAAGATGCTGTGAGGTGTTTATACCTCTTGCATATGGATCTCTTTGGTCCAATGCCAGTTCACAGCCTAGGTAGGAAGGTCTATACCTTTGTAGTTGTAGATGACTACTCAAGGTTTTCCTGGGTGTTCTTCTTAAGACAGAAATCTGAAACACCTAGTGTCTTCCATAGCTTTGTCAAGCAAATTCAGAATGAACTAGACAGTACAGTGGTCAAGATTAGAAGTGACCATGGTACTGAATTTCAGTCTGATAGCATGACAAAACTATGTGAAGAATTTGGGATATTTCAAGAATTTTCTTCACCTAGAACACCTCAGCAAAATGGCATTGCTGAGAGGAAGAATAGGACCTTGATTGAGGCTGGTAGGACCCTATTAAGTGATACATCACTACCAGAATATTTCTGGGCTGAAGCAGTTAATACTGCAAGCCATGTTATAAATAGGGCTACCATCACTAAAATCCTCAACAAGACCCCCTATGAAGTTGTGAAAGGCAGGAAACCAAACCTATCCTACTTCAGGATCTTTGGTTGCAAGTGCTTCATACTTAACAATGGTAAGTCTTACTTAACTAAGTTTGCTGCCAAGTCCCAAGAGGGAATTTTTGTTGGGTACAACAACAACAGTAAGGCTTATAGAGTCTACAACTTGTCTACACAAGTTGTAGAAGAATCTGTACATGTAGTATTTGATGAGACTAAACTTATTAACAATGAGTTGTCTAGTAGTGCATGCAGCCCCACAGGTTTAACAAAGAAGATGGACAAGCTCACTATAGAAGAAGATAGTGGCTGCTGTCCAGGGGGAGAACTACATGTACCAATTGCTGATGAAGTTCAAGGAGTACAGCATGATGGAGATGTTGAAGAGGTTCAACCAGAAGTCAGGATGCCACCAGCCAATAGGCATCTTAGAGATCATCTAGTAGAGCAGATTATTGGAGATCCAAGACAAGGAGTACAAACAAGGAGCAGAAATCTGAATGCAGCAATCTACTCCAGTTTTCTATCTCAAGTTGAACCAAAGAAGTTTGAAGAAGCCATTCTAGATCCACAATGGACTGAAGCAATACAGGAAGAGCTGAATCAGTTCAAGAGGTGCAAGGTCTGGGAACTTGTTCCTAAACCTAAAGACCACAATATAATAAGAACCAAGTGGATCTACAGGAATAAGATGGATGAACAAGGGGTCATCATTAAGAATAAAGCAAGATTGGTTGCTAAAGGATATAGGCAGGAAGAAGGTATTGACTTTGATCAAACCTTTGCTCCAGTAGCCAGACTGGAAGCCATAAGGATGTTTCTTGCCTATGCAACCTTTCAAGGATTCAAGGTTTACCAAATGGATGTCAAGTCAGCATTTCTGAATGGTAATCTTAAAGAGGAAGTCTATGTGGAACAGCCATCAGGTTTTGTTGATTCAACTTTACCTAATCATGTCTATAGACTTAGGAAAGCTTTATATGGGTTAAAGTAAGCCCCTAGGGCTTGGTATGAAACCCTATCTAGTTTCCTCATTGAGAACAAGTTCTCAAGGGGGAAAATAGATAAGACTCTATTCCTTAGGGAATCTAGAGGCAAAGTTATACTAGTCCAAATATATGTAGATGACATTATATTTGGGTCTACTGAAAGCAGCCTTTGCAAAAAGTTTGCAAAACTTATGCAAGGTCAATTTGAGATGAGTAGTATGGGAGAGCTGAAGTTTTTCTTGGGTCTCCAAGTTAAACAGACTGAGAGTGGTTTATCCATTTGTCAGTCTAAGTTCACCCTAGAACTCATAAGGAAGTATGGTATGGATTCATCCAGTACCATGAAGACTCCTATGGGGTCAAGTATGTCTCTTAGCAAGGATGATGCAGGGAAACCTGTAGATGAAACCTTGTATAGAGGGATAGTTGGCTCCCTATTATACTTGACTGCAAGTAGACCAGATATCATGTATGCTACATGTGTCTGTGCAAGGTATCAAGCCTGCCCTAAAGAGTCTCATTTGCCAGCAGTCAAAAGGATATTGAGATATCTAAAGGGCACTCCCTATCTAGGCCTCTGGTACCCTAGGAATGGGGATTTTGAACTAACAGGTTATTCAGATGCAGAATTTGCAGGATGCAAAGAAGATAGAAAAAGCACTACTGGAACCTGTCAATTCCTAGGTGGGAGACTAATTTCATGGAGTAGCAAAAAGCAAACAAGTGTGGCTATCTCCACTATAGAGTCATAGTATGTGGCTGCAGGAAGTTGCTGTGCTCAACTTCTGTGGATACAACATCAGCTTGAGGACTATGGATTTCAGGTAAGTAGAACTCCACTCTTCTGTGATTCTACAAGTGTTATTTCAATTACACATAATCCTGTATCTCATAGTAGAACAAAACATATTGAAATTAAATATCATTTTCTTAGGGAGCATGTAGAAAGAGAAGATATTTTACTTGAATATGTTAAAACTGATAATCAATTAGCTGATATGTATACTAAGCCCCTAGAAGAAGCTAAGTTCAATAGATTTAAAATTGAACTAGGAATGATAAACTTAGAGTAAGTTTACAGAATTGAAATTGGCTAAGTAAAAAGGTGTCGACACATAGAGATTTCTGTGTCGACACCGAATAGTGGTGTCGACACTTCAGGAAAAAGGTGTCGACACATCTAGGAAATTGGTGTCGACACTTCAGAATATTAGTGTCGACACATGACATGTAGGTGTCGACACATCCAATGTGGTGTCGACACTTAGTATTTACTCAGAATTCTCTAAGTAAAGTCTCGACTATGTGTCGAGTTATGTAGTGTCGACACATAAACAAGTGTCGACACATAAAATTTGTTGACTAAACTTGTGTCGACACATATGTGTCGAGACATTATAAGTCAGTGTCGACACTTATTGCCAGTGTCGACACAATTTAAGTTAGCTGTCCCGCCTGTTCATCTTCAAAATTAGAAAGGTATAAATAGGGTTTTGTCTTAGTTTGTCGACACACTTTCAAAGTTTCGAGACCAAACTTCTGTGTCGACACCTCTCTTCTCTCAAGACAAATTCTACAAATCCTAATGGCACCTAAGCTAGAGGAGAACGTTAATGAAGGATACGAGCTGGTGCGCAATGCTTTCGATGATGCTGATCAAGAAATCCAGACTGTCGTAACCCTAGTAGCCGATTCAGGGTTAGAATATCTTGTTTCTGAACCTACTAAAATCTGGAAGAAAGAGGTACTAGAATTCCTCAATGGAGCTGAAGTGGACGAATCTGGATACAAAATCAAATCCAGAGTTCATGGAGCAAAGGTTAAGGTATCCTCTAAAAGCTTGAGGAAGGTACTTCAGTTGCCAAGAACTAACGAGGAAGATGAGGTTACTGCTTCAAAGACCAGGGAAGCTCTAACCTGGTGTGGACTGGATCCTAAGATGAAGCTTGGATCAGTGTTTCTTAGAAAGGGCATGAACAATCAAGGGAAATTCCTTTCAGAGATTGTTGGCAAAGTAATACTCAGTAAGCCAGGAGGGCATGACATAGTGTCTGCCCATATGTTTAGTATTATGACAAGGATAATCTTCACTCTAAACACTGACTGGTCTAATATAGTGTTTGAGAAAATTAAGGAAAGCCTAAAGAAGCCCAACCTGGGCAGAATTTTAAGTCTATACCTAGCTGGTACCATACCAGAGGTTATGCAACAAGCTGCTGGAAGCAAAATCAACCACATGAGAAAAATGGATATGAGAATTTTCTCCAGATGGGACAGGGTGTTGTCTAAGGAGATGCCAACCCCTGAGAAGATCATTCCTGAGAAAGAAATTCCACCAAAGAAGAAGAGGAAAACTGCTCCAGTGGCTCAAGTGTCCACTAGCAGCTCAGACAGTGAAGAATAAGTTGTCTTCACACCAGATGAGATTGAGGAAGAGCCTGCTGTGAAGTCTCCAGCTCCTCAAGGTGTTGCTAAGATCCAGGGGGAGCTACCTCAAGCTTGCCCCATACACAAGGATCAAAGCCAGGGGGAGCTTCCAGTTGTAGATGAACCCACTACACTGGAAAGTGAACAAGCAACCAACACAATACTAGAGGTAATCACTGAACTAAATACTTTGGTTTTTCCTATAGAAGATACTGATTTGTCTGATGTTCATCAGCAAACTCAGCTGGATAACCAAGTCCCAGATGCTGTCATAGAAGACACATCTGCTATTGTTCAAGATATTACTGATCCAGTGGTTGAAGAGCCAAGAATTTCTCCAGCTTAGTCTCCAAAAGAATATACCATGGAAGATCTTTTCTTAAATCTAGATCAAGAAGACTTTGGAAAGGACACTACTGCTGCTGAAGGAGAGAATGCTCCAGTTGAGAGGGAGCACATGCAAATTCTGGAAGAGCCTGTAAGGCAAGAACCTGAGACAACACCAGATGTGCAAACTGAAAGGACCCCAAGCCCTAAGGAGAGGGTTGAAATTGCTAGCACCTCAGAATCTGAAGATGAGGAGGCTACCAAGGCAAAGCAAAAGAAATTCCAAGTGTTCAGAAGAAGAAGCCAAAGTTATAAGAAGGCTTTGCAAACTATAGCTCCACAACCTATAGTTCAGCCAGCCCCATCAATAGACTATAGTGATCTGATAGTTGTCATATAGCTCAAGTTGGATGAGCATAGAAAAGCACTAGAGACTTATGTGGATGTAGGGCAGAAATCATTGCAATTTGATCTAGCCCAGGACATAAAATCTATAAGGTTTGAAATGAACCAAAATAAGAAGGAGATGACAGACTGCTTCCACAAAGGGGGGAATGCAGTGGTGTACTTAGCTACACACCAAGAAAAGATAAAAGCACAAGTGGATGACATGGCTGTGAAGCAAGGTTATGTTCTTGAAAATCAGATAAGAATGAATGACAACCTTACTGCATCTCACAATGCAATAGTCACAGAACTAAAGAATCTAGCTGCAGGGCAGACTCCAGCTATAGCAAAGGCAGATTTTGACAAAGTATTCCTAGAAGAACTCACTGCTCTTAAAACTGCCATTCAAGAATCTCAAAAGAATATAACTGACAAACTCTAAAGGTTAAAACCTTTCTTTAAAGATGGAGTTAATTACTTGGATAATCAGGTGAGATTTCAAAAAGATGATGTGAGAGATCATATCGAAAGAGAAGTCATAAAGGGGGAGATGGTTTTAGTCAAGGCCAGCTCTGATCATGCCAAATGGATATCAAATTCTATCAGAGCTACACTGGGTTATCCTCCTCTTTGTGATGATGATAATGTTGCTGAATCTGGCATTCATCCTGCCTATCTTGGAGGGGAGCAAGCTGAAGTGGCTCAAGTCATATATCCTCCTCCAGATTTTGACATGATTCATGCAGATGTACAGTCCATATATAGCCCACCTGGGGGCAAGGACAATGTTATTATTGAGAAAGTTGTTCAGCCTATATCTGAAGCCATGCAAGAGGCACTGCAGAAAGAAGAAGAGACTAGATTGTCTAAGAAGAGGTTTAGGGAACAAGCTGAACAAAGACCAGACTTTGAGCAGTGGAGCCCTACCTTTAGAAACATTATATTAACTGCCTGAAAAGCTGCCAAAGATAATGTGCATGACAGGAACAAATGGTTTTCTGAGGCTGAATGGAGAAAACATGAGACTAGGCAGGAGGCAATAGTCCAATACAGAAGGAAGGCCAAGATGGGAAAGCTACCTCCTACTGCTCAGGAGCCTAGCAAGTACTTTCCAAAGCCATACCATTATTTTGAAAGGCAGAAGATTAAAGCAGAAGAGCTTAAGAAGAAAGATCTGAAAGGCAAGAAGCCTGCTGATGCTGAAGTTGCTGATGCTCCTGTTCAAGCTAAAGTTCAAGTTGGAAAAGGAATTGTGATTAAGGAGCCAGAACAGAAATAGAATTAGAATTTTCTTGAAGTTTACTTTGTAATCTTTTTGATGTAAAACATTTTGTGAACTTCTGAAAAAGAATATGACAGATATTAGAACAATGTGTTATATGTTAAATCTATTTCATATTTGTTCTGTGATGATGTCTATGTCTATTTCATATTTGTTCTGTGTTGATGTCTATGAATACATGTGTGATTGATACATGTTTATGTTTACCCTGCTGTATATAATCCTGCTTTACATCATTTTGTAATTTTATTTATGAATGGTGTATATCATTGACTAAGGATTATGACTTCTCCAAATAGGGGGAGATTGTTGGGTACATTGGTTTAAATGTACCTGATTTGAAGAAGCCTCACCCAACTCAATGATATACATCAAAATGTATTTGATGTGTTGTTGAGTTTACTTGTGCAGGTTAAGTATTTACAGGACTGAAGCAAAAAGTTTCTAAGTACATGTGTCGACACCCAGAGGGAAAGTGTCGACACTTAAGAAGACTTGTGTCGACACCCAGACAAGCAGTGTCGACACTTGGAGTCATTGTGTCGACACTAAGGATGCAGAGTCGACACCAGACACAAAGTGTCGACACAAGGAGCTGTGTCGACACTCAGTGAAGAAAAGTGCAGTAAAGCTGTGTCGACACTTAGCAGCAGTGTCGACACCTAGAAGAACTGTGTCTACACTAGAAAGTGTTGACACCTGGAGCTGTGTCGACACTCAGCAAAAGTTAGCAGAGACTAAGTATAAGTGTCGACACCCAGAACAATGTGTCGACACTCAATAGAAGAGTCAGCATTTGAAGAAAGTGTCGACACCCAGAACAATGTGTCGACACACAACAGAAGAATCAACACTTAAAGAAAGTGTCGACACAAGACAGTATGTGTCGACACTCAGCTGAAGACTCTACACTTGAAGAAAGTGTCGACACATGGAGCTGTGTCGACACTTAGTGAAGAACAGCAAGATCAACAAATTATTCTAAGTACAAGTGTCGACACTATGGGAATATGTCGACACTCAGCTGAAGTCTCAACAAGAAGAAGAATGTGTCGACACAAGGAGCTGTGTCGACACTCAGCAAGTATCAACACTGAAGACATGTGTCGACACCAAGAAGTAGTGTAGACACTTAACAGATTCAACACATGAAGATGTGTCGACACAAAGGAGATGTGTCGACACTTAAAAGAATTCAGCAAAATACAGAAGATCAAGGTCTTGTGTCGACACTAAATTTCAGTGTCGACACATGAAGAAGAAACAGTGTCGAGACATAGAATCTACAACACAAGAAGTTGTGTCGACACCTTGTAGACTTGTGTCGACACTTACATAACTTGTGTCGACACTTGGTCCATAAGTGTCGACACTAAAAGACAGAAAGTCTCGACACTATCAGACATTTAGAAAATTTTCAAGAACTGACTGGATGACTTGACAGCTGTCGTTCCAGCCGGTCTACAACACTTGTCAGAGTTGTCAAGAAAGCAGTTATGAACCGGACCAGCCAGTTACCATGAAGAAGGCCTATAAATAGGCTTATGCAGTCTACAGAAAAGTTGTGGTTGAAGATTGATAAAGTTCAAATTATTGATCAAGTATCTAACAAAGAAGATCTAGCTATTCCTTGAAGAATAAAGTGCAGATCTAAGAAGTTGGAGAGAGAGAGCTCCATCCAAGAAATCAGCCGTTGGAACTAGGCTGAGAAGAAGGGTTCAGATTTATTCTGGATCTTAAGAAGCAGAGATCAAGGATCAACTGCAGAAGGAGTCAATCTCATTGAGTTCTACTTTCAAGAAGCTTTGAAGAAAGCTAAGTCAGATTGATTTCAGCTGAGTTCTTCCAAGAACTCATCAAGAAACTCACAACTCCTCTCTCTTGTCTCTGGGTTGCTGAGTTAACAATTGTATAATCATTTTTATCTTGTAGGATCTTTTGGATTTGAGTTTTTGTAAGCCTGTAATTATAAAGGCTGAGTGTAGGGCTTGAGAGCCTGAGTGTAGGAGATTGAAATCTCTGAGTGTAGGCCTTGGTGGCTGAGTGTAGGCCTTTGTGGCTGAGTGTAGGCTTTGTGGAAAAGCTGAGTTGTAGGGCCTTGGGCCTGAGGTGTAGGAACCAGTTTGGGTTCTGAGATAGTGGAGAAGTTTGGCCGAATCTAGTACACTGCTAGATAGGCGAAGGGGGAAAGTGGATGTACCCAAATCTTGGGGAACCACTATAAAACTGTGTGTCTTCTGTGTGTTGTGATTTACTGTGAATACTATGTGATTGCTGTGCAATAGTAGATTAGATTCTGTGTTAAAAACTGATTGCTGCCATATAAAGTTAAAAAGAATTTGGTCACCTATTCACCCCCCTCTAGGTGTTTAGGTACTATATCTTTCACCCCCTATCAGCCTCATGGAAGATCTCAATATAGAGGAAGCCAATCCAGAGGTTCTCAATCTAGGAGAGGAAATTATAGAGGAAACCAAAGGGAATTCCAAGTTTATTCAAAAGGCTATTCAAGGCAACATCCATACTCAAGGGAAGGACAAGTTTCATCTGATACTACCTCAGGTCCTTTTCCCTACAAGCTGAAAGAAGTAGTCTCATCCAGTGCTCCTCCAGATAATCCTTCTAACAGATATGAACCTCCAGTGCCCTTTGAGGATCCAGAAAACAATCCTACTACATGGACTGCTAGAATGAAAGAATTAGCTGCCTTGGATCAAATTAAGAAAGCCAGAGAGCAAGGCAAGGACACCTCCAGCATTACTATATTGTTAGAGCAAAGAAAGAAGGAACTTAAAAGATATGCCTCCAGCAAGTTCTTTCATTCTGAAAGATACATGGAGCTGCACCCTGAAGCTGTGGTACCAAGGCCTAAACAACAAACATCTCTAGGTGCAGCTGATGATAGAAGATCCAAAAAGGAAGCTCTTAACCCCAATAGAGAAATTAAACTTATAAAGAGCAAGGAGAAGGAATAATTCTGTAAGGTGACAATTATTCTGATTTCTGATCTTTATGAGATATTTTATCTGTGATTCTGCAATGTCTTGTTTATTGCATTGTTGTTTGTTATATTGTTGCTTTTATTTCAATTTTTGTAAATAGTAATCCTAACCCAAATAGGGAGAGATTGTTGGAACACCCTATTACTAATTTGGGTCAGGATCACTATATCTTTAGGAAACCTGTTTTTGACCTCATTATATAGATCTAAAGGTCAATTAGAATTGAGTCTAAGGGTTAGTAGTTAGGTTTGGAAGCTGCCCTCAAGACCAAGGTTTTTCAGTTTGGAGACTAAGTCATTTCGTCGAGCTCAGTATGACGAATCGTCGAACTCCAATCGACGATCGTTGAGCTCACTTCGACGGATCGTCGAACTCCATTCGACGATCGCTGAGCTCAACTTCTACAAATCGTCGAACTCCATTCGACGATCTTCGAGCTCAGTTCGACGATCTTGACTCCAGTATTGATTCTCTATCTCCGAGCTCAGTTCGACGATAGTTGAGCTCAGATCGACGATCTCTGTTGCTGTCTAAGTCCAAATCGCTGAGCTCAGTTCGACGATAGTAGAGCTCAGTTCGACGTTTTTCTGAATAGTTAAATGATTTTCAAGATTCAAATTCAGAACAGTTAAGGAGTTATTCTCAGCAATTAATTCAGAAGATTTTGTAGCCATTTTCATTTATTCTGGAGCAAGTTTCAAGGGATTATTAAGGAATGTTTCTTTGGACTTTCCCCTAGAAGACAATTGCAATTAAGGATGCAATTAATGACAGGCTAATGACTATTCTGGACAGAGGATCATTTTCTATTCAGATCAAAAGGAATAAAAGACAAGATTTTTGAATTCCTGATAGTAATCAAGAAGTAGAGAACAGAAAGAAGAACAAGGAGAGACACACATTCTGCAATATTCATTCTCTGCAAAACTTCTCTGCAACAACTCTTCTCTGGAACAACATCTTTCTCAACAACAATCACTCAAGAAAAAGAGAAAGAGAGCTACAGACATTCTCTGTCTCAAAGAATTCACACAAGAACACCATCACCAAAAGAAGATCAATAAATCTGAAATCTTCAGATCTCTTTTGATTCAAGTGTTCAAGGACACCATCATTCAAGACTCCAGACACCTCACATTTCAGCTGTTACTGAAATCATCAATTGCTGGAGATCAATTTCTGAAGGCCTATCACCCTACAGCAAAGCTTCATTTCCTGAACATCTCAAGAACTCAGGGGGAGCTTTGACAACATTACTGAATCCACATAGTCTTCTCAGCTGCTTTGAGAAAGAGAAGACTTCCATCACTCTCTCATCCCCACCTCTATAAAGGGTTTTTCAAACTCCCTTCAAAAGTTTGTGTTTTATTTTTGAGCACCTTATCAAAAGCTCATTGGTGGCAAGACACCTGATCAAAAAATCTGGTTTGGTTTTTGAGCACCTTATCAAAAGCTCATTGGTGCCCAGGACACCTGATCAACTCATCCTGCAGTGGATTCCTACCTAGGGTGGTAGAAGAGTGGATGTACCCAAGTTTAGGGGAACCACTATAGCTCCTTGTGTCTTCTGGTTGCTTGTCTTTATTTTTGTTTCTAGCTGTGATCTGTGATTAGTTTCTTTTGTAGATTGTGATTAGATAGTTTCTGTGTTTAGATTTAATATTTGCTTCCCTGTTCACTTAGATTACAACAACTGTTGTAAAAGTTTTTAAGAACCATACTCTATTCACCCCCTCTAGAGTATATCAGATCTAGCTCGCACTTTCACATGTGTTGGCCGGGAATGAAGAAAGACCTCAAGTAGTTTGTTACACATTGCGAGGCCTGTCAAAGGGTGACGACGGAGTGCAAGAGCCCCGGTGGTTTGTTACAGTCACTGCCCATCCCCGAGTGGAAGTTTGAGGATATCTACATGGACTTCGTTCACAGGCTACCTCGCACATGCTCAGGGAATGATTCGGTGTGGGTTATCATTGACCGTCTACCAAAAGTAGCCAGGTTCATCCCTATGAAGAAAGAGGCTCACGTGGATGTCTTTGTATGCCTCTTTGTAGAGCAGTTTGTACGGTACCATGGTGTAGCAAAGACAATTGTTTCTGACCGGGATGGTCGTTTTACCTCTAAGGAGTGGAAAGCGTACAGGCATACTTGGGTTCGTGCCTTACCTTTAGCACAACATTTCATCCGCAGACGGACATGGGCAGTCTGAGAGGACCATCAGAACATTGGAGGACCTACTGAGTTTGTGTGTGTTGGATAGAGGAGAGCCGTGGGAAAGGATCTTACCACTGGTTGAATTCTCCTACAAGAATTTCCATCAAGATAGCATCGGTATGGTTCCACATGAAGCCCTTTACGGAAGAAGGTGTAGAACCCCCTTGTCTTGGGTGCAGGATGCGGACCCGAAGGTATTGGGAGTTGAGTACATCGATGATACTGATGCAGTTGTTAGACTTATATGGGACCGTATGCTTGAGGCTCAAATTCGGTAGATGAAATATTATAATGCAAAGCACCGGTTGGTGGAATTTCAAGTGGGTGACAAAGCGTTTCTGAAAATCCAGCTGATGCATGGAGTATCACGGGTGTGAGGTGTGAAAAAGCTCAGCCGAAGGTACGTTGGGCCTTACACTATATTGGAAAGAATTGGCCCTTTGCCCTATCAGTTGCAGTTACCACTAGAGCTAGAGAATCTTCATGACGTGTTCCATGTGTCGTCACTTCAAATGGCATTGTTGCGTCCCGATCAATATATCCCCACCACAGATAGCGTAGTAGGGACTGATAGGTCTGTGTGACTAGAGCCAGAGCGGATTGTAGACAACAAGACGAGGATTTTACGCCGCAAGAGTGTCCCTTTGGTAAAGGTGATGTGGTCTAATCATGGGATGGAGGAGTATACATGGGAGCCGGTGGATTTGATGCAAAAGCGCTACCCAGAGTTGTTCTCCCAAGGTATTTTTAAAAGCATATTTTATTTTATTTTATGTTTTTCTCTCCCCATAGCCTTAGCCTGATTTCAGGGACGAAATATTTTATTTTATTTATAGGATTTATAACATCCTGATTTGCACTAGGCCCCTCGTGCGCACTTTTGAGTCAGAAAAGGTGATTTGGGCTCAGGGAAGTGCTGGTAGCTAGGCTTACACTAGTGAAGGGGAGGCGAAGTCAACCAGAGAAGGACAAGGATAGTGACATGGGCGTGTCCCTACCCGTGTGTGTCCACCCAGTACTCGAGTCGACGACTCGAGTTATTGCCGAGCAGGACACGGGTAGTGACACGAGCGTGTCACTACCCGTGTGTATGAGGATATGTTAGGGACACGGCGTGTCCCAACCCATGTACGTCAAGTAGAGGTCGACGATGAGTGTCCCGACAAGGACACTGGTAGGGACACATGCATGTCCCTACAAGTGTGTCTCCACTCAGCACTCGAGTCGATTACTCGAGAAGTTCCAGAGAAGGACATGGGTGTGGACATGGGCATGTCCCTACCCGTGTGTGTGAGGACACGGGTAGAGACACGAGCGTGTCCCTACCCGTGTGCGTCAAGTGGAACTCGACGAAGCAAGACCCGAGTAGGACACGGTCAGCTATACGACCGTGTCACTTGGACACTGGTAGAGATACAAGCCTGTCCCTACCCATGTCTATGTATCGAAACGGTATTTGAACCGTCGATGATGCTTCGGCCGAGTAGGACACGGGTAAGGACACGGGCGTGTCCCTACACAATCATTTTCACATAAAAAGCGAAGTGAAACCCTAGCCGTTTTTCATTCTCTTCCAAGCCATTCTGAGGGAGAAAACTGCTAGAGAAGAAGAAGGAGGTGCTGGAGCTATTCTACACCCCACGAAGGACCGCTGCTGCCAAGGAGAAGAAGATGTCGCCGAGGAGACTGACAAGGTCCTTGGCCAGAAATGGTGGAAGCGCCGGAAATGAGGTGAGCTTCCTCCCCTCTCCCTTGGTGCTAGATCTCTTGTTATTTCTTACGAGAGACATCGACTCAAGAGAGTCTTGATGGAGAGAAGAAGTTTTCTAGGAATGGCCACGCTAGGACATGTGTTATAGGTTTTAGATGTCTTCAACCTCTCCTTTCTTCTATGTGATGATGGAGGATGGTTTCGTGAAGAGAAGTGGCCTTATGAGGGTGAATAAGGGAGGAGGAAATCTGGATGTGATTTTTGGAAATCGGCTTGAGGAGGAAGATGAACCAACACCGTTCATTCCGCCTTAAGATGCATGGAGAAATCTGTGTTCTACACTCAACTATCTTCTTGTCCATTTTCAAGTGTGATACGGGCAGATCTGGGCTTTCGACTAAACAAGAAAGTTGTATCCACTGTAAATACCTTTCCAACGAGGGGTTACACGCCTTCCCCGGATTTTTGTATCCTTGTGAATCTCCGGTCAAAGGTGCTGTCCTGAAGGTGTTCTGTGCTTAAAATTCTGGGTTTGGTATAGCATTGGAATTGAATTTGGTATAGATATTATAACTAATTGACATAGGGGCTGGAGAATTCCTTATGTTTAAATATCATAGTTTAATGAGTGATGAAATTTTTGGATGGATCACACGTAAACAAATGGAGAAGCAAATTGCACTTGAACGAATCTATTTGGTAGAAATTATTGAACGAACGTTTTGACGTGTTGATGAGATTAGAATGATTTAATATAAGTAATATTGAGGATGTAATGATAACGATAATATGTCGATTATTGATAAGATTGACTCGAATTTGTATACCCGATCGGTGGTGATTGCTATGAAGAACCGATCGTTGCTATTTAGATTATTGATTCATGTGTGCACAATTGATTAAACATGATTAAAGCATGGAAATTGGTTATGTTAGAGTTATGTGGACATAGATTGTAGATAGTCTTATAGACCGCATTGATTCGGGTAATGTTGCGACGCAACATAGACAGAAGGTTGGGCTTGGTCCTCGATGTTCATTTCCCGGGGCTCCTTCCGTACCGGTGGACGGTTGAGCTTAGTCCTCGTGCTCTCTCCGTGGCACCTTCTGTGCCACGGTGATGTGGAATTGCATGTGGTGTGAGTCAACATGTGGTGTCATAATTTTGGGTTAAGGATAGTGTGGCAGGTCTACGGGCTCGCCAGTCATCATACCGACGGGAGTTGACAGATAGACTTTGGGCGGTTGGGCTTGGTCCTCGGTGCTCATTTCCCGGGGCTCCTTCCATGCAAAGTGAACAGTTGGGCTTGGTCCTCGTGCTTTTCTCAAGGCTCCTTCCGGGTGATACAAGGCCAGATCAGGGCTTGGTTCTCGGTGCACATCTACCCGAGACTCCTACTGGGACGTAGTATGCATGGGGCTCTGCTATTGTGTTCTTAGCGTTGAGGCATACGGAGGCCTAAGCGAAGTAGTGTCGATACCCGCCTAATAGTAGAGAAGCCCGCTCTATTGTCATCGCCTAGCCACGACGGTTGACGCTTGAGAGGTTAGCTACCTGCTCGAAAACTGGGAACTATAAGTCTGTGTCGACATTGCGGTTGCATGTGTGTGATCATGGGTGAGTCAATGCATTGCATACATACCATTACAACACATTGCATAACAAGATCCTCATCGTATAAGTTTGTATGAGCACTCCTATTCGACGAGTTACTTTATGTTAAACCGATCCTTAACTTATAAGCTTGTATGGGCATCCTTATAAGTTAAGTTACTTTCCTGTTGTAGAACTCTATACTAGATGGATTGGTATAGCTTGTGTAGAATTGCTAGTGTAGATTGCTACTAATCATGTTATACATTTCCTCTATTACTGCTCTCGTTATATGTACTTATTCCACCTGCTTGTACCTGCTTATATTACTTATTAAATATTGTACCCTGATTCCTTTCTTCGCCTGGTGCCGAGGAGTCGCCCGGGGAGCGGATGTGAAGCCACTTAGTCTTTTTGACTAACGGTTGCTACGTCTTCCTTTCTAGGAGGAAACCCCGCAGGTAGAGCAGCCACAGATTATGTACTAGGATAGCCAGGCCAGGACGATAGGGCCTGAAGGGCGGTACCGCCGCTACCGTCAGTCAGCGATTTGAGTTTTGAGAGACTTTGATGTAGCCATTGGGCATTTATTAGCTGTACTCTGATATTTTAGAAGCTTGTAGTAGCTTCTTGATTTGTTGTACTTTTGGACTATTTATGCTTATGTGTGGATTGACTTCTAAATTATATTTTGGTTGGGTTGGCATTTATTGATATTGGTTGTAACCGGCAGAATAGGCGTCTTGTGGTACATGTTAGCCCGTGTGATAATGCTACCACAAGGCTGCTGTTCTGGGCATAAGACCCCCTTCGTGCCGTGTTCTGTGTTCCGGGAGGGGAGTCTTACATTAGAAAAGTGCAGTGAGGGTGCGTAATTCGATTGATTAGAAAAGTGTTAGTTATAGCGGGTGCAGAGAAAATGGTTTTGATTTGGAAGGTTAAAGAAAACAAAAACTATTATAACTACACGAGGTAATGAGTGCAATTATATAAGTCCTTTTTTTCTATCATATTTTTATTCATGTCCTCTATTATCTACCTCCATTCGTTATAATTGCATAAAAATAGTTAAGAACTTGAATTATCATGAATAGAAGAGCGCAATATAAATTTTCCTTCATTTTCCTTATTAAGTTATTTATTTATTTATTCATTAATATTCTTAATGCAGGTATTGCAAGTCATTGGAACTAAAAGTATTTGATCAGGCAGAGGTGTTCACTGATCCAAGATGACTGATGGCAAGGGCCTTGGATTGGGCACCACACGGGTAGTGACACGCCTATATCACTACCCGTGTCCTTATCAAGAAGGATCAGACTTGGTGCCATGATGAACACACGGCCGTGCTACCAGCCATGAAGAACACACGACCATGTTACTAGTCATGTCAAATGACACAGCTCATGACCAAGCGTGCCTTTTTATTTCAAAAACAGCCCAGATGCACCGTTTACACTCAACACAGCCTATGACATGGCCGTGTTGGAACCCGGTCCAACATCTGTTTGCATGAAGACTATAAAAACCCGCAAAAAGAATTAGGAGGGGACTTTTGGATTGATATACTTGGAGAACTTCTGGAGGATGAAAGTGGAGCACTCAAGCGAAGGGAAATAGAAGGAGATAATCTGTATGGTTTTAATCTTCATGTATCTCTTTTAATATCGCCCTTTTCTTAGTGGATCTAACTTTATTTTATATTTCGCATGACATTTGTTCTTTGAAACGATTCAGTATCATGTATGTTGGTTTTTATATCATATTTGTGGTATTTTATCCGTGTGCGTGGTTTCAAACAAAGAGATTAATCATAGATTTGAAGTTAATATTTGTTTTATATGAATCCCAAACTTCTAGATTGAGAAATTGGAAGTTTGTGATGATGGCTTATAATTTCATTCTCTGGTGTTCTTTCTCTTTGTATTTCAAATTTCATGATTGAGAGATATATTGTTTGGATAATGACATTATGGATAATGAGATTCATAGTATCTTAGAGATAGGATTTCATGATTTTTTGTATTAGACAAGATTACTTTATATTAATGCAAACTAGAGTGTTGTGAATTGTTCGAGATAATATTTACTCAACTTAGGTTTAGGTATTGGATTGCTCAAGAGAGAATTCGATAAAGATTGAATCCTTACATTATAATGAATTTGATAATATTGTTAATACGTGACTACATAGAGTTGAATTAATGAGTGAATATTCTCATGCGATTGCTCTTACACTATCTGCTTTTTATCATCCTTAATTCTCCAATGTCACCTTATCCAATTAGTCCTAGTAATTTTAGTTTAGATTAAACAACCAATTTTAAATATCGGTACGATAATAGAGTGAGAGTGAGTACGAGTATTTGAAATAACCCTGAGGAATACGACACGAGATGTACAATTCTCCTATACTATAATTGATAGGTGCACTTGCCTGAGATTTAAATCAATCTAGCTTATGCGTATCTGCATAGTTTATATTAGAGTGTAGAAAGAATTCACATCAAGTTTTTTAAGAACCAAGTTTTTGGCATCGTTGCCGGGGACTCGTTTTCAATATTTTCAAAGCTTAAAATCTATTAATCTGCCAATTTTTGATTACTAACATATAATTATAAATTAATTTATTGCATATAATTGTAAATTACTAACAGTTAATTATAAATTAGTTTATTGCATAATTATATCGCTTAATCACTATTTTATAGTCTGTTTGTCAATGACAAGGGGAGAAATTCTTGGATAACACCATTTCATCCTGGCGCAGAACATATTATTCACAACACTGGACAAAGGGGCTTGGGAACTGATAACATAGATAATTCAAACAGACTTTCAGAAGAGGAAACAGTAAATTAGGAGATCATCATCCAGATAATCCAAATAACATGGCAAACCAGAACGAGCAAATCATGTCTGACTTTGCTAGACCTAATCTCCAGGGTACTAGGTCAAGCATCATTAGACCACCAATTATCGCCAACAATTTCTAATTGTAGTCGAGTATTATCAGATGGTTCAACAGTATGTCCAGTATGATGGCCTGCAAGATGAATATCCCAACACACACTTAGCCAGATTCTTGGAGATATGTGATAAATTCAAGATAAATGGTGTTACCAATGATGACATTCGATTGAGGTTGTTTCCATTCTCACTAAGGCACAAGGCGAAGAAGTGGTTAAACTCATTACCTAGAGGGTCGATTACTACATGGGATATGATGGTTGAGAAGTTCTTAATGAAGTATTTTTTACCGGTGAAGACTGCAAAGCTAAGGAATGATATTTCTACGTATGCTCAACTAGAATCTGAATCATTGTACGACACATGGGAACGATTCAAGGAATAATTAAGGAAGTGTCCACATCATGCATTACCTTCCTAGCTTCAGATTCAGACCTTCTATAATGGTCTCAATCCAGCCACTAAACAGATGATCGATGCGGCTAGTGGGGTATAACACCCCCATCTGTCGAATGGCATATAACAGAAGGTCTAGCTGGAACCTGACGCCATATACCACGGACAGTTGTAATGGTTATATAAGAATATAAAAAATCCAACTATAACTACTCTCCCAAACACAGAGCATTCTAGCGGAATCTTTTAAACAGTTGGAAAGAACCCATAATTGAATAACAACTATCATGAATGTCCACATACTTCCATAGGAATGAAATAACAAATACACTGAAAGTACTTGGCCTTATGGCCTTACAAGAGTTTACTTAACAAATTAATGATTTACATACATCGGCTCGCAGGCCGGCCATATATGACAAAAGTAAAAAAAACAATTCACTTTGTCCTTCGAGGGCCAGCTCAGCAACATGGGCTTCAGCCTGCTATTTGGTAATTGGCTCCGCAACACCTGCAAGCAACATTCCACCGCACGGTGGGAAATAAAGTAACGGTCAGCCAAAGCCGAACAAATTATAACGACCCCGCCCCTTACTCGGGACAGCGGTGCTCCTTCCCTGTATTTCATTAGCCCAGCTAAACAATAAAGTACAAACATACTTCGCCACACGTGTATATTCGCGTGTCCAAACACCTCGTGCACTCAGGGCACATTATCGGTGAATCCGGTTAATTCCGTGGCTACACCACCATCCCCGGGATTGCAACATCGTGAGCATTTTAGTCTTTCTGACCACAGTCTAAGACTCCCGACTATGCCAACGTCTAGTCCCTCTTTTGGGTCTCTAGTACCGAACCACATAGCCCAGGTCTGATTCCACTTGCCTGTTACTCACTCTGTATAGTCACTTTAAGACGTACGCACGGGCCAAGCTTCTCTTGGATCCCAAAACATTTCCAAACATCACATAACCCAGTTATGTTCAAGGCTGGCTCCCCGGCCGCCAAGTTAGCAGAAAAATGACCACCATCTCTCTCTTCTCCTTGGTGGTTTGATCCGGCCACCCTTTCTCCTTCAAAGATCTTGCAAAAGCTTTATCTCCGGCCACCATCGCCATTGCCGACCTCCAAGTTGCTGTTCGAGTGCTTTGTTGCTGAACTTGTGAAGCATTTTGCTGCGATCTGCATCAACAACTACATCACGAAGAATCCGGTTGTCAAGAAGGAAGTGACAGCCCTTCGGGATACCAGATTCCTTCCAAATACCGTGCTAGGATGAGGCTCGACAACCCTTGCTTCCGGCCGCGAACCTTTGAGAGTCTTCGAGTGCTTGGTTGTATTTCTTTCCCCGATTTTCTTTGATTTATGTTAAACTGAACTTGTGCTATTTTGCTTGAGATTTATTAACTATGTTTTGTTCAAGGTCTTGTTATGGTTTTGTACGGTGATTCCTTGTTCATGATATATGTTGATGAGTTTCCTCCTTGCCAGAGAAAGTCATTTTTGAGCAGTTCTAGCGATTGCTAGAAACGCACGTTGCGAGGAGGTGTTTACGACCCTCATTAGTTTGTTCATCTCTGTTATTACTCCTTGGAGTAATCACCCTGGCGACGCGGTGACGGCGACCCGCACTAGTTTGTCATTGCTTAGTGTAGGAGAACCGAAATCAAAACTCTCGATTTTATTTAGCACTTTCATTCATTTATCTGAAAGCGAAATCTATGTTCCCTACTTGCACTCCGTGTGAGATCGATACTTGGGGAAGCTTCTCCTCCATTTTATTACTTGGCTGTGAATGGTAAACTTACCGCTAACGCATCAAGTTTTTGGCGTCGTTGCCGGCGAGTGAAACTGTTGTGTGGATTTCATTTCTTTTGGGAAACGTTTGTGAGTGTTTTGTTGTTTTTTGTTTTTCTTTCTGTGATTGTTTATGATAGATCTAAACCTTGGTGGAAGGCGCGAAGATTTGGTTGTTGATCCCGAGACTGCATGAGCAAGGAGAGCCCACTTGCATGCTACTGCAGCTGAGGGAAGGATGGATGACTTGGGCCATTTGGGAAATGGTCAAGGGGAACGAATTGTTGAGAACCAGGATGTGGCCTAGACTCGCATTAGGACAATGCGGGATTTCACTACTCCTACTGTGGGAAGTGTTTATCCAGTGTTCGGGCCAGCCATAGCTAATAATCATTTTGAGATCAAGCCTGCGATTTTGAATATGATTAGCAACAATACTCAGTACTCAGGTCTGCCGAGCGAGGATCCTCAGCTACATTTGGCTGAATTTTTTGAGATATGTGGTACTTTCCACTATGCAGGCATTGCAGATGAAGTGGTGAAACTAAAGTTGTTTCCTTTTTCGTTGAGGGATAGGGCCAAGACGCGGCTGCATATGATTGCACCTGGTACCGCTGCCACCTAGGAAGCTTTATCTTCCATGTTTTTGGCTAAGTTTCATCTTGTTGATAAAATTATTAATGCTCGCAGGGAAATAACCACGTTCAGACAGCTGGATCAAGAAACTCTTTCTGAGGCATAGGAGAGATTTGCGGACCTGCAGCGCCATTGTACTCTTAAAACGGCTGTGAGCCTTGGAATTTGGTGGAGATATTCTATTTCTCCATTGAGCCAAATTTCAGTGCAATGATCGATGTGGCAGTGGGTGGCACGATCATGAACTTATCTCCTAAGGAAGCATTGAGCCTCCTTAAAGACACAGCCTACCACAGCAGGTACTGTACAGCGGGCAGGAATGTTCCTAGAGGGGTAAGAAATTTGTTTGATGCAAATACGGTGGGGCTGCACGCTAAATCAAGCTATCCTACTTTGGGTGGGAAGATGATGTTGACCCGATCTACCACACCGCCTGCCCCTGTGATGAGCATGTCATGCCAAGGATGTGGTAACTCTGGCAAACCACACTTATGAGTGCCCCGCTGGTGAACTGTTTGCTGAACAGTCAGGTATGACTTGTGAAGAAAATGTTAATTTTATAAATAATCAAAATTGTGTTGTCCCATACAATAATACTTATAACCCTAACGCGAGGAACCATCCCAATTTCTCGTGGAACCAAAACGCGCCTAGTCAAAGATGGCAGGGGGGCAGCATCAATTTGATGCTCAGGCTTCTGGTAGCCAGCCGTGACCGTCTCAGCTGGGTTATAATCAAAATTTTCAAGGGTCGCAAAAGAGCGCGTTAGAGGAGATGATGGAAAAGTTTGTTGAAATGGCCCAGTCGAATATGGCTACTCAGACTCCTTCCATGAGGAATTTGGAAATGCAATTGGGATAATTGGCCCATGTTTTTTCTGAGCGCACCCGAGGCACACTTCCTAGAAATATGGAGAAGAATCCCCGTGAGCAGGGTAAGAGTGTTGAGGATGTTGGGGAATGTAATGTCCAAGAAAAAACTGTTAAGTGTGAGATAAATGTCGTAGAGACTCTAGCACTTTGTGATTACGGTTCATCTTGCAACATTCTTGCTTTGCAAGATGTTGAAAAGATGAATTTGAATATCGATTCTGATGGGAGGAAATCTTTAATGCTTGCTAATGGATCTGTGGTTGAGACCAATGGATAGGTGAAGGGTGTAGAAGTGGTTTTGAATGGGGCGGCGGTCTGCACAGACTTTCAGGTGCTTGGACCCAGGGATAACACGTCAAAACCCATCCTTGGGGTCCCCTTACTTAAAGCAAGTGAGGCGACGTTGCATTTTGATGCTAGTGGCTTCATTGTTGCGCCCAAAGTTATTGCACCTTTACCACCTTCGCCTCCTCAGTTGATTGTTATTGACCTCATAGAACCAGTGAACTTAACTATCTTGTCTTCTAATGATGTTTCTAGTGGTTTTAAGGCAGATTTTCAATCGACGGAACAAGAATAGGTGGAGGAAGATGTTGAAATGTCAATGAGGACTAAAGGGAAAGACATGACACAGGTCCTTGATGGGATACATGATGCTGCTGCTGCGAAAATGGATGTGTTGTGCATGCCGCGTGTGGGCATGCAGAATTTAGATTCAAAAATTGCAAGTTGTTTAGCTAAAGTCTGTAAAACTATGAAACAAGTATCGTGGGTTGATCTTTCACCCTTAGTGGGTGAAGAAAGGATGCCCCCAGATTTGGATGTTAATCTAGCTGCTAAAGAGCCGAGAGTGACCTTACCGCCCTGGCGCTCCTCTTCTGTGGAATTAAAGCGAAAGGAGTTGCTTCTGCATAAAGCGCAGAGTTTTGCCCGCAGGCGCAGGACGGAGGAGGGTAGGGGCAGGGGAAACTTGTCTTCCTTGGGCCCTAAAGCTTTCCCCTCCTCCTCATCTCGCATGTCTGGATGGATCTATCACAAATCAGCGTTTAGCTGAAAAGTGAGGGATCTCTGGGGCCGTTTTCCTTTTGTCTTGTTGCTGCGAGCGTTTTATTTACTTAATGCTTTATGTGGCTTTGAATTCTCTTTCTATGCATATTAAACTTTTGAACCTGAACATTATATAAAACTGTTAATACAGGTATTTGGTCCACCTTAAGGACGGTAAAGAAAAGGGCTTGTGGGAGACAACCCAATTTCGATGTGTTTAATTTGTTTGCTTAGCTTTTTTGAGTGTGCAGGCCTTTTAATTGCTTGTTGGAGATGAGCTTCTTGCCGATGATTTTGTCAGGGTTGCGGGCTTAGTGAGCAAGATTAAGGCAAATCTTCTGGTGTGCTCATCTCCTGAGCATTGGGTAAATTCTCCCCTTATCTTTTTTTTTTAAAATTTTCACTTCCACTTATTTTGCTGTGCTTTTTAGCTTAAGTCTGGGGGGAGATCTTGTCGATGTTACCTTTGCATGTGTACTTCATTTGCATACCAGTAGCTGTTGTTAATTTCTTTGTTTAGTTCATTGCATTGCACATCTTTGCATCCACATGAGTGCGTACTTAGCTTTTTGCGTAAGGCGAGTCAAACTTGTTTCTTTCGTTAAATTTAGTAAAATTACCTTGCTAACATAGGATTGTGAGACGGGATAAAATGTTGACCTTGCTGTGCTCCTAGTAGAATGCTCTCGTCTCGTGTAAAAATTAGAGTAGAATTAATTTTTCTCCATGCTTTTAGTTTTATATTTTTCTAATTGTGTAAATTCTTTTTATTCTACTCAAAAATTGCTAAATCCGGTGTGAATCCGATGGTAGCTTAGGTATATGTGTAGACATCCATTAGATTCGTATTGCTCGAGTCAGGAGGATGGATAGTCTTTCTAGTTGGCTAAGAACTTGCCCCAAGCTACTCTCAAAGCATTGGTGCAGGGTTAGTTAAGCGTGAACATGATGTAGACCATCGTTTTGGCCAGGTTGAGCTTTGTACCCGTTCCTATCATATTATCCTCGCTAGCCCCGTTGTGACTACCCCTCCTATGATTCAGCTCCACTTTTATTTCACCAAAGCCTAGTAGCCGACCGTAGTCACACACCCAAGTCTAGCTTTGCTATTTTCTAATTTGATTGATGGGGGTATTGATGCGGTGTGGATCTTTGTGAAATGTGTGGTTGTGCTCCCATGAAGTTATTTACTAGATTTTTGCATAAGAAAAAGAAAATAACTATAAGATGAAAAGTTCTAAAAGGAAAATTTGAAAAGGAAAGAAAAAGTGGAAAGAAAAGTGTAACTGAATATCTGTTTTGAGTTAGTTTTTGTTGTGGCGTAGGCGGTGCACAGACCCGTATTTCAAAAATTAAGTCTGGGGGCGTGGTGTTCCCTCGTGTTTTGTGGATAGCGGATAAGTTCTTTTGGTGCTAGCTCAGTTGGGTTTTGTGCATAGCCTTCATTTTTATCCTTGATTACCTCGCCATAACGCAAGCCACATTACCACCTGAAGTCCTACGAACTTGCGCTTAAGGCAAACTAGTGCCGTGGAGAGAGTGCGAACGGGAAAGAATATGGTCACCGACATTGCTGGATTCCTTTGGAGGTTCTTCTGAATCCCGATCTTTGGCAATACTCGCCTTAGCGGATAGCCTATTTTCTCCCTACGCGTGACCGGAGGATTCACCGTGATTCTGTTTTTGAGTAGCTATAGAATTTTTGTTACGCATGTTGAAAAGTATAAATTATTTTGTATGCTTAAAAATTTTCTCTACTGTGTTTTTACGCCCGCGAGCGTGCGACTTCGCATGGTATCCCGGATCATAATTACTGTGTTAGTTGGTTCTTTTTATATTCTGCAAGGATCTTCTTTGCTCGGGACGCGCAAATAGGTAAGTCTGGGGGTGTGATGAGTCCCGTTTATATAGGGTTTTGCGGACTCATCTGGGCTGTTTTTCCTGTCTTTGCACTTCACTTTTCAGTTATTTTCATTGATATTTCATTACTGCTGTGTTTCACGTTTAGTGCGCCTTTCTAGCCCGAGGGTGTGCAGATGCGCATTCGTTTGCTGGGGGTATGCACTTGGTGCTCCCCGGGGATCATTCCAGTATTTTTATTGCTTTTTGTTGATTGCTGGAGGGTCCTCCGTTGCTAGTATTGTAGTGTGCAGGTGGTCTGTTTTCCCTACTTCAGAATGTTGATTTGAGGAAGCCGCACAACCGTGCATTTTATTGGCGTACGGTTTATTTTCGTCGTACGTTTTCCTGCAGATCACTTTGGAAGATTGACCAGCTCGTGCGATTATTCACGCACGGTTTCTTATAGCCTTTTGATTTTTCTCTGTTCTGTGGCTGGTCGTGTGTCCTCTTCACGCACGGGTGGAAGTACCCGTGCGTGCGTAGACGCACAATTTCTCCTGGTTGCCTGCATTTTCTGCTTGCTGTCGTTACCCGTGCGAATTACGTCACGCATGGGCAGAATCGCCCGTGTGTGAGTAAAATCGCACGGGTCAACGCTTCTTCTTCCTCAGGCGCGTCCTGGTTTTTAATAGCCCACGCTTCACGCACGGTCGTGCGCCAGACCGTGCGTGACCAATTTTTCTGACTTTTACTATTTAAGCCGCAGATTTCTCCTAGACCCGGACACCACGTTTTTCCCTGCCATTTCCGCCCATTGGAGCGGGAACTCGCCCCTCCAGCCATCGTTTTCTCTCTCCTCCTTGGATGGTTGATCCGGCGACCCTTTCTCCTTCAAAGAGCTTGCAAAAGCTTTATATCCGGACACCATCGCCATTGCCGACCTCCAAGTTGCTGTTCGAGTGCTTTGTTGCTGAACATGTGAAGCATTTTGCTGCGATCTGCATCAACAACTACCTCACGAAGAAGCCGGTTGTGAAGAAGGAAGTGACATCCCTTCGGGATACCGGATTCCTTCCAAAGACCGAGCTAGGACGAGGCTCTACAACCCTCGCTTCTGGTCGCGAACCTTTGAGAGTCTTCAAGTGCTTGGTTGTATTTTCCCCCCTTTTCTTGGATTTATGTTAAACTGAACTTGTGCTAGTTTGGTTGAGATTTATTAACTATGTTTTGTTCAAGCTCTTGTTATGGTTTTGTACGGTGATTCCTTGTTCATGATATATATTGATGAGTTTATTCCTTGCTAGAGAAAGTCGTTTTGAGTCATTCTAGTGATTGCTAGAAACGCGCGTTGCGAAGAGGTGTTTACAACCCTCGTTAGTTCGTTCCTCTCCGCTATTACTCCTTGGAGTAATTCACCATGGCGACGCGGTGACGGCGACCCGCAATAGTTTGTTGTTGCTTAGTGTAGGAAAACTGAAATCAAAACTCTCGATTTTATTTAGCACTTTCATTCATTTCTCTAAAAGCGAAATCGATGTTCCCTACTTGCACTCCGTGTGACATGGATACTTGGGGAAGCTTCTCCTCCATTTTATTACTTGGTCGTGAACAGTAAACTCTCCACTAGCGCATCAGTATTCCTCCAACATAGTCTACTCTCGCTCCCATGAATGCTCCTCACGTCCGCAGTTATCCCAACGGACTTTAACCATTTGGATTTCCTTGTTGCGGAGTCGTTTGACTTCAAAGTCTTCAATGCGTACTGGCTTGACCTTTGCCATCAACCAGTAATCAATCGACACTTGATCGAGCGCAACGAACTGCAAAGGTTCTTGCACGGCCTTCCGTAACATCGATATGTGAAACACATCGTGTAGCCCACTCAACTCCACTGACAGTTTCAATCGATACGCTGCTTCGCCAACCCAATCCAGGATTTCAAATGGCCCAAGGTATCTCGGACTCAACTTCTTCAAGCGTCGAACCCGCGAGACACCCTTGAATGGCTTGATTTTCAAATACACCAAGTCATCAACACTGAACTCCACGATCCTATGCTTGGCTTTATATTATTTTGCCTGCCTGTCCTGAGCGATCTTCAACCGTTCCTGAATTGTACGTATCATTGAAGTGGCGTCTTCCACCTCTTGACATTTGAATAACTTCGACTCGCCTGTCTCCAACCAAGACAACTACGTGCGACACGTTCTCCCATATAAGACCTCGAAAGGCGCCATTCCAATACTCGCTTGATAGTTGTTGTTATATGCAAACTCCACCATGTATAGGTGATCTTCCCACTGCTTTCCGAAATCTAGGACACACATGCGAAGCATGTCCTCCATCGTCCTGTTGACCCTATCGGTTTGACCATCCATCTGCGGATGAAAGGCTGTGCTGAAACTCAACTTAGTTCCCAATAGAATATGCACCAGCCTCCAGTCACTCGACGTGAAGCGTCCATCTCGGTCACTAACAATACTGCGGGGCACACCATGCAATCGAACAATATTATCCACATAGAGTTTGGCTAACTTTTCCACCGGATCTTCCTTCCTGTTCAGGATGAAGTGCGACACTTTTGTCAATCTATCTATGACCACCTAGATGGTGTCGTTTGCCCTCCGTGACTTTGGCAAACCATGCACAAAATCCATAGAAATGTCGTCGAACTTCCACTCCGGGATAGGCAAGGACTTCAAGAAACCTCCGGGCTTCTGGCACTCCGCCTTCACCAAGGCACATGTTTGGTACTTGGCCACATAAAGTGCAACATCCTTCTTTAATCCTGCCCACCAGAACAACTTCTTCATGCCTTTATACATCTTCGTGCTCCCTGGGTGCATTGAGTACTTGGTATGATGAGCCTCGTACATCAACTCCTCCCGAAGATTATCCGCACTAGGGATGCATAGGCGACCATTCCTCCATAGCAGTCCATCCTCAATAGCAAATTGGGAATTTGACCCATCCAAAGATTCATCTAAGATCTACTTCATGCTGCTATCCTGAACCAAAGCCCGACGAACCTGATGAGTCCACTTTATATACCTATTTTCGCACTCATCTGGGCTAGTTTTCACGCGGTTGCACTTCACTTTTAGTTCTTTATCGTTCCTATTTCTTCTAATCTTTATTTCCATAGGAAGTGCATATTTATGCCCGTGGTTGTGTATTTTGTTATTTTTATAGTTTGTACTCCCTTTTGTGATTGTATGGAATGTCTGCACAGATTAGTGATTTGTTTTTCCTATCGGTACAGGGGTCGTGTGCGTGTTCCGGGATGGTTGTGAAACAGGAATACTGCGCACAATCATGGGATATAATGCGCACGACCACTGGTCGTGCACCCCTGATCGTGCGCACTACTCTACGTTTTACAGAATCAGCCTGGGGTAAGCGCACGACCACTGGACATATTGCGCACGACCACTGGTCATGCGCCACTGATCGTGTGCATTGATTCCTCTTTTCTGGAGTCCTGTCTGGGGTAATCACACGACCATTGGACTTAGTGCGCACGACCACTGGTCGTGCGCCACTACTCGTGCGCGTTATCCCAGTTCTTCTTCCTGATCTTCCATGCCAGTGCGCACGAGCACCGGACATAGTGCGCACGACCACTGGTCGTGCGCCTGTGATCGTGCGCATTGTTCATTTCTGCTTTGTATAAATAGTGCAGGTCTCGCCCTAATTCAAAACGAGGATCCGGAGCTCGACATTTCTCCGCCGTTTTCCGCCTTCTCCGCCGTTCCCCTTCATCTTCCACCCTAGGGAGGTGCTCCGGGCAAGCTTTCACCGCCAAATCCAAGCCGGAGCTTCCTCTCGGCCTTCTCCTTCATCTGTGAGCTTCAAGTAGGGATTGATGCCATAGCCATCAAGCAAAGGAAAGCTAGCAAACTTCGTCCGCCATAGTGAGACGAAGAAGACGGGCCATTGGAAGGTGGTGACAACCCTTCTCTATCCCGGACGCAATTGAGGACCGAGCTTGGACGCGGAATGACAACCCGACGATTCCAACCGTGAATCCTGAGCAAGGCTTCAGATTCGGTCGATCTCTTGACTTGTTCTTGCTTTATTGTTGAATATTGGTGTTTAACTTTATTTATATTGATGAAGTATGCTTAGTGTGTAACATGTTTTTATACAATTATGTCTATGTGATTGTATGTTTTCGTTATTTACTTGAGTTGCGCCATATTCCATCCACCACCATCTACCCTTGCCGCACTAGGAATTGCTAGTGGCATGCGTAGCGAAGAGGTGCTCACGACCCTCATTCTGCCATTCTCACCACCTCATCCGCAAGCCTACTCGTCCATCTGCCTAGCGATTCGGTGCATAGCGGCCCGACTAGTCTTCCATCCCGCCTGGCAAAGCATCGCATAGCGGCGTTGCATAGGAGTAGTTGTTAGATTTTTACTTTCTTTTCATCGCAACAATCCAAACCCCCCTTAGTTAGCTCCGACTTGAGGACTTCAATCTCAAGTCCTCCTCGAAACTAACTCCACCTTACTGTGTTCCTTGTGAGATCGATACTTGGGAAAACTCCCATTTTATATTACTTGTGCGACCGGTTCACTGTCGTGATCTTAAGCATCAAGTTTTTGGCGTCGTTGCCGGGGAACACAGTCGTGTGAGTTTGTGGAGAGGGAGATAGTAGATTGAAGCCCTTTTTCCATTTGTGCATATTATTTTTTTATTTGCTTTTGTTATTAGAATTTTTATTTTGCTTATTTCTTTTTACCCTTTTCTGATTTTTGATTTAGATAGCAGATCCGTGCTATTTTTTATTTTAGCTGTGTAGCACTTTTTCAGCAATTATTTTTGTTCGTGATGGATCCTGATGCTGAGTACAGTATCCTTGACACTTTGCGCCGATCCATCGATGCCAATGCTATTATGAATGCCGAGCATTGCATTCGGTGTTTGTTATGTCAAGGTGTGGGCCACATGTTGAAGGATTGCCCTCGTTTGTGCAAGCCTTCTCCCTCTGAGGGCGTGTGCACAACAACCTCCCGTTCGCGGAAGACTGTTGTGGACAAGCCTACTATGGTGTTGCCTGGCCCATACACTGACATAACGCACTTTGCTCATTCTTTACCCGTTGAGATTACTGAAGAATCTCTGGCCGCATACAGCTCTTTCATAGGTGCCTCGATTCCTTTTTACGAGCTTTCCTTGAGTGATGATGATCACTCTGGTGTTAGCCAACAAAAAGAGGAGCAGGAACTCATGGACGCTCCTGTATGGGATGATGAGATTGTTCCGGTCGTCGACGGGGTGGCGTCAGCGAATGATTTTGCGATGGGGCCTGCTCATTCAGTGTTTGATTTTGAGAGCAGCCTTGCCCCTCCTCAATTTTTGTCGGATTGTGCTACTCCTTTTTTTTGTGAGTCGGTTGATGATGCCGTATTTGTTGATGATTCGGTGCCCGAGGTTGCGCCGAAGTGGGATGATGTTTCCTCTATCTCCGACGGAGAAGGTGGATCTTCGGAACACTTTTACGCACCCCGGTGGGATGAGGAATATCCCCTTTCCGATATGGAGGTTTGCACCTCCTTATTGGATGAGGTCGTTCCTCTTACCACCGCGGACCTTGAGTTCTCGGATTCCCCTCGGTACGACTTGTATGATACCGATGATGATATCTGCTTGGATCCTACTGAGAGTGACACCGGGATCACTCTCCCATTTTCTGATTATTTTAGTTCTTTGTCTCCTTTATTTCTTGATCCCCCTTCTCTATCTGAGCCTGTGCAGGCTGAGTATCCACGGGTATGCTGGGATGATGATGAGCCTAGTGTTCTTGCCGTTGCCCTCACATCCTGCACACCTGTGGTTGACGATGCCTTGCTAGGCGAGGATACTTTTTATGATACTATGAGGGAGGACCAGGCCTCCTCCTCATCCTATTTCCTATTTCCTCTGCCTGTGAGGAGCAGGTATGATTATTTAGGCAGAGCGGTAACTGCTCTATCACCGTATCGGTACCCGTTACCGAAATGGATATTAGGCCAGTTACCTGTGCACTTTTTATTTCATAGGCCTATAAGCTAGAACTGTTTAGAATTTAATAAGTCGTGCTGGGATGACAATAACCCCAGTGCTTATCTTTCATTTTCTGCATTTTATTTTTCTTGTCTATTTTAATTTTAGCATTTCTTTTTGTATATTTTGTTTTGTTTTTGCGGAGCTCACCCCTGCAGGTATTCTTGATAACATCGCATTGGCGGGGTTGTGATTCTTCTTATGGCGGGTCTGCTTCGGTTTCCATGCGTCTTCTGGTATGCTCACTAGCTGACCATTGGGTAACCTCTTCCCTTTGCTCTTTATGATTTTAATTTCTCTATTATATGCTGTTTTGCTTAGTTTAAGTCTGGGGGAGAGATCTGTTACCTATTGCACGTGCACATCTCATGTGCATACTAGAAGCTTTTATAGTTTTATTTTGATTAGTTTATTGCATCACACACCACTGCACCCACATGAGCGTGTGCTTAGCTGTTAGTGTGCCGCGAGTTAAACTAATTTCTTCATTAGATTTGGGAAAATTATGGTGCTGGCTTAGGATTGTGAGACGGAGTAAAATGTTGACCTTGCTGTGCTCCTAGTCAACTGCTCTCGTCTCGTGTAGAAATTCGAGTAGATTTAATTTTTCTGTATGCTTTTAGTTTTATATTTTTCTAATTGCGTAAATACTTTTTATTCTACTCAAAAGTTGGTGAATCCGGTGTGAATCCGACGGTAGCTTAGGGATGTGTGTAGACGGCCGTTAGGTTCGTATTGCTCGAGTCAAGAGGATGGATAGTCTTTCTCGTTGGCTAAAAACTTGCCCCAAGCTATTCTTGAAGCATGGGTATAGGTTAGTCACGCATGAGCGTGATGTAGGCCATCATTTTGGCCCAGTTGAGCTTTGTACCGTTCCTGACGTCTTATCCTCGCTAACCCCGTTGTGACTACCCCTCCTTTTGATTCAGCTCCACCATGATTTCACCAAAGTCTCATAGCCAATCCTCGTCGCACACCCAAGTTGAGCTTTAGTGTTTACATTTTAATGTTGGGGTATGATGTGGTGATTTTACTTGTGATTATGTGGAAGGGCTCCCAAGTTTATTTCTGCTGAATTGTGAAAATAAAATGAAGAAAACGAAAAAAAAGAAAAAAGAAAAATATTTGTAAAGAAAAAGAAAAGAAAAAAAAAGTGAAAAGAAAAAGTTTAAATTGAAAATCTTTTTGGGAAATGTGATTATATTTGGAGTAGGCGGTGCACACACCAATATGTTAAAAGTTAAGTCTGGGGGTGTGGTGTACCCGCATATATTTTGGTTAGCTGATGGATTCCTTTTATACTATCTCATTTGGGTTAGGTGCATAGCCTTCCTGTTTATCTTTGTTTACCTCACCGAAACCCAAGCCCCATCTCTTCACCTAAAGTCCTACTGATTCGTGTGTGAACCAAACCAGTGCCGTGGAGAGAATGCAAAAGGGCAAGCATATGGTCACCGACATTGGTGGATTCCTTTGGAGGTTACCCCGAGCCCCGATATTTGGCAATGCTCGCCTAGCGATTAGTCTACTTTCACCCTACGCATGACCGGATGATTCACCGTGATTCTATTTTTGAGTAATAATAAAATGTTGATACGCATTGTGAAAAGTATAAACTATTTTGTTTAATTAGAAATTTCTTCTATTATATTTTTACGCGCGCGAGCATGCGACTTCGCATGGTACTTCGTATCGCAATTTCTTTGTTAACTAGTATTTTTCCCTATCTGCTTAGATTTTGTTTGCTCGGGACGCGCAAACAGTTAAGTCTGGGGGTGTGATGAGTCCACTTTATATACCTATTTTCGGACTCATCTGTGCTAGTTTTCACGCGGTTGCACTTCACTTTTAGTTCTATATCGTTCCTATTTCTTCTAATCTTTATTTCCATAGGAAGTGCACATTTATGCCCGTGGTTGTGTATTTTGTTATTTTTATAGTTTGTACTCCCTTTTGTGATTGTCTGGAATGTTTGCACAGATTAGTGATTTGTTTTTCCTATCGGTACAGGGGTCGTGTGCGTGTTCCGGGATGGTTGTGAAACAGGAATACTGTGCACGATCATGGGATATAATGCGCACGACCACTGGTCGTGCGCCCCTGATCGTGCGTACTACTCTACGTTTTACAGAATCAGCCTGGGGTAAGCGCACGACCACTGGACATATTGCGCACGACCACTGGTCGTGCGCCACTGATCGTGTGCATTGATTCCTCTTTTCTGGAGTCCTGTCTAGGGTAATCGCACGACCATTGGACTTAGTGCGCACGACTACTGGTCGTGCGCCACTACTCGCGCGCGTTATCCCAGTTCTTTTTCCTGATCTTCCATGCCAGTCCGCACGAGCACCGAACATAGTGCGCACAACCACTGGTCGTACGCCTGTGATCGTGCGCATTGTTCATTTTTGCTTTGTATAAATAGTGCAGGTCTCTCCCTAATTCAAAAGGAGGATCCGGAGCTCGACATTTCTCCGCCGTTTTCCGCCTTCTCCGCCGTTCCCCTTCATCTTCCACCCTAGGGAGGTGCTCCGGGCAAGCTTTCACCGCCAAATCCAAGCCGGAGCTTCCTCTCGGCCTTCTCCTTCATCCATGAGCTTCAAGTAGGGTTTGACGCCATAGCCATCAAGCAAAGGAAAGCTAGCAAACTTCGTCCGCTATCGTGAGACGAAGAAGACGGGCCATTGGAAGGTGGTGACAGCCCTTCTCTATCCCGGACATAGATGAGGACCGAGCTTGGACGCGGAATGACAACCCGACGATTCCAACCGTGAATCCTCAGCAAGGCATCGGATTCGGTCGATCTCTTGACTTGTTCCTGCTTTATTGTTGAATACTGGTGTTTAACGTTATTTATATTGATGAAGTATGCTTAGTGTGTAAAACGTTTTTATACAATTATGTCTATGCGATTGTGTGTTTTCGTTATTTACTTGAGTTGCGCCATATTCCATCCACCACCATCCACCCTTGCCGCACTAGCAATTGCTAGTGGCGTGCGTAGCGAAGAGGTGCTCATGACCCTCATTCCGCCATTCTCACCACCTCATCCGCAAGCCTACTCGTCCATCCGCCTATTGATTCGGTGCATACCGGCCCGACTAGTCTTCCATCCCGCCTGGCGGAGCATCGCATAACGACATTACATAGGAGTAGTTGTTAGATTTTTACTTTCTTTTTATCGCAACAATCCAAACACCCCTTAGTTAGCTCCGACCTGAGGACTTCAATCTCAAGTCCTCCTCGAAACTAACTCCACCTTACTGTGTTCCTTGTGAGATCGATACTTGGGAAAACCCCCATTTTATATTACTTGTGCGACCGGTTCACTGTCGTGATCTTAAGCATCAGAACCCTATCAGTTATGTCATACTGCACCTCTGTCCAATACAATTTTGCATCGGCACTAATCTGCTTGTCAACGCAAGAGATCTCTAATGCCTCCAAATCACGGACCAAACTCTCATCACGTACTGATAACCAGTTGTCCAGCACAGGAGCCCTGCGACTCAATGCATCGCCACTGCATTTCCTTTCCCAGACATATAATGTATCTCGAAGGTGTAGTCCACCAGGAACTCCATCCGCCTCTTCAATTCTTCATGATAGTTGTTACTCAATTATGGGTTCTTTCAAACTTTTTAAAAGCTTCCGCTAGAATGCTCTGTGTTAGGTCGTGTAGTTATAGTTGGATTTTTGATATTCTTATATAACCCTTCCGACTGTTCGTGGTATATGGCGTCAGGTTCCAGCTGGACCTTCTGTTATACGCCATTCGATATATGGGGTTATTACAAATCTCCCCCCACCTTTAAAGAATTTCGTCCCGAAATTATGTAAAGGTATACAAAATTTAAATGTTACCTGATTGGAATAACTCAGGGTATTCCTCCAACATAGTCTGCTCTCGCTCCCATAAAAGCTCCTCACGTCCGCAGTTATCCCAACGGACTTTAACCAATCAGATTACCTTGTTGCGGAGTCATTTGACTTCAAAGTCTTCAATGCGTACTGGCTTGACCTTTGCCGTCAACCCGTAATCAACCGACACTTGATCGACCGCAACGATCTTCGAAGGCTCTTGCACCGCCTTCCGCAACACCGATATGTGGAACACATCATGTAGCCCACTCAACTCCACTGATAGTTTCAATCGATACGCTGTTTCGCCAACCCGCTCTAGGATTTCAAATGGTCCAAGGTATCTCAGACTCAACTTCTTCAAGCGTCGAACCCGCGATACACCCTTGAACGACTTGATTTTCAAATACACACAGTCGCCAACACCGAACTCCACGTTCCTATGCTTGGCTTTATAGTATTTTACCTGCCTGTCTTGAGCGATCTTCAACTGTTCTTGAATTGTGCGTATCTTTAAAGTGGCATCTTCCACCTCTTGACATTTGAATAACTTCGACTCGCCTATCTCCAACCAAGACAACGACGTGCGACACTTTCTCCCATACAAGACCTCGAAAGGCGCCATTCCAATACTCGCCTGATAGTTATTGTTATATGCAAACTCCACCATGTATAGGTGATCTTCCCACTGCTTTCCGAAATCTAGGACACACATGCGAAGCATGTCCTCCATCGTCCTGTTGACCCTATCGGTCTGAAAATCCATCTGCGGATGAAAGGCTGTGCTGAAACTCAACTTAGTTCCCAACGGACTATGCACCAGCCTCCAATCACTCGACGTGAAGCGTCCATCTCGGTCACTAACAATACTGCGTGGCACACCATGCAATCGAACAATATTATCCACATAGAGTTTGCCTAACATTTCCACCGGATCTTCCTTCCTGTTCGGGATGAAGTGCGTCACTTTTGCCAATCTATCTATGACCACCTAGATGGCGTCGTTTCCCCTCCATGACTTTGGAAAAACATGCACAAAATCCATAGAAATGTCGTCGAACTTCCACTCCGAGATAGGAAAGGACTTCAAGAAACCTCCGGGCTTTTGACACTCCGCCTTCACCAAGGCACATGTTTGGCACTTGGCCACATAAAGTGCTACATCCTTCTTTAATCCTGGCCACCAGAACAACTTCTTCATGCCTTTATACATCTTCGTGCTCCCCGGGTGTATTGAGTACTTGGTATGATGAGCCTCGTACATCAACTCCTCCCAAAGATTATCCACACTAGGGACGCATGGGCAACCGTTCCTCCGTAGAAGTCCATCCTCAACAGCAAATTGGGAATTTGACCAAACCAAAGATTCATCTAATATCTGTTTCATGCTGCTATCCTGAACCAAAGCCCGCCGAACCCTACCAGCTAGGTCATACTACACCTCTGTCCAATATAATTTCACCGCGGCACTAATCTGCTTGTCGACGCAGGAGATCTCTAATGCCTCCAAATCATGGACCAAACTCGCATCATGTACCGACAACCAGCTAGCCTGCACAGGAGCCCTGCGACTCAATGCATCCGCCACTGCATTTCCTTTCACAGGCACATAATGTATCTCGAAGGTGTAGTCCCCCAGGAACTCCATCCACCTCCACTGCCTCATGTTCAGGTTCTTCTGATCTAACAAGTACTGCAGGCTCTTATGATCGTTGTTGTAACATCTCATTTCCAACTAGACCCCTAAGAGTTGTTTTGGCCATGACTAGGTCATGACAAAACCCTAGGAAGCCAGAAATGGGCCAAGAGATAGAAGGCCAAGGTGAGGATCACCATGGTCTGTGTACAACCCCGTGTCCGGCGAGCAAGTTCAACAAAGCCCAAACAAGCGAGCTCGGCGAGCTCGGCAGTAGCAGGAGCGGGCCAGAGTTCGGCATCCGTCGACCAGAGATCGACGATCGGCGACCCAGAGCTCGGCATTCGCCGAGCGGGCTGAGGCCCGCGTCCTCGCAGTGGAGCTCGGCAGCAGCTGGCGAGCAAAGCATGCCGAGGTGGCCAGGGGTCCCAGCTCGCCTGGGGGTCAGAGGTACTTTTTACTGTTTTACCCCTGCTGGTCTGCCCATAGCCCTTCGAAACAGCGGAGTTTGGCTGTTGGCAGGCCCAGCCAAGGGTTTCCTGGTAATTTCAGGTCAGTTATTTCGGTTATTGGCAGTCCGGGTTTCAAAAACTATAAATAGGACCCAAGGGGTACCCCTGAAGGCACGTTTTTCCCCTGAGCACCTCTCCCCAAATTCTCTAAGTGCTTTCTGAGGGTACCTTAGCTCGGCTTCAGGCTAAGGAGGGGAAGCGCTCTGAGATCTTCCGGGTTTGTGGTGGGACCTCCCCGCCGAGCCCTTGGGCCTGTTTCTCCTTGTCTTGTTGTTTTTCCTTGCAGGAACGAAGTAGGCGCGAGACCACCCCTTTCCCCAAGGGCGAGCTCTACAGGAAGCCGGGTTCCGGTTTCAACAGTCTGCCTATGGCACAACCCCACCAAAACATCACTAACCTATCAGAGGGTCCACTAGAGCCTTAAGGGTCCATTGGAGTCAACCCAAAGTGGCCAATTTGACCTAGGACCACTATAGGCCTAAATTGGACAAGGTGCCCTAACAAAGGGAAGTTGGCCTCTAATGTGCCCAGCCAACCTTGCCCAGGTCTTCTTAGTCCTAAACTTGTGTCAATGGGTCACCAAGGACTCCTTGGGGTCAGCCCAAATAGCAAAGTTGACCCGAGTCAACTCAAGTCCCAAAGTGGTCAAAGTGCCCTTACCAAGGGTCAAGTGACCTACAGTGTGCAAGTGGACCCTACCCAAGTGTTTGTAGACTTTAGGGAGTCCCATGGGTCACCAAGGATCCATTGTGGTCAGCCCTAGTGGCTAAATTGACTAAAGTCAACTTTTGGGTCAAGATGGTCAAACTAGCCTAAATGGCTAACTCAAGCCCAATTCAAGTGGGCTAGGCCTAGGCAAGTGTGGCTCATAGGTCTAGGAGGTGGTGAGACATATTTTGGGCCCATCAAATTCAGAAATGGGTGACTAGGAGAGAGAAAGAGGGAGTTACCTACATTTAGAAGAGAGAGAAGAAGGAGCTTAATGGTCATCTTGGCCATGGAGGCTCCATAACCCCCTCCTTTGATGGGGCTTTAACTCCTTGGAGGTAGGGGATGAGTTGTCAAGTGGTGGTCGGCCAGTGGAGGAGCTCAGCCATCCAAATTCAGTGAAACTGAAATTCCCCCATTAATGGCCTTAATGGTGTCTTGAAGAATTGGGGAGTAACAAACCTCCTCTCCCCAATTCCTTTATTAGACACCTTCACCAGGGCAAGGGGAAACATTTCCCCCGATCAGATCTCAGTTCTATAGGGGTTGGTGTAGAAGTTGCAGAGGAGTTCAAGCTTGGTGGCCGACAATGGCGAGGAGGCACAACACCCGCTCCCAGGCCACGATTCAGGTCCTCCTCCTCTCCTTATCTCATGGGCAGATCGTAGCATTCTTTAGGTGCAAGGTTCGGGCTCAATTGAGCCCGATCCAAATCATGGCTTTCATGGTTTTCGACCGAAAAATAACCTAGTAGAACTGCCGGAAAACACCTCTCTGGTGGCTGTGCCGCCGCCTGGCGACAGCCACCACCTCAAAGGAGGTGGTGGTGGCGGTGGCCAGCCGGGGAAGGGGCTGGATGGCCGGCGGCAGCCGCTTGAAGTCGGCCCAGGAAAAATGAATCCTGACCGTCGGCTCAAGGAAGGAGATGAACGGATCCCGTTCATTTGCGCCAAGATTCGTGCTTCATCAATTATTAAACTATAGGATTAATTTCATGATTATTTCAATTTCTGTCACAGATTTTATATTTATTGGTTTTAAAATTTAAAAATACTTAAGGCCACCTGGTGGGAAAACTTTCAATACGAAAGTTGTAGCCCTATGGGTCTACCTTAATCCAAAATTAATTTTGACCAATGTGGCCCTATGGTTGGACCAGGGCACCCATTTTGGTGGGACCTATACTTAGGACTATCCTGATATTCAAATGGATTCCCACCCTTCATCCCTTTTCCAAATGGGTTGAAATTTGGACAGGGGATCAGTATTAACTATACCTAGGGTCTGTCCAAAATTAGGATTTTTTGGAGATAATTTGCCGAAAGTGTTTACTTTTATTTAATAATGCTAGGGTAATTTAATTAAGTGGCCTAATTACCTCTAAACCCTCCTAAATTTTGGTGAGTGGTCCCTGGCATCAATACCTAGATCTGTACAAAATTTCAACTCATTTGGATGGGTTTTGGTTAGGGAATCACCAAACCCTAGTTTGGCCTTAAGGAGGTGTTTTTGATTAAAAGTGCACCATGGGCTTAGGGTGGCCACCTTCCCTCAACAGAGGCTGAAGTTTTGGACATTGACTTAGTATGGCCAATGTCACCCTCTTAAGGAATATGGGGTGATTTAGGCTTGATTTACCCTAGGGTTCAACCTCAAATCCTAAGGAAGGACTTTTGGGGGTTGTGAAACTTGGGTAGAGTAAGTTTTAGACCATCTAGAACCCCTAGTAATTTTATTAGAATTTTATGGATTATAATTCTTGTACTTTATGTGTTAAATATCAATATGCCCAAAATGGTATTTTAATTAATTTGATTATTCTTTTCATTTGAACTGATGAAACTTGGTCATTAGATGATCTAGGTCTAAGTGAATACCCCTGAATTTTGTTACAATTTTTAATTGAAGATATTTAGTACTTCCTTCACTAGTTTCAAAAAGGGGCTTTGGTGGTATAAAATCATTTATAGATGATCTATCTGTTGAAAAATCATGAGACTTAGGTACTGATGATTTCAGGCCAAAATATGATTGTAGGAATTTATTCATAATTTTTAGAGGGTTGATTACAGTACTTTCTTTATAAGTCCATAATTTAGAGATTTTTGATAATTAATTTATTCAGAAATTAATACTTGCTGAAAAATTATGAAACTTAGCCAATGCTACTTTTAAGGTTTTATCTGCATAGTATAATTAATTTATAATTTTTGGATGGATATTTCCTGTACTTGATTCATAAACAATGGAAGATAGTAAATATTGCTAAAATAGTTTTAGTGCCCTTTTGATGATAGAAAAATTGTGATACCTTGGATTTACAATATTGAGATAATCTAATATTTATCATAATTGTGTTATGCATCTTGCATCAGTACTTATGGTAGTTCATGTTCAAACTGGTAGACTTTGGAAGCTTTATGGAAATTAATTAAATGCCAGATAAATTAGGAAAATTATAATTTCCTGGATTTAATCTATTTGTGTCATGATAAGTCTCCAGTAAATAAGGTAGGCCATTTGGATGAGTATTTGGATTATCTCCTGTCTAGTCCGGCATATAGCCTATGACGGTCTGCAGTTGGCAAGATGGGTAAATTGCAATAAGATACGATGGGACATGGTGTAGGAGTTAGTAATTTTGGATAGATGTGGATGAGTTCACCATAGAAGGATAGGAAGAGTGGTGAGAAATTTGTTTGGCTAGAGTTTAGAGGCGCTCGGGTTCGACGAAAGATCGTCTTCCCCGAGGTGAGGTAGAGTCAAATCACCCTAGGATTAGCCTATTGTAATATGAGAAGATAATGGGTAAGGCAATCAACCAATAATAATAATAAGTACCTTGTTGAATGAAACGCTGGGCGTAAACCCAACATAGTTCATAGTGCCCCTTGAGAGCCCTTCACAGGGAATACCGGGGCAGTCCTGGGTTAACGTAAGCTGTATTAACAAGCTGAAAAGAGTAACTTAGTAATTAGGGTTGCACATTTCACGATCACAGATAGCACAGGAAGATAGCTGGGAGCTTCGGCTTGGACGGTTAAGAGACGGACGTTTTGGTCCAGGGAGTTTCAGCTCGATTGTTTGAGACGGACATTTTAGTCCGGGGAGCTTCGACTTGGTTTTTTTTGAATATGTTAAATTTGCTTGTGCATAAAAGGAAAGAAAATTAAGGTGGTTGGTCTTCAGTATTGGAGGGTCGATGCACCAACGCCAATACGATGACTCGGAAAGTGTGGTTAGCACTTCCCCAACAGAAGTCAGGTGCGCCAGCCGTCAAGAGTACGCAGGAGTCCGCTTCGTGCACCAAGCATTGAGGCATACGATAGGTATGACCGGTAGTGATTTACTGGTTTATATGTGGGCGAGGCCCAACCCACCGCTTCCGTCTGCCACTACGAAGGTATCCTTGGAGGTTACGGCTCCAGAAAGGGGGAACTAAAGGTCTGTGTGCACAGAGTCGGGTGTGTGTATTGCACTTGCATGTTCCATCATACCCACTTGCATGTTATAGCATAATCGATTCATTTAACCCCTGACACCTAATGTATAAGTGGAATGGGATGCTTATACATTAGGACTTGCAAAATGACCTCTTGTTCTATAAGCTTGTGTAGGCAAGTTTATAAATTAAGGTCAATTTTGATATATATTTACTGTTGTTTGATAACCGACACCCCAACGTATAAATTGGTATGAGGCTTTTTTTATGATGGGAGCCTTGCAGAAGACCCCTTGGCTTATGTGTTCTCACATAAGTGAAGGTTACTTTTCATATTTCATCTTATTGTCAATATCTATTATAGAATTGCTAGTATAGGTCCGCTGCCATCTGTTTTTGATTATTATCCACCTTCAAGTCCTCCCTTCTTCCTCTCCGCTCGGTGCCTAGGAGCCATGGGGGAAGGGGTGGGGTATGATAGGGCTTAGTATTTTAGACTAACGGTTTTCAAACTGCATCATTTAGGGGATCGTGGAGCCCAGTATGGAGGAGCAGCCCCAGAGACCGGTGCGCTTGGAGATGGGGCAGTCTAGCTCCGGCGTTCATACAGCTGGGACCGTGAGTCTCGACCTTGAGTAGATGTTCTGTTTTTGTTTCCGCATGAGTGATTTGTAGTGAGGACATGATGTACCGGGCATAAGCCCATATTTTAGTACTCTGATATATTATTCTGTGGATACTCCCTTCGCGGAGATTATCTATATGATATGTGATTTTCTGTGGACTGCTACTTTGCATTTACTTTATTTTGCTACTTTTCTGTGATCGAATTGGTCGGTAGAATCGGCGCTTTGTGGTGATGACCCTTCAGGGCATGAAGGAGTCACCGCAAAACGGCAGTTCTGGGCCTAAGACCCCGGTGTTCAAAAAGAAAAAAAGGGTGGGGGGTCTTACAAGTGGTATCAGAGGAGACCTCGATCGAAAAGTAGCAGTCCACAACCCTTGATCACCCCCGCGTGAGTTTAGTTTGGGGACAAACTAAGCAGCAGAAGCAGTGGTGTGCCCATAAGGGGAATCACATATAAAGTACACCTTTTCATTAATTCCACTTGTTCATCAGCTAACAGTTGGAATTCTTCTTTGTAGCCTGCGGCAAACCCTGCCCCCAGCAGAGAGCACCTCCGGCTGCGAAAATCCCATCTTATAATTCTTTTGTCAATGAGTTAGACTCAACCCACTAGGAGACATGACTAATCACGATAACTTATATTATGCCCTAATCTGAAATAGACTTTGGGTATGAACTTGGTTAAGCTAAGGAGATACCTAAATAGAATAAAGGAGGAGTATAACACGAGAATGACTACCTAAGCCAGAAACTTAGGTAGCCCTACGGTCCCTATCAAGGATTACTCAAACCGGAAAGACTGCTTTAAGGACAATTGAGACCAAAAATCCATTAGCAGAATGGTAGAAGACACATAGTCTCAACCCTGGTACCAGTAATAAGATTACCTGGAGACAACCACCACGACAAGCATCGAGGGTCGGATGAGAATTCAAGTTCAAAAGAGACTCGGTTGGGATTGGGAACTTTTTGACCCAGATAAGGTTGTCGTAAATATGACTCGGAGGGTTTTAAGTATGGAGTATATCAACAGATTCAGGTTGGAACCCCAAGTCAAAGATTGTTGCCATAGGGATTGTGCACCCAGCTAGGATGGATATAACATGGTAATATCAAAAGATACTCATCCCAAGGCAGGTAGAGGCTTATCTTTTGTTTATTGGGGGCTTATCTTGTTATTGGGAGCGTGTATATTGTTTTTTGGGCAAATTAGTTACTGACTTGGGTTTTCCTTAGATCTCATCTAGAAAAGTTGCATCGTAAATATAGTGAAATGGACGTAAACCGTATTTGGTGCTACTCAGGCGTATTCGTAGGGATAAGAAACTGAATGCGAAGTGGAGATTTTATAGAGACGTTGTCTACTCGTACAAACGAGAAATTTAATCATCGAAAGTTTGGTGTATCTTGGAACGTGTATCTCCCCAGAGTGAAGAAGGGCGTCATGGATTTTGTGATGCACGGTGAGGTCCGTCGCCCGATGAAGGATAAGTGCAAGAACTTTTGGGAAACTATTACAGTCATTGTCCGGTTAGAGTGGAAGTTCGAGGGCATAATTGTAATTGGAACATCAATGATAGACTGGCCGAGATACCTAGGGTCACCCTGACCCGAAAGAAAACTCCCGTAGGTGTTTCATAAATTTTGTGAGTAGTTGTTCATTATCATGGTGTGCTCAAGATGATCGTGTTGAATCAGGATGGATAGTGTACGTCCAAGGAGAGAAGATCAGTCCAGGCTTATCTGGGCTCTCGTTCGACATTCAACACAACTCTCCACCCTTGTACGGAAGGAGATATAGGACTCCACTTTCATGGATTCAGGATGAGGATCCGAGGGCGTTGGGATCAGATTTTGTCGAAGACACTGAGGCTCAGGTGAGACTGATATGGGACAGGATGCTAGAAGCACAGAGACGACAGGCTAAGTACTGCGACGCCCGACACCGTCAGGTAGAGTTTCAGGTGGGGGACCGAGTGTTTCTGAAGATCCGGCACATGTATAGATTTTCACTAGTGCGTGGTCGGAAGAAGAAGCTCAGCCCTAGGTATGTGGGCCCTTACAGGATTCTGGAGCGGATCGAACCCCTAGCTTACAGGTTGGAGTTGCCACTAGAGATGGCAGCCTTGCATGATGTGTTCCATATTTCCTCGCTCAGGAGGACTCTACTACGCCCGGAGCAGCAGATTTTGACCACAGATGGACCGGTAGCTTCAGACCGATCAGTTCGCTTAGAGCCGGTTCGGATCGACGACAGAGGAGTACGGATCTTGCGTCGCAAGAAGGTTCCATTAGTCAAAGTTTTGTGGAGGAACCACGGCCAGGAGGAGCATACTTGAGAACCGCAGGACCTGATGCGACAAAAGTATCCAGAGTTGTTCAGTCAGGTATACCTCACAACCTCTCAAGATGTTCAATTTACTTTCCTGTTTTAAACTAGTTGGGCTGCTCCAGGAAGAGTAGAGGCTAATCTTTTGTTTATTGGGATCTTGGTTTGCCAATTGGGCGAATTGTTCATAGATTTAGGTTTCCCTTTAAACCTAATTTAGCCAACATGGCGTCGAGATGGGATGTTACAAGTTTCTTTTCTTCGGTAGAAATTCCTGTAGGCTTAACCTTGATTTCGGGGATGAAATCTTTGTTTTGTTTATTGGGATTTGTAAAAACCCATTTCAAACTAGACCCCTAAGAGTGGTTTTGTCCATGACTAGGTCATTGACAAAATCCTAGGAAGCCGGAAATGGACCAAGAGATAGAAGGCCAAGGTGAGGATCACCATGGTCTGCCTATGGCACAACCTCATCACCAAACCTAGGGTTTGACCTTAGGGCTTCACCATGACTCCATGACCCCACCACAACATCACTAACCTATCAGAGGGTCCACTAGAGCCTTAAGGGTCCAATGGAGTCAACCCAAAGTGGCCAATTTGACCGAGGACCACCATATGCCTACTTTGGGCAAGGTGCCCTAACAAAGGGCAGTTGGCCTCTAATGTGCCCAACCAAACTTGCCCAGGTCTTCTTAGACCTAAAATGGTGTCAATGGGTCACCAAGGACTCCTTGGGATCAACCCAAATAGCTAAGTTGACCTGAGTCACCTCAAATCCCAAAGTGGTCAAAGTGCCCTTACTAAGGGTCAAGTGACCTACAATGTGCAAGTGTACCCTATCCAAGTGCTTGTAGACTTTAGGGAGTCCCATGGGTCACCAATGATCCATTGTGGTCACCCCCAGTGGCTAAATTGACCAAAGTCAACTTTTGGGTCAAGATGGTCAAACTAGCCTAAATGGCTAACTCAAGCCCAATTCAAGTGGGCTAGGCCTAGGAAAGTGTGGCTCATAGGTCTAGGAGGTGGTGAGACATATTTTGGGCCCATCAAATTCAGAAATGGGTGACTAGGTGAGAGAAAGGGGGAGTTACCTACATTTGGAAGAGAGAGAAGAAGGAGCTTAATGACCATCATGGCCATGGAGGCTCCATAACCCCCTCTGAAAGTGCAGTTAGATCTGATATACTCTAGAGGGGGGTGAATAGAGTATATGGTTCTTTGAAACTTTTTACAACAATTGTTGTACTAAGAGTGAGCAGGGAAGCAATAAAAATTCTAATCACAGAACTAAACTAAACAAAAGCTAATCACAAAATAATCAAGGCCAGAAACAAAAAAAAAAAGACAAGCAAAACCAGAAGACACAAGGAAATATAGTGGTTCCCCTAAACTTGGGTACATCCACTCTTCTACCACCCTAGGTAGGAATCCACTGCAGGATGAGTTGATCAGGTGTCCTGGGCACCAATGAGCTTTTGATAAGGTGCTCAAAAACCAAAGCAGATTTTTTTGATCAGGTGTCTTGCCACCAATGAGCTTTTGACAAGGTGCTCAAAAACCAAGCTCAAACTTTTGAAGGGAGTTTGAGAAACCCTTTACAGAGAGGGGGTGAGAGAGTGATGGAGGTCTTCTCTTTCTCAAACAACTGAGAAGACTATGTGGATTGTTGATGTCAAAGCTCCCCCTGAATCCTTGAGATCTTCAGGAAGAAAAGCTTTGCTGAGGGTGATAGGCCTTCAAAGATTGAACTCCAGCAATAGATGATTTCAGCAATAGCTGAAATGTTGAATATCTGGAGTCTTGAAATATGTTGGCCTTGAACACTTTGAAACTAAAGAGATCTGAAGATTTCTGAAAAGATTGATCTCCTTAGATGAGTGTTCTTGAGAATTCTTTGAGACAGTATATGATGTCTGACTGTGTGTCTGTCTCTCTGTAATCTGTATTCTATGAGTGATTCAAAAATTCTTCTCTTTTATTCTCTGATACAGAATAGAATAACATTCTCTTTCAAGTATAGCCGTTGGCCTGCATTAATTGCATCCTTAATTGCACAATCTCTTCTGGAGGAAAGTCCACAGAAATATTCCTTGAGAAATCCCTTGAAACTTGGTCCAGAAATGAATGAAAACGGCTTGGAAATCTCTGAATTAATTGCAGAATAACTACTCAACTGATTTGAAATTGAATCTAGAAACATCCTTAAAGTTATCTGAAATCGTCGAACTGAGCTCTGCTATCGTCGAGCTAAGCTCAGCGATCTGGAAATATACCGCAGCAAAATATCGTCGATCTGAGCTCAAAGATCGTCGAACTTAGCTCAGAGATAAAGATACAAAGCAGAGTCAAAATCGTCGACCTGAGCTCACCGATCGTCGAATGGAGTTCGACGATATAATGAAGTTGAGCTCAGCGATCGTCGAATGGAGTTCGACGATCTGTCGAAGTTGAGCTAGACGATCGTCGACCGGAGTTCGACGAATCGTCGTGCTGAGCTCGACGATATGACTTAGTCTCCAAACACAAAATCTTGGTCTTCAGGGCAGCTTCCAAACCTAGACTTCTAACCCTTAGACTCAATTCTAATTGACCTATTGAGCTATACAGGAGGTCAAGCAAAGGTTCCTAGAGACATAGTGATCCTGACCCAAATTAGTAATAGGTTGTTCCAACAATCTCCCCCTATTTGGGTTAGGATTACTATTTACAGACTTTGGAAAAAGCTTAATAACAACATACAATCAGCAAAACAGAAAAACAACAAGCCAGACATTGCAGAATCACAGAGATATATAGCATCCAGATAATCAGAAATCACAGAGAATGTCACCTTACAATATCATTTCTTTTCTTTGCCTTTAACAAGTTTGATCTCTCTGTTAGGATTGAGGGCTTCCTTGTTTGATCTGGTATCATTTGCTGCACCCAAATATGTTTGCTTTTTAGGCCTGGGAACTACAGCTTCAGGATGTAATTCCATATACCTGTCAGAATCAAAGAATTTACTTGATGCATATCTCTCTAGCTCTTTCTGTCTCTGTTCAGACATTGTTGAAATGTTGGAAGAATCTTTTCCTTGCTCTCTAGCCTTTTTAATCAGATCCAGTGCAGCTAGTTCTTTTAATCTGGCAGTCCAAGCAGCTGGATTGTTTTCAGGATCCTCAAAAGGTACAGGTGGTTCATATCTGTTGGAGGGATTGTCTTGAGAAGGCCTGGCAGACACAGTTTCTTTCAGCTTATAAGGGAAAGGACCAGATGTTGTATCAGTTGAAATTTGTCTTTCCCTGGAATATGGGTGTTGCCTGGAGTACCCTTTGGAGTAAACTTGAAGATCTCTTTGATTTCCTCTATATCCTCCTCTCCTGGATTGAGATCCCCTTGATTGGCTTCCCCTATTATAAGATCTAGCATGAGGTTGATAGGGGGCATGACTTCTGGCTGGGGGTTGAGCTGCAGAGCTTCCACCTGCACCTACAGCAGGAGGAGGTGGAGGAGGAGGATGAGAGTGCTGGAATTGGGATGAACCCTTCTCATATTTTCTCTTCTTTTTCATTGCCTTCAGCTGGTTCTTAGAGTATTCCATCCAGTGCTCAGTAATAGGGCAGTCATGTAGAATGTAGTATGGAATGTCATTGTTGTCTTTGACTTTAGCAGGAGGTACCCTCTTTATGGCTTTGCTCCTTGCCTTTCGTTTCCTGGCAATGGTAGCAGAAGAGTCATCAGAGTCTGTTCTAAATTCATAACTTTGAAAACTCTGTTCATCATAAAGAGCATCTATTTTCTTCATTAGATCCTTCTTGAGTTGTACAGAAGCAGATGAGGCAGAGGTTGTAGCAGCAGGTGTTGAAGTGGTAACAACAGAAATGACAGCAGCAGATGTTGAATATGTTGGACTAGGAGTAGAAGCAGAAACAACAGCAGCAACAGATACTGGAGAGGTGACAACAGCAGTAACAACAGATTCACTAACAACAATATCAACAGCAGGAATAACATCAGAAACTGTAGAAGGCTCAACTTCAGGAGCCTCTGACATTAGAATTTCCTTGGAAATTGGTTCATCAGAAATAGCAGAGACTTCAGCAGCAGTAAAGGCAATAATATCAGAAGCAACAATAACACATTCTTCAGAAGAAGCAACAGCATTAACATTTTCAGCAGCAGCAAATACTGAATTTATAAAGGAGGTGATAATGCTTGGGTCACAGCAAGAAAATGGCACAAGTGCCTTGGATAAATCTTCTAGAGGCTGGACAACATTGACCTCTGGCAGACAGCTGAAGTATGCAGAATCAAAAACTGATAGCAAAGACCTGAGGTCTATTGCAAGGACTGCAGTAGGAGGAACTTGTGCTTAAGGCATAGCAATAGCAGCAAGAGGAGGAGGAGCAGCAGCAGCAGCAGACAGGCTCACAGAAGTAGTCACAGAAGCAGCAGCAGCAACAGCAGCAGCATGAAGACTCACTTCATATGGCATCTCCCCCTGCCTAGATGCAGACATGTCTGGATCAAGGCACACTGCTGTAGGTGCTGCCTGAGGGAAGAGGGAAGAGAGCCTGGCAGAGAGGGCTGCCACTGACAGGTGTAGTGGAGCCAAGGAGGTCTCCAACAGCAGAGAGTGCCTGGGGGCAAGCAACTCATACAGCCTGTCAGCAAGGGCTGGGAGGTCTACTTGCTCAAGGGTTACTGGAGCAGAGGTAGAAGATATAGGAGCAGCTGATGGTTCTAGTAGAGGAGAGCTGGTGAATGGTGGAAGGGATGGCTGAGGTGTTGGTAAGGTGGAAATGGAGGATAAAGGGATGGAGATAGATGGGGTGAATGTTGATTGGTCTATGATTTGGTGTAGAAGGTCTTGAAAGGAAGTGGAGGAAGAGGGTAACTCAGGAGGAGATGATGGGGAATCATCCATAAAGGAATCATCAATTAGGGTGAAGGATGGATGAGAGGGTGATTAGGTGACATCTGGTGGAGGGTTGGAGAATAATGGATGGAAATGTTCTTCTGGTGGTGGTAGATTAGGTACTGGAGATGGTGTGGATGTTGGAGAGGGGCTGGATATGATGATGGTGGATGGAGTTGGAATAGTGGATGGTATGGGAAGGGATGGAATTGGAGGAGGAGGAGGAGAGGTAACAACAACAGCCAGGTCATCTGCAGGAGCAGAGACCTGTGGAGGAGTGACTCTTAGAGTCCTTGTGCCTGAAGGAGTATTGGAGGATGGCCTGCTGGGCTTGCTGATTTGTCTGTCCCACTTTCCAAAGAGGGCACAAGACAGTCTCTTGGAGGCATTTATATGAATTCCAGAGGAGACCAGCAAGGCAGGGCACCTGTGCTGCAGAAACACTCCAATGATCCTTCCAAAGTTAACAAAACTTTTATTGATTTTCTTTTTGATGAGGTCAAAGAAAACTTCTCCCCAATTCAGATTCTTCTTGTCTACAAGAGCTCCCATGAGGCAGAGCTGATGTCGTGAAATTGTATCATGTGTAGAGTGCTTGGCCAGTAGCACTTTCCCCACAACATCTGCCATAAATCTGTACTCCACAGATAGGTTCCTTTTGAAGAGCTTGCTAGGGTTTCCCTCTGAATGACCCATTCTGGCAAGCAGTTCAGAATACTCATCTCCAGATAAATCAGCAGTATCTTCTCCATTTCTCAACTCAAAAACTTCTGATAGAATTGTTGGGGTCAAGGGTACCTGAGTTCCAGCTATAGAACCAACAATGGTAGAGTTATCTTGATTATGGGCAGTATAAACCCACTCCTTTATCTCATCAGATGCTAGCTTGATCCTGGTGGTCATTATGGCAGTCAAGTTCTGGTCTTTGAATAATCCCAATATATCTTGAAAAACCTGGTCAGTTGTGCTGAATGATTCCATATCGATGTCAAAACCAGCATCAAACTTCATAGCAGCAAGAACAGCAACTGACACAGCCATGGGTACCTGCAAAAGTTCAACAAACAAAACGACCAAGTGTAGAACTGTTTGGAGGGAAAGAAAAATCTTGCAGAGAAATCGAAAGCGCAAAAGAGAACGACGGCGAAAAATGAGTTTTATATTAGGGTTCGACGCAGAATTGGAAAGATCGTTGAACTCAGTTCGACGATCGAGGCTACTAAAGGAATATGAAGAGTCTTCAACATCGTTGATCTCCGTTCGACGATATTGGAGAGCGTCGAGCTCCGTTCGACGATCGTTCAGAGAACACAATCGTCGAGCGCCGTTCGACCATCGTTGACCGGAAGAGATAGTTCATACTATCTGAGAGACGCTGAACTCAGTTCGACGATTTTTGGAAATCGTCGATCTCCGTTCGACGATCTTGGGGCAAATCGTCGAGCGCAGTTCAGAGATCAGAAAAATTCTAGACACTAAGAAAAATCAGGATGTTTGCCTAGTCTTGGTCAATTTTTAAGCTTTCAAAATCTTGGATATTATTTAAGACTTCCTCCATCTAACATTCCTAACTGATTTAGGAAGAAGGTGTGTTTCTTTTCATCCAATGGCTTGGTGAAAATATCTCCCCTTTGCAGATCAGTTGGGATATAGTGTAGTTCAATTTTATTCTTTTCAACATTATCCCTTAAGAAATGATGTCTAATCTCTATGTGTTTTGTCCTACTATGGAGGACTGGATTTTGAGCTATAGAAATAGCACTGGTGTTATCACAAAAGATTTTAGACTTCTCTAAGTTGTAGCCATAGTCTAGGAGTTGGTTTTGAATCCACAAGATTTGTGAACAACAACTGCCTGCAGCCATATATTCAGCTTCAGCAGTTGAAGTTGACACAGATGTTTGTTTCTTACAAAACCAAGAGACAAGTCTGTCACCAAGGAACTGACAAGTTCCACTGGTGCTTTTCCTGTCAATTCTGCATCCAGCATAATCAGCATCAGAGAATCCAGTTAAATCAAATGCTGAATCTTTTGGATACCAGAGACCTAAATTTGGACAACTTTTAACATACCTGAGAATCCTCTTTACTAATGTTTGGTGTGAGTCTCTAGGGCTTACTTGGAACCTACCACATATACATGTAGCAAACATTATATCTGGTCTACTAGCTGTAAGATACAGTAAAGAGCCAATCATTGCTCTATATGTTGTCTGATCAACAGGTTTTCCATGTTCATCAGCATCCAACACAATATTAGTAGGCATGTGTGTTTTCATACAAGATGCCTCAGACATACCAAATTTCTTAACCAGTTCATTTGCATATTTGGTTTGAGAAATAAAGATGCCTTCAGCATGTTGCTTGACTTGCAATCCTAGGAAGAAGGATAGCTCACCCATGCTACTCATCTCAAATTTAGAATGCATCAGGTTAGAAAACCTTCTGCACAATTTGGAGTCAGTAGAACCAAAAATAATATCGTCTACATAAATTTGTACTAGTAGGGTATGGGACTTATGGGTTTTAATGAAAAGAGTTTGGTCTACTCTACCCCTAATAAAACCATTTTCTAAGAGAAAGCATGCTAGGGTCTCATACCATGCTCTAGGAGCTTGCTTGAGACCATATAATGCTTTATTCAGTCTAAAAACATAATCAGGAAAAGTTGGAGAGATAAAACCTGGAGGTTGTCTGACATAAACTTCCTCTTTGATGTCTCCATTTAGAAATGCCCTTTTGACATCCATCTGATATACCTTGAAGCCTTTGTGTGCTGCATAAGCTAGAAATATTCTGATGGCTTCTAGTCTTGCAACTGGTGCAAAGGTCTGGTCGTAGTCTATTCCTTCTTCTTGAGAGTATCCCTGAGCAACTAGCCTTGCCTTGTTCCTTATAATTACTCCTTGATCATCCAATTTGTTTCTGAATACCCATTTTGTTCCAACAATTGAGTGATCCTTAGGCTTTGGCACTAGTTCCCATACTTTGTTCCTCTCAAATTGATGCAACTCCTCTTGCATTGCAATGATCCAGTGTGGATCTTGCTCTGCATCTTGAATGGACTGAGGTTCAATTTGAGATAGGAAGCAGGTGTGCAATAGGTTTTGGTTGACCTGATTTCTGGTTTGCACACCAGATGAGATTTCTCCAATTATTTGGGTAATTGGATGGTCTCTTGAAGTTACTAAATCAACAGGGGGTGTTGATTGTTGACCAACCTGTGTTGTTGTTTACTCTTGTGGTACAACAACTGGCTCTTCAAGTTGTTCTTCAATATGTTGAGCATTTCCTTCATCTTCACTGCTTTCATCCTCTTGAGTAACCTGTAACTTGTTCAGGTCTTCAACTAGAGAATGTTCCTGCAAGGGTTCTATGGTAGAAGAAATCTTCTCCTTGAAAGACATGTTAGATTCATCAAATGAAATGTGAATAGATTCCTCAATTTTTAAAGATGATTTGTTATAGACCCTATAAGCCTTGCTGATCATGGATTATCCCAGAAACACTCCTTCATCAGCTTTGGCTTGAAATTTTGCTAAATATTTCTTGTCATTATTATGAATATAGCAAATACAACCAAAGACTCTAAAATAGTCAACTTTAGGTTTCTTCCCTTTGAGTAATTCATAGGGAGTCTTTCCCTTTAGTTTATGTATCATACTTCTATTCAGCACATAGTTGGAGGTGTTCACTGCCTCTGCCCAAAAGGATAGAGGTAGATGAGCATCTGACAACAATGTAGTGGCAGATTCAATAAGGGTTCTATTTTTCCTTTCAGCTACCCCATTTTGCTGAGGAGTTCTAGGAGCTGAGAAAGTATGCCTGATCCCTTCACTCTGACAGAACTCTTGCATAAGAAGAGAATCAAACTCTGTCCCATGATCACTTCTGATCAGGGCAATGTGAGTATTGAACTCAATCTGTATATATTTGAGAAACTCTGTCAGACACTTAAAGTTATCAGACTTTTTCCTTAGAAAGAACACCCAAGTGAATCTAGAGAAGTCATCTACAACTACTAAAGTGTAACAGATACAATATCCTAGGTGAATCACTCTTATTAAATGACTTATAGTTGTTTTTAGTTTGCTTGCCTAATTGACAAGCCATGCAGAGTCCTTCCTTCTTGTAGGGGCCAGAAGGTAGTCCTCTAACAAGGTTGTCTTTGGATAGCCTAGCAATAGTTCTAAGGTTTAGGTGTCCTAATCTCTTATGCCATAAAATATTTGGTCTACAGACTGAATTAAACAAGCAAATATCCACATCAGTTGAAAGAAAATCTACTAGATAGATGTTACCTTTCCTTTTACCTGTCAACACAGTTGTGTTGTCCTCTGACTTGATTTTGCATAGGGCTTTGCTGAAGGTCACCTGGTAGCCTTCATCACACAGCTGACTGATGCTAATTAGGTTGTGCTTCAGTCCTTCCACATAAGCTACCTTCTTGAAAGTTACTGATCCAATCTGGACTGCACCATATCCTTTAGTCTGTCCAAAGTTTGAATCACCAAAGATAACTTTGGGTCCAAGCTTGGCTCTAAAGGAAGTGAGGTTGTCCTTGTTCCCTGTCATGTGCTTAGAGCACCCACTATCCAAATACCATTGCTGGTTAGATGTTGGATAGGTCTTCACCTGCACATAAGACAATTCATTTGTTTTTGACCCAGTTTACCTTGGGCCTAGGTTGATAACCTTTAAATTCTGAAATGAAAGACATCCCAGGTTGACTCTTATATCCTTCAGGATGATATCTCCTTGGAGGTATAATCCATTCAGTATAAGGGTTAAAGATTTGGGATGAAGGACCCTTAGGATTCAATTTTGATTTGCCTTTGAAAAATTTTCCAGAGCTCTGACCTCTGTTCGACGATCTTGGAGCTGCGTTCGACGATCTTGGGTCAGATCGTCGAGCTCCGTTCGACGGTCGACTGTGGCTGAGGTCAGGTATTTGAGATCGTCGACCTGCGTTCGACGACTTTGGCTGAGATCGTCGATCTGCGTTCGACGATTTTGCCTGAGATCGTCGAGCTGCGTTCGGCGATCGTCGATCTTCATTCGGCGATCGTCGATCTCCGTTCGACGATTTCTGCTGGGACTTAGTTTTCTGGGGCATATCAGAATTTTTCCTAGCAACCTCTACAACTCCCTTTCCTTTGTCAGAAATGAATTTGATTGGAGTTGTTAGAACTATAGGTTGGCTGGATGAAGCACCCAAGCCCAGTGTACTGTTAAATCTGGAGTTCACTGTGCTTGTGATGTCCATCAGCTTGATGCTTCTCCCATTAAGGGATTCTTCAAGCTTTTTGACCTCAGAGAGCTCACTTTTCAGTGAAGCTATCTGTTCCCTACAGCACTCCAACTCCTGAGAGAGTTTGAGGTTTTCTGACTTTAAAGTATTGTGTTCAGATAATTGATTTCTGAGAGAGATAATTTCTTTCTCAGACTTTAGCAGGTCTAAACACAGTGCTTTAAATTCAGATTTAAAATCCTCTGAACTAAAATCAAAAGAACCAATTACCTGATCTTCTTCAGGTTGAGTCTCTGAGTCTGACTCTGACTCCTCTTCTTCTGAATTATACTGTGATGCATTGATTGCCATCATGCAGAACTCTTTTTCTTCTGCATCATCTTCATCATCACTGGAGCTGGATGATGCTTCTGACTCCTCTTCTGTCTCACTCCAGGATTCAGCAACAAACCCTTTTCTTGTATGTTTGTTTTTGCTTGAAGAGGGTTTGCCATTGCCATTCCTTTTGGAGTCTTTCTCCTTTCTTCTTTCTTTCATGTCCCTTCTGTCCTTATTCTTATTCTCTGGACAGTCAGGAACTATGTGCCCTGGTTTCCTGCAACCAAAGCAAATAATGTCTTTATTATTACTAATGGACTTGTCATACCTTGGCTTATCCTGCTCCTTATATGATCTCCTTCTGAAATCCTTTCTGGCCATTTTGTAAAATCTTTTGGCCAGCAGACTGAGTAGTTCATCATTGCCTGTGGCTTTATCTTTAGGCAGATCTTCAGTTGCCTTGAAGGCTATGGTCTTCTCTTTTCTTGTGGCTGGTGAGGCAGCCTTCTGTTCTTCCTCTCTATTTTTGATGAGTAGCTCATAAGATTTGAGCTTACCCAATAGAGCTTCAGTAGTGATCTCATTCAGACTTCTGGCATCCTTAATTGGCCAGATTCTTGAATCCCAAGTTCTAGGGAAGCACATTAGGATCTTTTCATTAAGTTCAGTTAGTGAGATCTCTTTGTCCAATGTCATGAGTTCACTAACAATTAGACTTAGTCTGTTGTACATGTCTCCCACTGACTCAGTTTCTCCCTTCTTGAAATTCTCATATTGAGAGATGAGATGGGATCTCCTATCCTTCCTCTCATCAGCTGAGTCTGAGACTATTTCTGAGAGTTTGTCCCAAATTTCCTTTGCTGAATTGCATTCAGCCACCTTTTGAAATATGTCATCAGACATTGTCTAGGCCAAGATGTTCATAGCCTTGGCATCAGCTACCTTCCATCTCTTGATATCAGCATCTGTTCCTGATGGAGGTGGAACAACATTTGTACTTGTGTTCTCTGGGGGTCTTGGACATACTGTCAAAATAGAGTTAAAGATATCTTCGTCAATAGAATTCATGTAAATTCTGATCCTTGCTTTCCAAAGTGCAAACTTGGATAGATTGCACACTGGAGGTCTGGTGCTAGCATAATCTTTGTTTTGGGCCATGATTTGTGAAAACAAAATCTAATAATAAACTACAAAAGAAAAACAGATCTAACTAGGGATCTTTGGGTTCAGGTGTTAGCCTGTACAACCAATCATGTATGGTATGTTTAACCAACCTCCCTCTGATACCAATTGAAAGTGCAGTTAGATCTGATATACTCTAGAGGGGGGTGAATAGAGTATATGGTACTTTGAAACTTTTTACAACAATTGTTATACTAAGAGTGAGCAGGGAAGCAATAAAAATTCTAATCACAGAACTAAACTAAACAAAAGCTAATCACAAAATAATCAAGGCCAGAAACAAAAATAAAGACAAGCAAAACCAGAAGACACAAGGAAATATAGTGGTTCCCCTAAACTTGGGTACATCCACTCTTCTACCACCCTAGGTAGGAATCCACTGCAGGATGAGTTGATCAGGTGTCCTGGGCACCAATGAGCTTTTGATAAGGTGCTCAAAAACCAAAGCAGATTTTTTTGATCAGGTGTCTTGCCACCAATGAGCTTTTGACAAGGTGCTCAAAAACCAAGCTCAAACTTTTGAAGGGAGTTTGAGAAACCCTTTACAGAGAGGGGGTGAGAGAGTGATCGAGGTCTTCTCTTTCTCAAACAACTGAGAAGACTATGTGGATTGTTGATGTCAAAGCTCCCCCTGAATCCTTGAGATCTTCAGGAAGAAAAGCTTTGCTGAGGGTGATAGGCCTTCAAAGATTGAACTCCAGCAATAGATGATTTCAGCAATAGCTGAAATGTTGAATATCTGGAGTCTTGAAATATGTTGGCCTTGAACACTTTGAAACTAAAGAGATCTGAAGATTTCTGAAAAGATTGATCTCCTTGGATGTGTGTTCTTGAAATTCTTTGAGACAGTATATGATGTCTGACTGTGTGTCTGTCTCTCTATAATCTGTATTCTATGAGTGATTCAAAAATTCTTCTCTTTTATTCTCTGATATAGAATAGAATAACATTCTCTTTCAAGTATAGCCGTTGTCCTGCATTAATTGCATCCTTAATTGCACAATCTCTTCTGGAGGAAAGTCCACAGAAATATTCCTTGAGAAATCCCTTGAAACTTGGTCCAGAAATGAATGAAAACGGCTAGGAAATCTCTGAATTAATTGCAGAATAACTCCTCAACTGATTTGAAATTGAATCTAGAAACATCCTTGAAGTTATCTGAAATCGTCGAACTGAGCTCTGCTATCGTCGAGCTGAGCTCAGCGATCTGGAAATATACCGCAGCAAAATATCGTCGATCTGAGCTCAAAGATCGTCGAACTGAGCTAAGAGATAAAGATCCAAAGCAGAGTCAAAATCGTCGACCTGAGCTCATCGATCGTCGAATGGAGTTCGACGATATAATGAAGTTGAGCTCAGCGATCGTCGAATGGAGTTCGACGATCTGTCGAAGTTGAGCTAGACGATCGTCGACCGGAGTTCGACGAATCGTCGTGCTGAGCTCGACGATATGACTTAGTCTCCAAACACAAAATCTTGGTCTTCAGGGCAGCTTCCAAACCTAGACTTCTAACCCTTAGACTCAATTCTAATTGACCTATTGAGCTATACAGGAGGTCAAGCAAAGGTTCCTATAGACATAGTGATCCTGACCCAAATTTGTAATAGGGTGTTCCAACACCCTCCTTTGATGAGGCTTTAACTCCTTGGAGGTAGGGGATGAGTTCTCAAGTGGTGGACGGCCAGTGGAGGAACTCAGCCATCCAAATTCAGTGAAACTGAAATTACCCCATTAATGGCCTTAATGGTGTCTTGAAGAATTGGGGAGTTACAAACCTCCTCTCCCCAATTCCTTTATTAGACACCTTCACCAGGGTAAGGGGAAACGTTTCCCCCGATCAGATCTCAGTTCTATTGGGGTTGGTGTAGAAGTTGCAGAGGAGCTCAAGCTTGGTGGCCGGCAATGACGAGGAGGCACAACACCTGTTCCCAGGCCATGATTCAGGTCCTCCTCCTCTCCTTATCTAACGGGTGGATCATAGCATTCTTTAGGTGCAAGGTTCGGGCTCAATTGAGACCAATCCAAATCATGGCTTTCATGGTTTTCGGCCAAAAAATAACCTAGTAGAACTGCCAGAAAACGCATCTCCGACGGCTGTGCCGCCGCCTGGCGACAGCCACCACCTCAACGGAGGTGGTGGTGGCGGTGGCCGGTCGGGGAAGGGGCTGGATGGCCGGCGACAGCCGCTTGAAGTCGGCACAGAAAAAATGAATCCTGGTCGTCGGCTCAAGTAAGGAGATGAACGGATCCCGTTCATTTGCGCCAAGATTCGTGCTTCATCAATTATTAAACTATAGGATTAATTTCATGACTATTTCAATTTTTGTCACAGATTTTATATTTATTGGTTTTAAAATTTAAAAATACTTAGGTCACCCTGGTGGGAAAACTTTCAATATGAAAGTTGTAGCCCTATGGGTCTACTTTAATCCAAAATTGATTTGGACCAATGTGCCCCTCTGGTTGGACCAGGGCACCCATTTTGGTGGGACCTATACTTAGGACTGTCCTGATATTCAAATGGAAGCCCACCCTTCATCCCTTGTCCACATGGGTTGAAATTTGGACAGGGGATCAGTATTAACTATACCTAGGGTCTGTCCAAAATTGGGATTGTTTGGAGACACTTTGCCTAGAGTTTTTACTTTTATTAATAATGGTAGGGTAATTTAATTAAGTGGTCTAATTACCTCCAAACCCTCCCAAGTTTTGCTGCGTGGTCCCTGGCAGCAATACCTAGCTTTGTACAAGACTTCAACTTCTTTGGATTGGTTTTGGTTAGGGAATCACCAAACCCTAGTTTGGCCTTAAGGAGGTGTTTTCGATTAAAAGTGCACCATGGGCTTAGGGTGGCCACCTCCCCTCAACAGAGGCTGAGGTTTTGGACACTAACTTAGTATGGCCAATGTCACCCTCTGAAGGAATATGGGGTGATTTAGGCTTGATTTACCCTAGGGTTCAACCTCAAACCCTAAGGAAGGACTTTTGGGGGTTGTGAAGGACATGGGGGCTAATGCCTTTGTATGACCTTAAAAACTCAATAGAATTGAAGGTAGTGTAACCTAAGTTCTCTGGAAGGAATCTTAGAGGACTTGGAGGAAGGTAGACACCTCAAAACCCTAACCCTAGTTTTAGGGTAGAAGCACAATTTTGTAAATTCAGTCACTAAACCTTTTTGAAAGGTTGTGAAACTTGGGTACAGTAAGTTTTAGACCATCTAGAACTCCTAGTAATTTTATTAGAATTTTATGGATTATAATTCTTGTACTTTATATGTTAAATATCAATAGGCCCAAAATGGTATTTTAATTAATTTGATTATTCTGTTCATTTGAAACTGATGAAACTTGGTCAGTATATGATCTAGGTCTAAGTGAATATCCCTGAATTTTGTTACAATTTTTAATTGATGATATTTAGTACTTCCTTCACTAGTTTTAAAAAGGGGCTTTGGTGGTATAAAATCATTTATAGATGATCTATCTGTTGAAAAATCATGAGACTTAGGTACTGATGATTTCAGGCCAAAATATGATTGTGGGAATTTATTCATAATTTTTAGAGGGTTGATTATAGTGCTTTCTTTACAAGTGCATAATTAAGAGATTTTTGATAATTAATTTATTCAGAGATTAATACTTGCTGAAAAATTATACAACTTGGCCAATGCTACTTAAGGTTGTATCTGCATAGTATAATTAATTTTTAATTTTGGGATGGATATTTCCCGTACTTGATTCATAAACAACGGAAGATAGTAAATATTGCTAAAATAGTTTTAGTGCCCTTTTGATGATAGAAAAATTGTGATACCTTGGATTTATAATATTGAGATAATCTAATATTTATCATAATTTTGTTAGGTATCTTGCATGAGTACTTATGGTAGTTCATGTTCAAACTGGTAGTCTTTGGAAGCTTTAGGGAAATTAATTAAATGCCAGATAAATTAGGAAAATTATAATTTCCTGGATTTAGTGTATTTGTGTCATGATAAGTCTCTAGTAAATAAGGTAGGACAATTGGATGAGTATTTGGATTATCTCCTGTCCAGTCCGACATATAGCCTATGACGGTCTGCAGTTGGCAAGATGGGTAAATTGCAATAAGATACGATGGGACATGGTGTAGGAGTTAGTAATTTTGGATAGATGTGGATGAGTTCACCATAGAAGGATAGGAAGAGTGGTGAGAATTGGTTTGGCTAGAGTTTAGAGGCACTCGGGTTCGACGAAAGATCGTCTTCCCTGAGGTGAGGTAGAGTCAAATCACCATACGATTAGCCTATTGTAATATGAGAAGGTAATGAGTAAGAGAATCAACCAATAATAATAATAAGTACCTTGCGAAAGGGAACGCTGGGCGTAAACACAACATAGTTCCTAGTGCCCCTTGAGAGCCCTTCACAGGGAATACCGGGGGCAGTCCTGGGTTAACGTAAGCTGTATTAACAAGATGAAAAAAGTAACTTAGTAATTAGGGTTGCACATTTCACGATCACAGATAGCACAGGAAGATAGCTGGGTGCTTCGGCTTGGATGGTTAAGAGACGAACATTTTGGTCCGGGGAGTTTCAACTCGATTATTTGAGATGGACATTTTAGTTCGGGGAGCTTCGGCTCGGTTTTTTTTGAATACGTTAAATTTGCATGTGCATAAAAGGAAATAAAATTAAGGTGGTGGGTCTTCGCTATTGGAGGGTCGATGCACCGATGCCAATACGCTGACTCGGCAAGTGTGTAGAAGAGTATGTCCATGTAGTGTTTGATGAGTCATATATGATTGACAGTGAGCTGTCAAGCTCTTTGCCTAGCTCTGTAGGAATAGAAGTCATGATGGAAAAGCTCTCCATCAAGGATAAAGATCCAGCTTTGCAAGAAGATTGTGGTGAGGGATGCTGTCTAGAGGAAGCACAGGGCAGTCAAGCTGGAAATGAAGACCAACCTGCTGCAAAAAATGATAATTAGCACTTCGCCAACAGAAGTCCGGTGCGCCAGCCGGCAAGAGTATGCAGGAGTCCGCTTCATGCACCAAGCATTGAGGCATACGATAGGTCTGACCGGTAGTTCTTTACTGGTTTAGAGGTGGGCGAGGCCCAACCCACCGCTTCCGTCTGCCACTACGGAGGTATCCTGGGAGGTTACGACTCCAGAAAGGGGGAACTAAAGGTCTGTGTGCACAGAGTCGGGTGTGTGTGTTGCACTTGCATGTTCCATCATACCCACTTACATGTCATAGCATAATCGATTCATTTAACCCCTGACACCTAATGTATAAGTGGAATGGGATGCTTATGCATTAGGACTTGCAAAACGGCCCCTTGGTCTATAAGCTTGTGGGGGCAAGTTTATAAATTAAGGTCAATTTTGATATATATTTACTGCTGTTTGATAACCGACACCCCAACGCATAAATTGGTATGGGACTTTTTATACCATGGGAGCCTTGCAGAAGACCCCTTGGCTTATGTGTTCTCACATAAGTGAAGGTTACTTTTCATATTTCATCTTATTGTCAATATCTATTATAGAATTGCTAGTATAGGTCCGCTGCCATCTGTTTTTGATTATTCTCCACCTTCAAGTCCTCCGCTTTCTTCCTCTCCGTTTGGTGCCTAGGATCCATGGGGGAAGGGGCGGGGGATGATAGGGATTAGTCTTTTAGACTAACGGTTTTCGAACCGGATCATTTAGGGGATCGTGGAGCCCAGCATGGAGGAGCAGCCCCAGAGACCGGTGCGCTTGGAGATGGGGCGGTCTAGCTCCGGAGTTCATACAACCGGGACCGTGAGTCTCGACCTTGAGTAGATGTTCTGTTTTTGCTTCCACATGAGTGATTTGTAGTGAGGACATGATGTACCGGGCATAAGCCCGTATTTTAGTACTCTGATCTATTATTCTGTGGACACTCCCTTCATGTATATTATCTATATGATATGTGATTTTCTATGGACTGCTAGTTTGCGTTTACTTTATTTTGCTACTTTTCTGTGATCGAATTGGTCTGCAGAATCGGCGCTTTGTGGTGATGACCCTTCAGGGTGTCAAGGAGTCACCGCAAAATAGCGGTTCTGGACCTAAGAACCCGGTGTTGAAAAAGAAAAAAAAAGAGGGGTCTTACAGTTGTAGGTATCGACCTTCACATCGTACAAGTAGTGCCATCCACAGCTTTAAAGCAAATATCATGGCCACTAACTCTAAGTCATGAACCGGATAATTCCTCTCGTGAACCTTCAATTGTCGTGAACCATAAGCTATCACGCTCCCATGATGTAGCAGAACACAACCCAAACCACTACCCGAAGCATCACTATAGATTTCAAACCCTTCGGTCCCACTCAGCGAACATAAAATAGGCATCGTGGTCAACCGCCTCTTCAATTCTTCAAAAGCCTGCTCGCACTCTAGCGACCACACACACTTTTGATCCTTCCTTGTCAACATCATGAGTGGTAGCGCTATCTGCGAGAAGTTCTCTATGAAGTGCCTGTAGTAGCCGGCAAGCCCCAGAAAGCTCCAGACTTCCGCCACTGTAGACAACACAGGAAACACCCTTATCGCCACTATCTTCGCCAAATCCACCGCTGTCCCTTCTACACTAACAATATGACCAAGGAACGCTACCGAGGATAACCAGAACTCACACTTGGAGACTTAGCATACAACTGATTCCTTCTCAACGTCTCCAACATCATATGCAGATGCTTGTAATGATCATCCTCACACTGCGAGTACACCAAGATATCATCGATAAATACTATCACGAAATAGTCCAGGTACTCTCTGAACATACTGTTCATCAGATCCATAATCACGCATGGCGCATTGGTCAACCCAAACGGCATGACTGTGAACTCGTAATGCCCAAACCGCGTGCTGAACGCTGTCTTTAGCATATCGCTTTCCCTTTTCCTTAATTGGTAGTAGCCGGATTTCAGATATAACTTCGAATATCTTGTTTACCCGACCAACTGATCAAATAGATCGTCAATCCTTGGGATCGGATACTTATTCTTTTTCGTAAGATTGTTCAACTCCCGAGAGTCGATACAGAGTCGCAAGCTCCCATCCTTCTTCTTAACGAAGAGGACCGGTGCGCTCCAAGGCGACAAAATTGGACGCACATACCCTTGCTCCAACAACTCTTGCAATTGCACCTTCATTTACGCCATCTCTCTTGGCGCTATCCGATACAGAGAGCGTGACACCGGTTTGGCACCCGACACCAGCTCAATAGTAAAATCAATCTCCCGCTGAGGAGGGGCTCCTGGTGTAACAACCCCATCCGTTCATATGATATATTCTAGAAGGTCCGGCCGGGGCCCCACAGGATATAGCACAAAATAGTCGGTGAAGGTACAGGATGATACCAGAGTCGCGCATCGCACCTATCACAAAGCATTCTAGCGGAAGCCTAGACTACAACTGGAACTCCTCATGAATGTCCAAACATAAAACTCCACATTTTATATCATATAGGAATGTCTTATAACAAGTCAAAAGAGTTGGCCTTATGGCCTTACATGGCTTTCACACAGTGGCCTAAACAAATTGGCGCGCAGGCCGGCCACAAGAAAAGAAAACACAAAAAAGAAACACATCTAGCCTTCAAGGGCTAGCAGCAGCAGCAGCAACACCAGCAGGAACATCAACCTCTATACGTCCCGCTCGGCTCTCCAGCACCTGTGCAAGGACAATCCACCCAACGGTGGCAAACAAAAGCAACGGTCAGCGTTCGGCTGACCAAATTATAACGACCCTACCCCTTCTCTCGGGGCAGCGGTATCTTTCCCTGCAGGCATATTATATCACACGTATGGCAAGCTATAGTATCAAAAGGTGCGTTCACGCACACAAGCCATCACAACCGTTCGCCACCCGGCCCAACGGTCCGTGCACTCAGGGCACATTCTTGGTGTTCTGGCAACCTCTTGCCCACCACCGTATCAGGGTCATCACCCAACGATAACTCTCTTGAGCATTTCCTCCATGGCGTGCAGCCGGAGTTAGTCTTCCTACACCGGGATGGCCCGTAGCCCCCCATTGTGTCATGGTGCGCAGGCCGAAGACTCTTGCTATGCGCTCCAATAGACCGCACTTTTTGGTCTCACGTCGGACGGACATAGCGCAGGTCGGATCCTCCACCCCCCGTTGCTCAAATCGCCTTGCCTTCTCCGAGTACAGCGTACTCATGGCTATATCAAAGGCGCGGGTCGGTCTCACCAATCCTGTTCTTGGCATTCAAGCCTGGGTATTTCTCTATACCCATTTCCTCACAGCAACAGCGGGTCTTTCCTGGGCACACCAGTACTTCTTGTGACTCTCTCCACAGGTGGACACCGCACAAGCAAAAATGTCAGGGGTCTTTCCTAGCTATCATGCCAGTACTTCCTGTTACTCGCTTCATAGGTGGACACCCTACGACATCAAGCATCACCAAAAGGGCCTTTCCTGGTTCCACCAGTACTTCCTGTGCCTCAATCACAGGTTGGACCCAAAACCATCACATGGCTATTTTCCTGGGCTGACACGCCCTGCGACACGCCCGTGTCGCAGGCCGTGTCCACTGACATGCCCTGGGACACGCCCGTGTCCCAGGCCGTGTCACCCAAAAATGCCTGTTTCCGAACTTTGGGCTGTTACAATCCTCCCCTCCTACAAGAAATTTCGTCCTCGAAATTCAGACATAGGAAAGGCAATAGAAAACAGCAAGAAAAATGTGACAACATATATAAAAGTTTATGTTACAACGTTCTTGCTACAGGTTACAAAAACAGCTCAGGGAACTCTTCTCGCATGGTCTGCTCGCGCTCCCATGTCAGTTCTTCACGGCCGCAGTTGTCCCACCGGACTTTTACCATACCGACCGTCTTGTTCCGCAACTGTTTTTCGGCTCGATCTTCGATCTGAATGGGTCTAACTCTCGTTGTTAGCCCATATTCCACCGGCACACGATCATCCGCGATCACTTGAGTTGGATCTTTCACGGCCTTCCGAAGCACCGAGATGTGAAAGACATCATGCAACCCACCCAAGTCCGCCGACAGAGCTAGCCGATAAGCCGCTTCGCCAACTCGCTCAACCACTTCAAACGGACCCAAATATCTGGGACTCAACTTTTTCAATCGTCGAATCCTGGAGACACCTTTGAATGGCTTGATCTTCAAGTAGACCCAATCGCCAACCACAAAATCTACGTTCTGGTGCTTGGCGTTGTAGTACTTCGCTTGTCGATCTTGAGCAATAAGCAATCTCTCTCGAATCGTCCGTATGGTTGAGTTTGCTTCCTCAACCTCATTTGGTTTAACAACCCGAGCTTCGCCCGCTTCTACCCAAGCCAAGGGAGTACGACACTTCCTTCCATATAGAGCTTCATATGGTGTCATCCCAATGCTTGCTTGGTAGCTGTTATTATATGCAAACTCGACCATATAGAGGTGATCTTCCCATCTCTTTCCGAAATCAAGCGCGCACATTCGGAGCATATCCTCCATTGTTCTGTTGGTACGTTCCGTTTGGCCATCCGTTTGGGGATGAAAGGCCGTACTGAAAGTCAACTTCGTACCCAACAATCGGTGAACTAGCCTCCAATCATTTGACGTGAATCGCCCATCTCGATCACTTACGATGCTCCGAGGAACACCGTGCAGCCGCACAATCTGGTCAACATATAACTTTGCCAAACTTTCAACTGAATCAACCCGCCTGTTCGGGAGAAAATGTGCTACTTTCGTTAGCCGGTCAACAATCACCCAAATGGAATCATTTCCTCGCTGCGATCTTGGCAACCCATGCACAAAATCCATGGAAATAACATCAAATTTCCACACTGGGATCGGCAGTGACTTCAAATATCCACCCGGCTTTTGGCATTCCGCCTTCACCATCGCACATGTTTGGCGTTTGGCTACATAAAGGGCAACATCTTTCTTGAGCCCTGGCCACCAGAATAGCTTCTTCATATCGTTGAACATCTTTGTGCTCCCGGGGTGAATGGAATATTTTGTATAATGCGCTTCATATAGCAGTTCTTCCCTCAATTTCCCCACATTCAGGACGCACAAACGGCCCTCTTTTCGCAAAAGACCGTCATTCCAGGTGAATTTGCCTTCTGGCCCTTCATTCACATAGCGCAAGAGATCTTCATCCAACTCCGTTGCCCGTCGAACTCGGTCTGCAAGGTCATATTGCACCTCAGTCCAGTTCAAACATGCAATGGCAGTGGAATTGTTGTCAATACAATAGATCTTCAATGCCTCCAGTTCCTGGATAAGACGTTCATCATGCCTTTGTAACCAATTTGCTCTAGCCGGAACTCGCCGACTCAAGGCATCCGCGACAACGTTTCCCTTCCCGGGCGTATAGTGAATCTCGAAAGTGTAGTCCCCAAGGAACTCCAACCACCTTCATTGTCGCATATTCAAGTCTTTCTGCTCTAACAGATACTTTAGGCTCTTATGATCGGTATAGATCTCCACCTTCACTCCATAAAGGTAGTTTCGCCACAACTTAAGTGCAAAAATCACCGCCGCTAATTCTAAATCATGGATGGGATAGTTTCGCTCGTGCACCTTTAGTTGGCGTGAGCCATAAGCAATCACCTTTCCGCTCTGCAGAAGAACGCAGCCTAAGCCGCTCCCTGAGGCATCACTATAAATCACAAAGCCATCGGTTCCACATGGCGAAGACAATACCGGCGCCGTGGTCAACCGAACCTTCTTCTCTTCAAAAGCTCGTGCGCACTCTGGCGTCCAAACGAACTTCTGATCTTTTCGCGTCAGTGTGGTTAGCGGCAAAGTGATCCGTGAGAAGTTCTCCACAAATCGTCTATAGTAGCCCGCAAGTCCAAGGAAACTCCTGACCTCGGCTACGGAAGACCATCTTGGCCACTCTTGTATGGCTCTTATCTTCGCTGGATCCACTGCAATGCCCGCTCCACTCACCACATGGCCTAAAAATGCCACTGACGATAGCCAAAACACGCACTTCGAGAACTGGGCATATAGCTAATTTTGCCTCAACGTGTTCAACACCAACCGCAAGTGAATCTCATGTTCGGCTTTGGACTTCGAGTACACCAGGATGTCATCAATGAACACTATCACAAACAGATCCAGGTACTCACGAAAAATACGGTGCATCAGATCCATAAACACCGAGGGCGCATTACACAATCCAAAGGGCATGACTGTGAACTCATAGTGCCCATAACGCGTTCCAAATGCGGTTTTGGAAATGTCACCTTCCCGAATTCTTAACTGGTAATAACCAGACTTCAGGTCCAACTTCGAATAGACGGTAGAGCCCACCAGCTGATCAAATAATTCATCAATCCGGGGTATAGGATACTTATTCTTCTCGGTCAGCTTATTCAATTCACGGTAATCGATACACAACCGTAACCCACCATCTTTCTTCTTTACAAAAAGCACAGGCGCGCTCCAAGGTGACATACTTGGGCGGATATAACCTTGCTCTAGCATTTATTGTAGTTGAACCTTCAACTCAGCCATCTCTTTAGGCGCAACGCGATATGGCGAGCGGGCCACGGGTTTCGCACCTGGCACCAACTCAATTGTGAAGTCAATCTCCCGCTGGGGTGGTAGCCCAGGGAGATCCGCGGGAAACACATCTGTAAATTCTGCCACAATCGGAACCTCGCACAAGGTGGCCTTAGGCTCCACAGCCTGAATTAGTGCAAAGTAACACTCCGCACCCTTCCGAACAGCTTTGATTACCTGGACTGCAGACATCAACGTCCCGCTCACTCCTCGCATACCCGCAAACTTGGTCTTCTGTTCGGTATTCTGGCCCAACGTGATTTCTTTGGACTGGCAATCAATCATAACATGCTGCTCCGCAAGCCAATCCATCCCAAAAATCACATCGAATTCCGATATTGGCAAAACAAATGCGGTTAAACAAAAATCCCGACTTCCGAACTGAACCGCCACATCGCAAGCTTGATCCGCAAGCATCCAACAACCATTCGGCAACACTACTCTGACGCTATCTGTCTTTGTACGACTGGGTATCCCAAGCCGCGTAAGAAACTCACTAGACAGAAAAGAATGCGATGCACCTGTATCAAACAGTGCTCGCGCCAGCGTGTCCCGAATCATCACAAAGCCTATGACAAACATGTCACACACACACAAACTGCAAACATAGGAGTACTAAGTAAAACATACAAACAATAGCAAACTAAACTCATACCTGTGACCACGTCACTCTGCTTGATGGCCTCTTGCAGGCCAAGATTGTAGACTCGGGGTTGCGCCTGCGAGGCAGAGGAATCCACCACCGTCTTTCCTTTTTCCGCATAAGATGCTCCCGCCTTCTTTTCAATCTTTGGCGGCATCGGACAATCTCGCGCAATATGTCCCATCCGGCCACAATTGAAGCAGATACGAGTGTCTGGCTTGGAGGTCGCCCCTGATGTTGCTCCCGTTGCAACGGATGAAGGAGCTTGTCCACTAGGCTTGACTTCTTGCCCCATCTCTTCTTATAAAACGGTTTTCCCGATCGGGGAGCCTTCCACTCCGGTTGAGTCATAGCCAAAGCTCTCTTCCCTTGCACCCTCTTCATATCCTTTTCCAATGCGGTCGCGGTGTCAACCAGCGCTTGGAAACCTTGGTTCACAGAACTGGACACAAGGAACCTCAGTTCGTCCCTCAGTCCTTCATAGAACCGATTAGTCTTCCTCTGCTCATCAGCAAAAATAGAACCCGCATACCGCCCTAAGCGAGTAAATTCATGCAGGTACGCGTCAACACTGCCATCACCTTGAGTCAACCGTTGGAATTCATTTTCCATGGCTATCCGCTGAGCCGCAGGAAGGTGCTTCGCGAGGAAGAGCCGGGAGAATTCTTCCATCGATACTTGGGTTAACGGACGACCCGCCAAGTGATGCAACTCCATCTCATCCCACCATAATCGAGCTTCTCCTTCAAGCAATAAGGTGGCTAAGGTAACTTTCTGATGCTCCGCCGTTCCTATCGTCGTCATCACTCGCTTGACACGCGATAGCCAATCCTCAGCCTGCGTCGGGGTTCCCGCTCCCGAGAACGTAGGCGGATGGAAACTCATAAACCGCGTTAGCTGCTTCTCAGCCGCTCGAGGGGCCATAACCACGACAGGTTCAGGCCTCGCCGCCACCTGTTCTGGCCTCACAGCCGCTTGTTCCTGCCTAATGTGCTGGCCTTGGATCATGGTGAATAAGGCCTCCGCAACTAAACACACATGTTCTGCAGACGGTGGAGGTGTAGGCACCGCGGCTGGTGCCATACTTTCATCAGAATGCTGGGACTCAGACGGCCCAGCTCCACTTCGTGTCACCTAAAGGTGGACAAGACACACACATTAGCGGTCGTACCCAAGCAATCAACACAAAAGAAGAACACGCAGGTTCCTCAAACACACAAATATGCATTCCTATCATGGACATTCAGGAGTTCATTCGTAAACTTTGGTGTGCACAAACACGTGCTCGCCACCCCAGTACTTCCTGCTACTCCTTTTCGCAGGCATAACCCGTAGACTCCTTACACTACACGTTTATCACGGAGTCTTCTCCGGTTCGTATGCAACATCACCAATCCAGACTAACCTGTCCAGATGGGCTTCACACATCATGCCTATTCCGTACTCCATTTCCGGATCTATATGCTAACAAAGGGGATTTCAAGCATCCACCCAAAGATTTCCAAAACCAGCCACCTCTTGGTGGGGGAAATCACAAAATATGCCAAAAAGGAAGCCTTCACATGGCTAGGAAGAAAAGTCGTTACCCTTGACGACCGCTTCGGTGCCATGACCTCCAAGCTAGCTTGCAAGACTCGCAAGAGCGTTTCCTCCGCAACGACGGCTTCGGATTTCTCGTCGGTAACCAGCAGCACCACCAGCAGCAGCCCCCTTTCCTTCTTCCTCCTCCTTTCTCTCTCTCTTTCTCTCTCTTGAAGAAAGATGAAGGCCAAATCAAAATGATTAATCCTTCTCTGATTTCGGCCTTTAAGGAAAAAGAGGAAGATGCTTCAGCCCTTGGATCCCAGCTGAAGGAATGGACGGCCACGATTCTGCCAAAATCACTGATTTTGACCCGACACGGCCTCTGACACGGCCGTGTGCCAGGCCGTGTGCCTCAAGCGGTGGTCAACCGACTTATCCAAACCAGTGACACGCCCATGGGACACACCCGTGTCATGGGCCGTGTCACCAACACGCCTTCAGACACGCCCGTGTCTGTGGTCGTGTACCTGGGTGAAAAAAAATCCCAAATCATCCTGAGACTTCACACGGCCTGTGACACGCCCGTGTCCCAGGCCGTGTGCCCAGACACGGCACAAAGACACGCCCTGTCGAAATCCTTCGGCGGGCTGAATTCGCCGTCCTGATTTGACACGCCCTGTGACACGCCCGTGTCACAGGCCGTGTTCAATCTCACTCAACACTTGCGTCTCGACACTCGACGATCTTCGAGTAACAATCGTCGAGCATACGACACGGCCTTGGACACGCCCGTGTCCTGGGCCGTGTGCCCCCCTCTCGACGCATCGTCGAGAGAAAAATCGTCGAGACAAAGGCCGATCATCGACACAACCTCGACACGCCCTGCGACACGCCCGTGTCGCAGGCTGTGTCCACTGACACGCCCTGGGACACGCCCGTGTCCCAGGCCGTGTCACCCAAAAATGCCTGTTTTCGAACTTTGGGCTGTTACACCTGGCAGATCATCTGAGAACATATCAGGATACTCGGACACAATTGGAATACTGCCAGACTTGGCTGAGGCATTGAAGTCTGCACTAATGTGACAAACAACTCTGCCCTAGACCGAACTGCCTTGATCACCTGAAGGGCCGACATCAAAATCTTACTCGACCCATTCATGCCTGCAAACGTAGTCTCCCGATCAGTATTCAGTCCCAACTTATCCTCCTTTCGGTTGCAATCAATGCATGCTCGCTGCTCCGAGAGCCAGCCCATACCAAAGATTATGTCGAAGTCCACTAACAGCAGTACCGACGCTCGCAAATCAAACTCCTGGTCCCCAATCCGTATCTTTACCACACAGATTCTATCCATGCGCATTGAGCACCCATTGGGCAACAACACATCCAACTTGTATTTTGCCATCGAGGAAGGGACTCCGATGCGCGATACGAATCTTTCGGACAAGAAGGAATGCGAAGCTCCCGTATCAAACAGGGCTCTCGCCGGACAATCAAAAATCAACACGAAGCCTAGCATCAACATTTATAAGCTAACATATAAAAAGGTAACAACTACATAAAGTTAAATTGCTATAACTTAACTCATAACTGTCACCACGTCAGCTTGTTTTATGGCCTCTTGCAGACCAAGATTATATACTCTAGGTTGGGCTGGAGCATGGTGGGACGTGGTTGACTCCACCGCCTTCCATTTTTCTTCATATGTTTCTCCAAGCTTCCTCTCGGACTTTGCACGTCCTCTCCAACATTCACGAGCAAAATGCCCCATCTTTCCACAGTTGTAGCAAGCTCCAGGGACTTGACTTGTGGTTGCCCCCATCGCACCAGACGAAGGGACTGAGCTCGAAGTCTTCGGCTTCTTGTTCCATCTGCGGATACCCGACTTTGTATTCGGCACTTTGAACTCTGACTTCTTTTCCCTCGGGTCCTTCTTCTCTTGCACTTTCTTCATGTGCTTTTTCAATGACCGGGCAGAATTGATCAAGGCTAGGAAGCCCTGCGCCTTAGGCCCGGCAAGGAGTAGCTGTAGGTCACCATGTAGACCCTCATAAAATCAGTTGGTCTTCCGCTCCTCCTCAGTAAATGTAGCACCAGCAAAACGACCCAACCGTGTAAACTCGTGGAGATACTCATCCACGCTTCTGTCTCCCTGAGTCAAACCAAGGTACTGATTCTCCATCTCAAGCTTCAGAGCAGAGGATAGATATCTGGCCAAGAACAACCTTGAGAATTCCTCCATAGGCACATCTGCAAGTTGCCTTCCCACTAAGAGGTGAACCTCCAACTCATCCCACCACAGCCTCTCCTCACCAGCCAATAGGAAGGTTGCTATGGTGGTCTTCTGCCACTCCTCAGTTAATATGGCCGTCAAGAATCTCTTTATCGTAGAGAGCCAATCCTCAGCTTGAGTTGGCGTTCCAATCCCGTCAAACATCGGAGGATTAAAGCTCATTATATGCTTGAGCTGCTTTTCCGTAGCCCTCCTTGGTGCTACTTGGTCAACTGCCACGCTTTCTACCACTCCCGACTCTGCCACCCTAATAGGTTCTTGCTCATTAACAGGTGGTGCGTGGTGCATTTGCCCTACAGGTTGGGCATTTATCATAACAAAGACTGTTTCAGCCACAAATCTGATGGTTTCTGCTGAAGGAGGTATTGTAGGCACGTCATTCGGTGCACTACTTTCCGCTGATCATGGACGTTCTGATTGCCCAGCACCGCTCCTAGCTGCCTATAATGGCATAAACCCTTGATTAGGTGACAAATAGATTGCTAAAAGAATTCATTGGAACACTCAGGTTCCTCAAAATAAGTGTATTTTTCATTCCTAAGTGGACATTCATGGGTTCTTTTATGTTATAACGATGACGCACATACATGTGCTCACAACCCCTTAAAAGAATTCGCCCACGAATTCAAATAAAGAAGACTAACACCTAGGCTCTGATACCAAATTGTAACACCCTCATCTGTCTAATGGCATATAACAGAAGGTCCAACTGGAACCCGACGCCATATACCACGGACATTCGGAAGGGTTATATAAGAATATCAAAAATCCAACTATAACTACTCGCTCTAACACAGAGCATTCTAGAGGAAGCTTTTAAACAGTTGAAAAGAACTCATAATTGAATAACAACTATCACGAATGTCCACATACTTCCATAGGAATGAAATAACAAATACACTGAAAGTACTTGGCCTTATAGCCTTACAAGAGTTTACTTAACAAATTAATGATTTACATACATCGGCTCGCAGGCCGGCCACACATGACAAAAATAAAAACAACAATTGCTTTGGACTTCGAGGGCCAGCTCAGCAACATGGGCTTCAGCCCGCTATTTGGTACTTGGCTCCGCAGCACCTGCAAGTAACATTCCACCGCACGGTGGCAAACAAAGTAACGGTCAGCCAAAGCCGACCAAATCATAACGACCCCGCCCCTTACTCGGGACAGCGGTGCTCCTTCCCTGTATTTCATTAGCCCAGCTAAACAATAAAGTGCAAACATACTTCACCACAGGTGTAGGCTCGCGCGGCCAAACACCCCGTGCACTCAAGGCACATTATCGGTGAATCCGGTCAATTCTGTGGCTTCACCACCATCCCTGGGATGGAAACATCGTGAGCATTTTATTCTTTCTGACCACAGTCTAAGTCTCCCGACTATGCCAATGGCCAGTACCTCTTTTGGGTCTCTAGCACCGAACCACGTAGCCCAGGTCCGATTCCACTTGCCCGTTGCTCACTCCGCATAGTCACTTTAGGACGTATGCACGGGCCAAGCTTCTCTCGGATCCTAAAACATTTCCAAACATCACATAACCCAGTTATGTTCAAGGCTGGCTCCCCGGCCAACAAGTTAGCAGAACTACGTTTCCTCTTTGTTTTCCGGGTGCTCCTTGGAGTTAATCCCCAAGGATCCCTGCTGCAATCTACCATATAGAAACCCAAAAATACAAAGCACAGAGTCTTCTCCAGCAAACCATATAATATGCAACATCACCAATCCAGACCAATATGTCCGGGTACGCTTCACACACAATGCCTATGTCCGTACTTCGGTTCCGGACTCTATATGCAATACAAGGGGGACTATTCACGTCAACCCCAAGGAACATCGCACACTCACCGCACACTCACGGGAGCGGGTTTCCTTGTACGAAAGAAAGAGAGCTTCATATGCACAAGTAGAGAATTATTACCCTTGTAGTTCGATTTTGTGCCATGGGAATCTATCCGGATGGAAAGCTTCGCAAGGGAATTTCCTCCGTGGATCCACTCTCGGTTCTCGATTCAGTGCTCCGATGCTCCGCCTGTAACACCCCCTATCCGTCGCATAGCATATAGCAGTAGGTCCGGCTGGGGCCCGACGCCATATACCACAGACAGACCGGGTGGTTACTCAATGAAAACCATCCAACCAATCACAATGTCCTACACAAAGCATTCTAGCGGAAGTAGTTTAAATAGTTGCAAAAAATAACCCAGCAACAAGCATGAATGTCCACTAACAAGCCAAATAGAAATGAAGTACATACACAAGTACTGGCCTTAAGGCCTTACAAATGGTTTACTCTAATTACATGTTTTCCATACCACGACACGCATGCCGGTCATACATGAACAAAAGCAAGTAAACACTCCAATTAGGCCTTCGAGGGCCGGCTTTGCAATTTGGGCTTTAGCCCGCTATTGACTGCTTATTCCAGCAGCACCTGCAAGCAACAAACCACCGCACGGTGGCAAACAAAAGCAACGGTCAGCAATGCTGACCAAATTATAACGATCCCGCCCCCAATTCGGGGAGGCGATGCTCCTTCCCTGCATTTATTAGCATAACCAAGCAGTATATAAATATACATTGCATCACAGGCGTTGGCACGCACGGCCACACGCCCCGTGCTCTCAGGGCACATTCTCGGTGAACTGGCCAATGTCACGTCAATTTAAGCCATAAACATTCTGGATGCACCACCGCCACTTTGACGGCCAAACATATGAGCAATTTGTCTTCCCGGCATGGGTCACGTCAATTTAAGCCATAGACCGCTGAAGACCCTCATCTATGCCAACGACTCTAACTGAACGACATAGAATAGGTACGGTTCCATCTAACCCGTGCTCACATCGCAACTACAATTTAAGCCATATGTGCAGGTCAAACTTCTCCCGAGTCCCGTTTCCATCACATACTTCACATAACCCGGTTATGTTCAAGTTGGCTCCTAGGCCACCAAGTTGGCAAGATCACGCATCCGCCCAGTTTTCTGGGTGCATCTTAGGGTTAATCCCCAAGGCTCCCTGTTGTAATCTACCATGTAGAAAACTTGAAAAACAAAAATTCGCACGGAGTCTTCTCCGGCATTTATGCAATGCAACATCACTGATCCTGACCAACATGCCCGGATTGGCTTCACACATCATGCCTATGTCCGTTCTCGATTACGGACTCTACACAACGGGGACTATTCATGTCTACCCGAAGGAACGCCTCAAACTCAATGCAAACTCGCCAGAGTGGGCTTCCCTATGCAAAATAAGTAGAGCTTCACATGCTCAAGTAGAGAATCGTTACCCTAGCGTTCTTCCTTGGCACCATGGAAAAGTAAGCGAATGAAAAGCACCGCACTCTCTTTGCCTTCATAGATCCGGAGTCGGCTCCCGATTTGGAGCTCTAAAACTCCTCCAATGACTTGATCTAGACTTCTTCTTCCTCCTTTGCTCTCCCTTCTCTCTAGAATTTAGATAGAGAACTCGACAGGAAAAATAAGGGTTCTGAAACCCTTCTCTCGGGTATAACCTCTTCGGGAATAACCCTAGCCGTCGGATCCCACTAAAAGGGATGCACGGACACGCTCTAGGTATGACCTGGACAAATGGGGTTGAACACCGCATGGTTCACCAATCCGAAGCAAGACACGTTCGCGGCCAATCAAATTGTGTCAGGACATTTAGTCAAATCCCGCCAAAACCCCAGCGTCAACACTTCGTGTCGACAGAATTAAACACGCCACAAAAGTGCCCCGCGCTCGACAATCGTCGAACCAAGATCGTCGACCGCTGCCAAATCGTCGAATAGAGATCTATAGCCCGATCGTCGAAGGCAAAACTCAGGCCAAATCGTCGAACCCACGGCCCGATTGTCGAACCCACGGCCCGATCGTCGAACCCACGGTCAGATCGTCGACCGCAGAACGTCGATCAAATCGTCGACCGCAGAATTGGCCAGATCGTCGAGCGCTGCTCGACGATCATCGAACCCAGAGTGCTGGCCCGATCGTCGACCGCAGCATTATGACCAGATCGTCAACCGCTGCTCGACGATCGTCGAACCCAGATTTCTGCTTGATCGTTTTGCTAGATCTTTGAACTACCCCGACACGCCCGTGTTCCAGGTCGTATACCCCTGCCAAATTCCAAATTTGGTACAGATTCGTCACCCGTCGCTCTTTTGAGTTTCGGGGCATTACAGCTCTCCCCCTCTTAAAAGAATTTCGTAAACGAAATTACATAAAGGAAAGATAAGTACAAAATAAAAATTTGTACCTGAGCGGAACAACTCCGGATACTCGTCAAGCATAGTCTGCTCTCGCTCCCAAGAGAGCTCCTCTCGACCGCAATTGTCCCATCGGACCTTGACCATCCTGATCTTTTTATTGCGTAGCCGCTTGACTTCCGAGTTTTCAATCCATACGGGCTTGACCTTTGTCATCAACCCACGATCAATCGGCACTTGATCGACCGCGATCACTTGCGAAGGCTCCTGCACCGCCTTCCGCAGCACCGATATATGGAATACATCATGCAGACCACTGAGCTCCACAGATAGCTTCAACCAATAAGCCGCTTCGCCAATCCGCTCCAGAACCTCAAACGTCCCAAGGTACCTCGGGCTTAGCTTTTTCAAGCGCTGCACCCGCGAGACACCCTTGAACGGCTTGATTTTTAAGTACACCCAGTCGCCCACAGCGAACTCCACGTTCCTGTGCTTGGCATTATAGTACTTCGCTTGCCGGTCCTGAGCAATAAGCAATCTTTCCCGAATGGTTCGCACCAACGAAGTAGCATCCTCCACTTCTTGACGCTTGTACAACTTTGACTCACCCGTTTCCAACCAGAACAACGGCATGCAATATCTTCTACCATAAAGGGCCTCGATGGGCACCATTTGAATACTCGCCTGGTAGCTATTGTTGTATGCAAATTCCAACAAATAAAGATGGTCTTCACATTGCTTTCCAAAGTCCAAGACACACATGCAGAGCATGTCTTCCATAGTCCTATTGACCCTCTCGGTCTGCCCATCCGTCTGCGGATGGAAGGCTATGCTAAAACTCATCTTTGTTCCCAACATTTGCTGCACTAGCCTCCAATCATTGGACGTGAACCGCACATCTCGGTCACTCACGATGCTGCGGGGCACACCGTGGAGCCGTACTATGTTATCCACATATAACTTTGCCAACTTCTCCACCGGATCATCCTTCCTATGCGGAATGAAATGCGACACCTTCGTTAGCCGATCTACGACCACCCAGATGGCGTCGTTCCCCTTTTGTGACCTAGGCAAATCATGCACAAAGTCCATTGTGATGTCGTCGAATTTCCACTCTGGAATAGGCAAGGACTTCAGAAATCCTCCCGGCTTTTGGCATTCCGCCTTCACCAAGGTGCAAGTTTGGCACTTTGCCACGTAGAGTGCCACATCTTTCTTCAAACACGGCCACCAAAATAGTTTATTAACGCCGCGGTACATCTTTGTGCTCCCCGGGTGAATCGAGTACTTGGTATGGTGCACCTCATACAACAAATACACACGAAAATTGCCCACACTTGGGACGCAAAGACGACCATCTTTCCAAAGCAATCCGTCCTCCACAATGAATTGGGAATTTGACCCATCTAGAGCCTCTACCATGAACTGCTTCATGTGGTCATCCAAATCCAAAGCCTACTGAATCCGATCAGCCAGGTCATATTGAACTTCAGTCCAATTCAAGAGTGCTTCAGCACTTGACTACTTATCTACACAAACAATCTCCAATGCCTCCAACTCCCGAACCAACCGCTCATCATGCACCGATAGCCAATTGGCTTGAGCTGTGGCTCGACGACTCAACACGTCCGCAACTGCATTACCTTTACCAGGCACATAGTGGATCTTGAATGTATAGTCCCCCAGGCACTCCATCCATCTATGATGCCGCATATTCAGATCTTTCTGATCAATCAAATACTTCAGGCTCTTATGATCGGTGTAGATATCAATCTTCACACCGTACAAATAATGCCTGCACAGCTTCAAGGCAAAAATCACGGCCGCTAACTCCAAGTCATGGACCGAATAATTCCTCTCGTGCACCTTCAGCTGTCTCGAGCCATATGCTATAACGCTTCCATACTGTAACAGCACACAACCCAAACCACTGCCCAAAGCATCGCTATAAATCTCATAACCTTCGATCCCACTCGGCGAACTCAGCACAGGCGCCATGGTCAACCGACATTTCAACTCCTCGAAAGCTCGCACGCACTACGGCGTCCAAACAAACTTTTGTTCCTTCCTCGTCAAAGTAGTGAGAGGTAACGCTATCCGTGAGAAGTTCTCTAAGAAGCGCCTATAATAGCTGGCAAGCCCCAGAAAGCTCCGGACTTCCGCTACCGTAGAAAGCTCAGGCCACTCCCGTATCGCCACAATCTTCGTCGGATCCACTGCAATACCCTCCCCACTCACTATATGACCGAGGAACGCTACTGAGGACAACCAAAACTCGCACTTCGAGAACTTGACGTACAATTGATTCCTCCTTAGCGCCTCCAAAACCCAATGAAGATGCCTGAAGTCATCTTCCTCACTCTACGAGTACACCAAAATATCGTCGATGAAGACAATCACAAAATGGTCCAAGTACTCCCTGAAGGTCCTGTTCATCAAATCCATGAACACTGACGGCGCATTAGTCATCCCAAACGGCATGACCGTAAACTCATAATGCCCGTATCTCATACTAAACGCTGTCTTCGGGATATCACTCCCCCTTATTTGCAGCTGATAGTACCCGGACTTGAGGTCCAACTTTGAGTACACCATTGACCCGACTAACTGATCGAATAGATCATCAATCCGGGGATCGGGTGCTTGTTCTTTTCCGTCAACTTGTTGAGCTCCCGATAATCAATATATAGCCTCAAGCTTCCGTCCTTCTTCTTAACAAAGAGGACCGGCGCGCACCAAGGCGAAGAACTTGGACGCACATACCATTGCTCCAACAACTCTTGCAGTTGAACCTTCAGCTCCGCCATTTCCTTAGGTGCTAGCCGATATGGAGAGCGTGATATAGTCTTTGCACCTGGTACGAGGTCTATCGTAAAATCTATCTCCCGTTGAGGCGGGGCTCCAGGAAGATCGCTAGGGAACACATCAGGGTACTCTGATACCACTGAAATACTGTCCAACACGGGCTTAGGCTTTGCAACCTCCACTACTGTAAAGAACAGTTCTGCACCGCCACGAACCTCCTTCACCACCTGAAAAGAAGACATCAACATCTTGCTCGACCCCTTCAAGCCTGTGAAAGTCGTCTCACAACTTGTTCCCAACTTAACTTCCTTGCGACCGCAATCAATGTAGGCTTGCTGCTCCGAGAGCCAGTCCATGGCAAATATAACGTCGACCTCCACCAACGGTAGTAACGACGCTTGCAGATCGAACTCTTGATTCCCAATTCGAATCTTCACGCCACAGATTCTATCCGAGCGCATCGAACACCCATTGGGCAACAACACATCCAACTTCTCCTTCGCTATCGAAGAAGGTACTCCGACGCGCAATACAAATCCTTTGGTTTACAAGGAATGCGAAGTTCCCTAAGCGAACGGTGCTCTCGCCAAATTAATCGAAAGCTGAACAAAGCTTAGCACCGACAGTTCTAAGCTAACATGCACAAGGGCAACAAGTATTTAAAGTTAAACTATTATAACTTTAAGTCGTGCCTGTCATCACGACAGCGTGCTTCTTCTCGGACTTGAGACGTCCGCTCCAGCAATTGCGGGCAAAGTGCCCCGGCTTTCCACAAGTAAAGCATGCACCCGGGGTCCGACCCATAGTCGCCCCAGAAGCACCAGAAGAAGGAGCTGGACCCGAAGTCCTGACTTCTTAAAGAACCTTTGATAGCCGGACCTTGAAGTAGTCGGCGCCTTGAATTCGGACTTCTTGTCACCAGAGTTTTTCTTTAACTTCTGAGCACCAATCCGACAGTCTCGGGCAAAGTGCCCTTCCTTGCCACACTTAAAACAACCATATGGAGCCTGACCAGTAGACATTTTAGACTTCTTATTCCTCTCCTTCGGTATTCAGATTTTGCAGAATCTGGAGAGTCTAGTACCCAAAGCTCCGACATCCGATTGACTTTTGCCAAATCTTCTTCCAAAGATCCAGCCAATTCTACCAAGGCTCGGAATCCCAATAACTTTGGTCCTAGCAACAGAATTCGTAATTCGTCGTGCAGGCCATTATAAAACCTATCGACCATCGACTGCTCGCTCTCCACTTCAGAGCCTGGGTAGCGTCTTATCATCAGAAACGCTTGCAAATATTCCTCAACTGAGTGTGTACCCTGCACTAAGAGCATGTTCAACTGCTGCCCCAAAGGTCCTATAAATGTTGTTTGCTCCATCACACCACCCGGCGTTGGGATAATAGGGGACTGCACACGTCTTTCATTTTGTGCTACAATCGCAGCGAACACTGCTTCCACCGCCATTTTTATGGTTTCAGCGGAGGGAAGGGTTGCAGGTGTAACGCCACGAAAATTGTGTGTGAGTCGGTCGCATAAAAGGGTTTTTGGTGCCTGTATCGGGGTACACGGCCTAGGACACGGGCGTGTCCAAGGTCGTGTCTGGCTGGTGATTTTTTTGGTCATTTTCAACCCGAGAAGGACACGGCCAGGAACACGGCCGGATGACACGGGCGTGTCCTCCGACACGGGCGTGTGCCAGCCCGTGTTCCTACCCATGTGTAGTTGGGTCGTGTCTGTTGCCGTGGCGGTTATGCGTGACACGCCCCCAAACACGGGCGTGTCGAGGAACCCGACACGGGCGTGTCACGTGAGACACGAGCGTGTCTTAGCCCGTGTGTGTCTCTCAGTTCGACGATCATGCCTGGATCGAGGCACACGGCCTGGGACACTGCCGTGTGCCAAGCCGTGTTCGACCCAGGTCTGGAGAAGTTTGTGCAGATCTGAGCCGTTCATTTTCTTTAATTAGGATCCGACGGCCCAGATGAGATCCTGCTCTGTTAAGGCCGGGAATAGGGGGTTAATTCCTCATTTTCTCTCCAAGGCATTCTCCTTCTAAAGTGAGAGAGAAGAGGAAGAAGAAGGAGGTTTCCGGCCGCCAGCGGAGCATCGGAGCACCGTTTCGAAGTCTGAGAGCTGATCCGTGGAGGGAAGGTCGTTGCGAAGAGTTCTGTCCGCGTAGTTTTTCCATGGCGCCAAAACGGACTACAAGGGTGAAAGAAATTGTACCTAATCACCTAGAGGGGGGTGAATAGGTGACTTAATCTTTTTAAACTTTTAGGCAGATTATATCACAGATTTCACAGAATTATAAACAACATACACAACATCAATCACATACACAGAGTACACACAGTTTTATAGTGGTTCCACAAGGTTTGGGTACATCCACTTTCCCCCTTCGCCTATCTAGTAGTGTACTAGATTCGGCCAAACTCCTCCACTATACCTCAGATCCTCAGATCTTACACTCAGAACCCCAAACAGGTTCCTACAGCTCAAAGTGATCCCACTCCTACAACTCAGGCTCAACAACCCTACCACTCAGTCTTCACAAAGACCTACACTCAGCCACAAGGCCTACACTCAGAGAAATGAATCTCCTACACTCAGGCACACAGGCCCTACCACTCAGCCTTTATAATTTCAGGCTTACAACTCAGATCCCTAAGGATCCTACAAGAAATTAAGAATACAATGTATATAACCTAAACTCAGAATAAGAGAGAAGAGTTGACAGGTTTCTTGATGAGTTCTTGGAAGAACTCTGCTGAGATCAACCTCCCTTGGCTTCCTTCAAAGCTTCTTGAATGTAGAACACAGTAGGGTTGATTCTCTATGCAGCTGATCTTCAATCACTGCAACTTAAGATTCAGATCTCAATCTGAAACCTTCTTCACAGCCTGGTTCAACAACTGTCTTCTTGGAAGGAGCTCTCTCTCTCCAACTACATAGATCTTCTCTTGAATTGATTCTTCAATTAATTACTTGATCCTCTTATTGTTGTAGATCATCTTCTTCTGTTGACAGAATAAGCCTTTATATAGGCTTTCTTCATGGTGACCGGCTGATCCGGTTTCTAACGACTTTTTGACAGCTCTGACAGTTGCAGTAGACTGGCTGGAATGGCAGCTGTCAAGTCGTCCAGTCACTTCTTGAATTTTCTGTAACTGTCTGAAAGTGTCGAGACAGTCGGTCTTTAAGTGTCGACACTTATAGACTAACTGTCGACGCAAGTAGACTAAGTGTCGACACTAGCCTTCATGGTGTCGACACAACTCCTTATGTTGTAGAATCTTCTTCTCGACACTGCTTCTTCAACATGTGTCGACACTGATATTGTGTGTCGACACAACTACTTGTTCTTTAGTACTTAGTTGAATTCTTGTAAGTGTCGACACAACTCCTTTGTGTCGACACATCTTCTTGTGTTGAACTTGTCAAGTGTCGACACATCTTCTTGGTGTCGACACATGCCTTCTGTGTTGATACTTTTGCTGAGTGTCGACACATTATTCTTAGTGTCGACACTTGTACTTAGACTTCATTAAAATTTTCTGAGTGTCGACACAGCCTCCTAGTGTCGACACTTTCTTCATGTGTTGAGACTTTTGCTGTGTGTCGACACTGATCCTTTGTGTCGACACATTCTTCATGTGTTGAGACTTTGGCTGAGTGTCGACACATCTCCTTAGTGTCGACACTTGTACTTAGAATTTTATTGAACTTTTACTGAGTGTCGACACAGCCTCCAAGTGTCGACACTTTCTGATGTCGACAAAGTTCCTTTGGGTGTCGACACTGCTTCTAAGTGTCGACACAGCTTTTCTGGACATTTCTTCATTGAGTGTCGACACAGCTCCTGTATATGTCGACACTTTCCTTCTGCTGTCGACTCTGCATTCCTGGTGTCGACACAATTACTCCAAGTGTCGACACTGCTTCTCTGGGTGTCGACACAAGCCTTCTTAAGTGTTGACACTTTCCCTCTGGGTGTCGACACATGGACTTAGAAACTTTTCAGCTTTCCCTGTAAATACTTGACCTGCACAACTAAACTCAAAACACATCAAATACATTTTGATGTATATCATTGAGTAGGGTGAGGCTTCTTCAAATCAGGTACATTTATTCCAATGTACCCAACAATCTCCCCCTATTTGGAGAAGTCATAACCCTTAGTCAGTGATATACACCATACATAACAAATTTACATTATGATGTAAAACAGGATTATATAACAGGGTAAGTACATAAACATGTATAAACAAACATGTATACACAAAAATTTAAGAACAATAATGTAATAAATTTAACATATATCACATTGTTCTAACAAATTCAACATATTCATTATTCAACAGTTTACAGAGAGTTTAAAATCAAATGATTACAACTGTAAACTAAAGATAAATTCTATCCTATTGCTGCTCAGGTTCCTTGATAACTTTGCCCTTTCCAGACTGTATCTTTGCTTGGACTGGGGCTTCAGCATCTTCAGCAGCAGCAGGCTTCTTCCCTTTAAGATCCTTCTTTTTCAGTTCTTCAGCTTTGATCTTTTGCCTTTCAAAGTAATGATAAGGCTTTGGAAAGTACTTGCTAGGCTCCTGGGCAATAGGAGGTAGCTTTCCCAGCTTAGCCTTTCTTCTATATTGCACAATTGCCTCTTGCTTGGACTCATGCTTCCTCCACTCCAGTTCCGAATACCACTTATTTCTATCCTGGATATTGTCTTTGGCAGCCTTCCATGCAGTCAAGATAATATTTCTGGAAGTGGGGCTCCATTGTTCAAAATCAGGCCTATGTTCAGCTTGCTCCCTGAATCTCTTCTTAGATAATTGGGCTTCTTGTTCTTTCTGCAAGGCTTCTTGTTCTTTCAGTGTAGCCTCTGGCACTGGCTGAACCACTTTCTCTATGATGACCTTCTGAATTCCTTCAGGAGGGCTATACATTGATTGTATGTCTTGATGTACCATATCAAAGTCTGGTGGAGGGTATATTACTTGAGCCACTTCAGCTTGCTCCCCTCCAAGATATGCAGGATTAATTCCAGACTCTGCAACATTGTCATCATCACATAATGGAGGATATCCAAGGGTGGCACTGATGGAATTGGAAATCCACTTTGCATGATCAGAGCCTGCTTTGACTAACACCCTCTCCCCCTTTATGACTTCTCTTTCAATGTGATCTCTTAGATCATCTTTCTGAAATCTGATTTGTGCATTGAGGTAACTTACTCCATCTTTGTAGAAAGGTTTCAACCTTTGGATTTTTTCAGTTATTAACTTCTGGGAATCCTGAAGTGCAGTAGTAACAGCAGTTAGGCTCTCTTGCAATGCTTTGTCAAATTCTTCTTTGTCAGTGGTTAGGGCTACATTCTGGGCAGTTGCTATATTCTTGAGTTCAGTCACAATGGCATTGTGGGAAGCTATCAAATTATCATTCATTCTTATCTGATTCTCCAGAACATAGCCTTGCTTCACTTCAATTTCAACCACTTGAGCTTTGATCTTCTCCTGATGAGTTGCTAGATAGACTACTGCATTTCCTCCTTTATGGAAGCAGTCAGTCATCTCTTTCTTGTTCAGATTCATTTCAAATCTGATTGACTTGATATCTTGGGCCAGATCAAATTGCAGAGACTTATGCCCTTCATCCATATAAGATTGCAAAGCCTATCTTTGCTCATCCATCTTAATCTACAATGCAACCATCAGAGAACTGAAATCAGTAGATGGTGTTGGCTGTGGTGCAGGCTTTGGTGCTATTGTTTGTAAAGCTTTCTTATATGTCTGGCTCCTTCTCTTGAAAACTTGAAATTTTCTCTTCTTGGCTCTTGTAGACTCTTCATCTTCAGAAGCAGATGTGCTGGCAATATCAACCCTGTCCTTAGGGCTTGATGGTAAATCCTTGGCAGTCCTAGGAACCTGCTCAGCATCCTTTGGCACTTCAGGTTCCTTCCTTGCAGTTTCTTCAACAATAACCACATGCTCCACCTCAACATGGGCTTTCTCCCCCTCAGCAGTAGCACTTTCTTTCTCAAAGTCAGTTTGGAGAAGATCTGGGAATAGCTCTTCTAAGGTAAACTCTTGTTGAGGATGAGCTGGAGAAACTCTTATCTCATCAACAACTTGATCAACAACAGATGTGTCTTCCATGACAATATCCTGAGGTTGGATATGTGTCTGTGTTTGCTGATTAACATTAGGTAATGAATCAGACAAAACATCATCCTCAATAGGGAAAACTAATTCATTAAATTCAGTGAATACCTCAAGTATTGTGTGGGTAGCTTGTTCACTCTCTAGAGGAGTTGGCTCATCCGCAAGTAAGGGCTCCCCCTGGATGGAATCCTGGTGATTTGGGCTTTCTTGTGGTATCTCCCCCTGCCTTGGTGCATCTTCTTGTCTAGCAGGTGACTGGCTAGCATTTTTAGTGTCTTCTTCATCAGGAGTGAACACTACATGCTCTTCAGAGCTGCTTGATGATTCTTGAGCCACAGGGGCTGTCTTTTTCTTCTTCTTCAGGGGTGATTCCTTCTCAGGAGTTGGCATTTCCTTGGTCAAGACTCTATCCCACCTAGAGAAGATTCTCAAATCCATTCTCCTCATGTGGTTAATCTTAGTTCCAGCTGCTTGACTCATCACCTCTGGTATACTACCAGCTAGGTATAGACTCAGGATTCTACCCAAATTGGGCTTCTTCATACTCTCTTTTATCTTCTCAAACACAACTGCAGACCAATCAGTTTCTAGTTTGAATATTATCCTTGTCATGAGACTAAACATATGAGCTGAGATTCTGTCATGGCCGCCAGGCTTGCTCAGGATAACCTTGCCAACAATTTCAGATAAAAATTTGCCTTGCATATTCATTCCCTTTTTGTTGAAAACAGATCCTATTTTCATGTTGGAGTCCAGTCCACCCCATGTCAATGCTTCTCTGGTCTTAGAAGCAGAAACATCATCTTCTTCCTTTGTCCTTGGTAACTGAAGTACCTTTCTCAGACTTTTAGGTGAGACCTTTACCTTTGCCCCATGAACTCTTGACTTAATTTTGAGTCCTGATACATCTAGGGTTGTTGCATTCAGAAATTCCAGGACTTCTTTCTTCCATATCTTGGTCGGTTTGAAAATAAGAAATTCTAACCCTGTTTCTTCTATTAGGGTTATCACGCCTTTGATCTCTGGTTCCCCGTCATCAAAAGCATGCCGCACGAGTTCATATCCTTCATTCACATTCTCTTCTAGCTTGGGAGCCATTAGGGTTTGAAGAAATTTGAATTGAGAGAAGAGAGATGTCGACACACAAGTTTGGTCTCGAAACTTTGGTGAGCGTGTCGACAGATAATGGCAAAAACCTATTTATACCTTTCTAGAATCGAAGATGAAAGGGCGCGTCAAAATACATAAATTGTGTCGACACTGCTGATAAGTGTCGACACAGACTTATAATGTCTCGAAAACTATGTGTCGACACAAGTATAGTCGACAGAATATATGTGTCGACACTTGTTTATGTGTCGACACCGCTTAGCTCGACACTTAGTCGAGACTTTTACCAAACTAATGTTGAGTAAATCCTAAGTGTCGACACCACCTTGGATGTGTCGACACCTACTATTTATGTGTCGACACTAATTCTCTTAAGTGTCGACACTGACTGTCTAGATGTGCCGACACCATTTCTCTGAAATGTCAACACCACTTTTCTGTGTCGACACAGATAACTCTGTGTGTCGACACCATTTTACTTAGCCATTTTTGAAAACTTATTCTAAGTTTATCATACCTAATTCAATTTTGAACCTATTGAATTTGGTTTCATCTAAGGGCTTAGTATACATGTCAGCTAGTTGATTATCTGTATTAATATATTCTAGTGAAATATCTCCTTTTTCCACATGTTCTCTTAGAAAATGGTATTTTATTTTTATATGCTTAGTTCTACTATGGGAGACAGGATTGTTTGCAATAGAAATAGCACTAATAAAATCACAAAATAGAGGTGTTCTACTTACTTGTATACCATAGTCTTCTAGCTGATGTTGTATCCATAGAAGTTGAGCACAGCAACTTCCTGCAGCAATATACTCTGATTCTGCTGTGGAGATAGCCACACTTGTTTGTTTCTTGCTACTCCATGATATCAGCCTTCCACCTAGGAATTGACAGGTACCAGTTGTACTTTTCCTATCTTCCTTACAGCCTACAAAATCTGCATCTGAATAACCTGTCAGTTCAAAGTCTCCATTCCTAGGGTACCAAAGGCCTAGATAAGGAGTGCCCTTTAGATATCTCAGTATTCTTTTGACTGCTGTCAAATGAGATTCTTTAGGTCAAGCTTGGTACCTAGCACAGACACATGTAGCATACATGATATCTGGTTTACTTGCAGTCAAATACAATAGGGAGCCAACTATCCCTCTATACAAAGTCTCATCTACAGGTTTCCCTGCATCATCTTTGCTAAGAGACATACTTGACCCCATAGGAGTTTTCATGGTACTGGATGATTCCATACCATACTTCCTTATTAATTCTAGGGTGAACTTAGACTGGCATATGGATAAACCATTCTCAGTCTGCCTAACTTGGAGACCCAAGAAGAACTTAAGTTCCCCCATACTGCTCATTTCAAATTGTCCTTGCATTAGTTTTGCAAACTTTTTGCAAAGTCTACTTTCAGTAGACCCAAATATGATGTCATCTACATATATTTGGACTAGTATGATCTTGCCTCTGGATTCCCTAAGGAATAGAGTCTTGTCTATTTTCCCCCTTCTGAATTTATTCTCAATGAGGAAACTAGACAGGGTTTCATACCAAGCCTTAGGGGCTTGTTTTAACCCATACAAAGCCTTCCTAAGTCTATAGACATAATTAGGTTTAGTAGAATAAACAAAACCTGATGGCTGTTCCACATAGACTTCTTCCTTCAGATTACCATTCAGAAAGGATGACTTAACATCCATTTGGTATACTTTAAACCCTTGATAGGTTGTATAGGCCAAGAACATCCTTATTGCCTCCAGTCTGGCTACTGGAGCAAAGGTTTGATCAAAGTCAATACCTTCTTCCTGCCTATATCCCTTAGTAACCAGTCTAGCTTTGTTCTTTATAATCACTCCATGTTCATCCATCTTGTTCCTGAAGATCCACTTAGTTCCAATTATGTTGTGGTCTTTTGGTTTAGGAACAAGCGCCCAGACTTTGCATCTCTTGAACTGATTCAGTTCCTCTTGCATAGCCTCAATCCAATGAGGGTCTAGAATAGCTTCTTCAAATCTCTTTGGCTCTACTTGGGATAGAAAACTGGAGTAGAGTACTGAACTTAGATTTATGCTCCTTGTTTGTACCCCTTGTCTAAGATCTCCAATGATTTGATTAGCTGGATGACCTTTGAGATGTCTATTAGCTGGAGGTAGCCTGTCTTTAGGTTGTACTCCTTTAGCTTCTTCAACTTGCTGCACCCCTTGGTCTTCTTCTGCATCAGGTGCATCTAGTACTCCCCCTGAACAGCAGCCACTATCATCCACATACTGACTTGCAGTAGATCCTTCTTCAATATTGAGCTTGTCCATCTTCTTAGTTACACCTGTGGAGCTGCAAATACTTCTAGACAATTCATGGTTAATGAGTCTAGCTTCATCAAACACTACATGTACTGACACTTCTACAACTTGAGTAGTCAAGTTGTAGACCCTATAAGCCTTACTGTTATTGTTGTACCCAACAAACATCCCCTCTTGGGATTTGGTAGCAAACTTGGTTAAGTAAGACTTATCATTGTTAAGTATATAACATTTACAACCAAAGATCCTGAAATTGGATAGGTTTGGTTTTCTGCCTTTCACAATCTCATAGGGGGTCTTGTTGTGACTTTTGGTGATAGTAGCCCTGTTAATTACATGGCATGCAGTGTTTACTGCCTCAGCCCAGAAATATTCTGGAAGAGATGTGTCACTTAATAGGGTTCTACCAGCCTCTATCAAGGTTCTATTTTTCCTTTCAGCAATGCCATTTTGCTGAGGTGTTCTTGGAGAAGAAAATTCCTGAAAAATTCCAAATTCTTCACACAGTTTTGTCATACTGTCAGACTGAAATTCAGTACCATGGTCACTTCTGATTTTGACCACTGTACTGTCCAATTCATTCTGAATTTGTTTAACAAAGCTGTATAAGATACTTGGAGTTTCAGATTTCTGTTTAAGGAAGAACACCCAGGAAAACTTTGAGTAGTCATCTACAACTACCAAAGTATAGACCTTTCTACCTAGGCTGTGAACTGGCATAGGACCAAAAAGATCCATATGCAAGAGGTATAAACACCTCACAACATCTTTGTTTTCAATGCTATTAAAGATGGATCTAGTCTGCTTGTCCTTTTGACAAGCTGAGCATATCTCATCTTTAATATACTTAACCTGAGGACCATTCCTCACTAACTCTTTGCTATAGAGTTGGCCAATTGTATTGTAGTTAAGATGTGCTAGCCTCTTGTGCCATTTGACATAATGAGAGACTTTCTCATCAGCTACAAGTGTAACACCCCCTATCCGTCGCACAGCATATAGCAGTAGGTCCGGCCGGGGCCCGACGCCATATACCACAGACAGACCGGGTGGTTACTTATGAAAACCATCCAACCAATCTCAACGTCCTACACAGAGCATTCTAGCGGAAGCAGTTTATATAAGTTGCAAAACAAGAACCCAGCAACAAGCATGAATGTCCACTAATACGAAAATAGGAATGTCATTACAAAAATACTCAAAACAAGCCTTAAGGCCTTACAAAAATGTTTCACTTGTCTGTTACATGATTTACAAACCTCGGCACGCAGGCCGGTCATACATGAATAAAGCAATACACATTTCCATTCGGGCCTTCGAGGGCCAGCTTCGCAAAAAGGGCTTTAGCCCGCTATTGACCGCTTGGTACAGCTGCACCTGCAAGCAACAAACCACCGCATGGTGGCAAAACAAGGCAACGGTCAGCAATGCTGACCAAATTATAACGATCCCGCCCCCAACTCGGGGCGGCGATGCTCCTTCCCTGCATTTCATTAGCACAAGCGATCAATGCATATAACCATAGCCATTTCAACACAGACGTTGGCTCGTATGGCCACACGTCCCGTGCACTCAGGGCACATTCTCGGTGAACCAGTCGATGTTACGTCAATTAAAGCCATTAACATTCCGGACTCACCACCGCCACTTAGACGGCCATTCCTATGAGCAATTCGTCTTCCTGGTATTGGTCACGTCAATTTAAGCCATTGACCACCGAAGACCCACATCTATGCCAACGGCGAGTGCCATGTAACTTTAGGTCTCTCTAACCCGAACGACATAGAGCGGGTACGGTTCCATCTAACCCGTGCTCACATCGCAACGACAATTTAAGCCATATGCGCGGGTCAAACTTTCACCGAATCCCATTCTACCGCAAATCACATAACCCCGTTATGTTCAAGTTGGCTCTCAGGCCACCAAGTTGGCAAGATCTCGTATCCGCCCAGTTTTCCGGGTGCACCTTTGGGTTAGTCCCCAAGGCTCCCTGCTGCAATCTACCGCGTAGAAAACCCGAAAAACACCCAATAGTACGGAATCTTCTCCGGCCTTATGCAATGCAACATCACCGATCCGGACTAACATGTCCGGGTAGGCTTCAACCAAAATGCCTATGTCCGTTCTCGCATACGAACTCTAAACAACGGGGACTTTACATATCTACCCGAAGGAACGCCTCCAACTCTCCGCAAACTCGCGAGAGCGGGCTTCCTATGCTAAGAAAGAGAGCTATTAGTGCTCAAGATGAGGATCGTTACCCTTGCGGTCCTCTTTGGCGCCATCGAAAAGTAATCGGATGGAAATCACCGCACTTGCGTCGCCTCCGTGGATCCGGAGTCGGCTTGCGATTCGGAGCTCCGAAACTCCTCCAATGGCGGATCTAGCTCCTCTTCTTCTTGCCTTAGCTCTCCTTTCTCCAAGGATTTAGAAAGAGGATAAGTGGAAAAAGTGAGGGTTTTCTAAGTCAAAACCCGGGTATATCCCTTCAGGAACAACCCCCAGCCGTTGGATCTTCAGTCAAAGAAATGAACGGCTTCGATTCGGGGCTGAAATGCCCAATCTGGACCGAACACGGCCTGGTACACGCCCGTGTCCAGGGCCGTGTGCCTCATTCGCCGTCAAAATCGAATCACCTGGAACCTCACACGGGTATCGAACACGCCCGTGTTCGAGCTGACACGCCTGTGTTCCACCTGACACGGCCGTGTAGCTGGCCGTGTACCCCATGATTTTCTCCCGTTTTCAACCCGAGCACTGCACGGGTTATAGGACACGCCCGTGTCCTTGCCCATGTCACCTTGACACGCCTGGGCTCCAGGCCGTGTACATGGTCTCGACACTTCGCGACTAAGTGTCGACACGGGTCGACACGCCCTGCGACACGCCCGTGTCGCAGGCCGTGTGCCATGTCTCGACACATTGTCGACACCAAAGTGTCGACTTCGCGGGACGAGTGTTGACACGGGTTGACACGCCCGTATCGCAGGCCGTGTGCTGTGCCTCGACACAACGTCGAAGTACTGTGTCGACTTCACGGCTAAGTGTCGACACGGGTCGACACGCCCTGCAACACGCCCGTGTCGCAGGCCGTGTGCCCAGTCTCGACACAATGTCGAGACCAAAGTGTCGACTTCGCGCCTTAGTGTCGACACAGGCTTGACACGCCCTGGGACATGCCCGTGTCCCAGGCCGTGTGCCTGCAGCCAGAACTCAAATTGGCCCAAAACATTCCCCTTTACTCCTTTGAGTTTCGGGGCATTACAACTCTACCCCTCTTAAAAGAATTTCGCCCACGAAATTACATAAAGGGAAAAACATGTACAAAACAAAATTTGTACCTGAGCGGAACAACTCCGGATATTCGTCAAGCATCGTCTGCTCTCGCTCTCAAGAGAGCTCCTCACGACCGCAATTGTCCCACCGGACTTTGACCATCCTGATCTCTTTATTGCATAGTCGCTTGACCTCCGAGTCCTCAATTCGCACGGGCTTGACCTTTGTCGTTAGCCCACTATCCACCGGCACTTGATCGACCGCGATCACTTGCGTAGGCTCTTACACCGCCTTCCGAAGCACCGAAATATGGAATATATCATGTAAACCACTTAGTTCCACTGAAAGCTTCAGCCGATAGGCCGCTTCTCCTACTCGCTCCAGAACCTCGAACGGTCCAAGGTACCTCGGGCTTAGCTTTTTCAATCGCCGCACCCACGAGACACCCTTGAACGGCTTGATCTTCAAGTATACATAATCGCCCACAGCGAACTCCACGTTCCTGTGCTTGGCATTATAGTACTTTGCTTGCCGGTCCTGAGCGATAAGCAACCTCTCCCGAATTGTCCTTACCAAAGAAGTAGCATCCTCCACTTCCGATCGCTTATACAACTTTGACTCGCCCGTTTCTAACCAAGACAACGATGTGCGACATCTTCTACCATAAAGGGCCTCGAAAGGCGCCATCTGAATACTTGCTTGGTAGCTGTTGTTGTATGCGAACTCCGCCAAATAAAGGTGGTCCTCCCATTGCTTTCCAAAGTCCAAGACACACATGCGAAGCATGTCTTCCATGGTTCTATTGACCCTCTCGGTCTGCCCATCCGTTTGCGGATGGAAGGCTGTGCTAAACTTCAGCTTTGTTCCCAACATTTGCTGCACCAGCCTCCAATCATTGGACGTGAACCGCCCATCTCGGTCACTCACGATGCTGCGGGGCACACCATGAAGCCGCACTATATTATCCACATAAAGCTTTGCCAACTTCTCCACCGGATCATCCTTCCTATGCGGAATAAAATGCGACACCTTTGTTAATCGATCAACAACCACCCAAATGGCGTCGTTCCCCTTTTGCGACCTTGGCAAACCGTGCATAAAGTCCATAGAGATGTCGTCGAATTTCCACTCCGGAATAGGCAAGGACTTAAGAAATCCTCCCGGCTTTTGGCACTCCGCCTTCACTAAGGCGCAAGTTTGGCACTTCGCTACGTATAGCGCCACATCCTTCTTTAAGCCCGGCCACCAAAACAGTTTCTTTACATCACGGTACATCTTCATGCTCCCCGGGTGAATCGAGTACTTGGTATGGTGCGCCTCGTACAACAACTCCACCCGTAAATTGCCCACACTTGGGACGCACAAACGACCGTCTTTCCACAGCAATCCGTCCTCCACAACGAATTGGGAATTTGACCGATCCAGAGCCTCTATCATGAACTGCTTCATTTGAGCATCCATATCCAAAGCCCCCCGAATCCGATCAGCCAGGTCATATTGGACTTCAGTCCAATTCAGCACTGCTTCAGCACTAGATTGTCTATCCACACAAACAATCCCCAACGCCTCCAGCTCCTGCACCAACTGCTCATCATGCACTGATAGCCAATTCGCTTGAGCTGGGGCTCGGCGACTCAACGCGTCCACAACCGCATTCCCTTTGCCAGGCACGTAGTGGATCTTGAATGTATAGTCCCCCAGGAACTCCATCCACCTACGCTGCCGCATATTCAGATCTTTCTGATCAATCAAATACTTTAGGCTCTTGTGATCGGTGTAGATGTCAATCTTCACACCGTACAAATAGTGTCTCCACAGCTTCAAGGCAAAAATCACGGCCGCTAACTCCAAGTCATGGACCGGATAATTCCTCTCGTGCACTTTTAGCTGTCTCGAGCCATAAGCTATCACGCTGTCGTGCTGCAATAGCACGCAACCCAAACCGCTGCCTAAAGCATCGCTATATATCTCATAGCCTTCGGTCCCCACTGGCGAACTCAGCACAGGCGCCGTGGTCAACCTACACTTCAATTCCTCAAAAGCTCGCGCGCACTCCGGCGTCCAAACGAACTTATGATCCTTCCTCGTCAAAGTAGTGAGAGGTAACGCTAACCGCGAGAAGTTCTCTACGAAGCGCCTATAATAGCCGGCAAGCCCCAAAAAGCTCCGGACTTCTGCTACCGTAGCAAGCTCAGGCCACTCCCGTATCGCAACAATCTTCGCCGGATCCACAGCAATACCCTCTCCACTCACTATATGCCCGAGGAACGCCACTGAGGATAGCCAAAACTCGCACTTCGAGAACTTGGCATACAACTGGTTTCTCCTTAGCGTCTCCAACACCAAATGAAGATGCTTGAAGTGATCTTCCTCACTTTGCGAGTACACCAAAATATCGTCGATGAAGACGATCACGAAATGGTCCAAGTACTCCCTGAACGTCCTCTTCATCAAATCCATGAATACTGACGGCGCATTAGTCAGCCCAAACGGCATGACCGTAAACTCATAATGCCCGTATCTCGTACTAAACGCTGTCTTCGGGATATCACTCTCCCTTATCCGCAGCTGATAGTACCCAGACTTGAGATCTAACTTCGAGTACACCGTCGACCCGACTAACTGATCAAAGAGATCATCAATCCTAGGGATCGGGTACTTATTCTTCTCAGTCAGCTTGTTTAGCTCCCGATAATCAATACATAATCTCAAGCTTCCGTCCTTCTTCTTAACAAAGAGGACCGGTGCGCTCCAAGGCGAAGAACTCGGGCGCACATACCCTTGCTCCAACAACTCTTGCAGTTGAACTTTCAGCTCCGCCATTTCCTTAGGCGCTAGCCGATACGGAGATCGTGATACAGGCTTTGCACCTGGCACTAGCTCGATAGTAAAATCTATCTCCCGTTGAGGCGGGGCTCCAGGAAGATCTGCGGGGAACACATCAGGGTATTCCGATACCACTGAAATACAATCCATCGCGGGCTTCAGCTTTGCAACCTCCACTAGTGTAAAGAACAGTTCTGCTCCGCCACGAACCGCCTTCACCACCTGAAGAGCAGACATCAACGTCTTGCTCGACCCCTTTAAGCCCGTAAAAGTCATCTCACGACTTGCTCCCAGCTTGACTTCCTTACTACCGCAATCTATATGGGCCTGCTGCTCCGAGAGCCAGTCCATGCCAAATATGACGTCAAACTCCACCAACGGAAGTAAAGACGCCCGCAGGTCAAACTCCTGCTCTCCAATACGAATCTTAACATCGCAGATCCTATCCGCTCGCATCGAACACCCATTTGGCAACAACACATCCAACTTATCCTTCGCCATCGAAGAAGGGACTCCGATGCGTAATATAAATCCTTCGGACAAGAAAGAGTGTGAAGCTCCTGTATCAAAGAGTGCTCGTGCCGGATTTTCACAAATCAACACAAATCCTAAACAAGTAGTTGTAAGGTAACATGTGCATAACAAGCATATAAAGGAATTGACTTGCTATAAATTAAACCGTACCTGTCACCACGTCAGCTTGTTTAATGGCCTCCTGTTGGCCAAGATTGTAGACCCTTGGTTGGGCCGGAGCATAGTGGGATGCGGTCAACTCCACCGCCTTTCCCTTCTCTTCATAAGTAGCTCCAGGCCTCCTTTCGGACTTAGGACGTCTGCTCCAACAATCACGGGCGAAATGCCCCGTCTTGCCACAAGTAAAGCACGCGCCCGGGGTCCGACTTGTAGTCGCCCCAGAAGCACCAGAAGGAGCTGGACCCGAAGTCCTATGTTTCTTGAAAGCCCTCCGATAGCCGGACTTTGAGGTAGTCGGCACTTTAAACTCAGATTTTCGATCAACCAAGCCTTTCTTCGCCTGCACGTTCTTCATGTCCTTCTCCAAGGACCGGGCAGTATAGACCAAGGTTAAGAAACCCTGCGTCATTGGCCCCGACAGTAATAATCTCAGCTCATCCCTCAGGCCTTCATAAAAACGATTAGTCTTGCGCTCCTCATCCATGATGGTAGAGCTCGCATAACGACTCAACCGCGTAAACTCGTGGAGATATTCATCCACGCTCCTCTCACCCTGCACCAACTTCAGGAACTCATTCTCCATTGAAATCCTCTGAGTAGAAGGGAGGTATCTTGCCAAGAACAATCCCGAGAACTCTTCCATCGGAACGTCTATCAGTTGTCTACCTCTCAAATGATGCAGCTCCAATCCTTCCCACCACATCCTCGCTTCACCGTCCAGCAGGAACGTAGCGATGGTGGTCATCTGCCACTCCTCCGTCTCTGTCGCTGTAATGACTCTCTTCACCCTAGAGAGCCAGTCTTCAGCCTGAGATGGGGTTCCCAACCCCGAGAATAACGGAGGGTTAAAGCTCATTACATGCTTCAACTGCCTCTCAGTCGCCCTCCTTGGCACTATTGGTTCCACAACCACTTGCTCCATCCTCCTCGGCTCAGCCTCTTGAAGAGGTACTTGCTCCATCACAGGAGCTGGCTGCTGCGCTTGCCTCCCAGGCTGCGCATTGATCACGGCCAACACCGCTTCAGCCACCAATCTTATATTTTCAGCCGACAGAGGTGTTGCGGGAGCAACATCCGGTGCACTACTTGCCTCAGAAACTCGGCGTTCTGACGGCCCAACACCACTTCGGGTCACCTATAGTGGTACAAAACACCGTTAAGCGACCAAATAAATTGCAAACAGCAATTATAGGAACACGCAGGTTCCTCAAACACGAGTATTTTCATTCCTAAGTGGACATTCATGGGTTCTTTTTACTGTTATAACGATGATGCACACAATGTGCTCACCACCCCTTAAAAAGAATTCGCCCACGAATTCAGTTCAAGCCCGACCAAAACCAGTAGTCTGATACCAAATTGTAACACCCCCTATCCGTCGCACAGCATATAGCAGTAGGTCCGGCGGGGCCCGACGCCATATACCACAGACAGACCGGGTGGTTACTTATGGAAACCATCCAACCAATCTCAACGTCCTACACAGAGCATTCTAGCAGAAGCAGTTTATATAAGTTGCAAAACAAGAACCCAGCAACAAGCATGAATGTCCACTAATACGAAAATAGGAATGTCATTACAAAAATACTCAAAACAAGCCTTAAGGCCTTACAAAAATGTTTCACTTGTCTGTTACATGATTTACAAACCTCGGCACGCAGGCCGGTCAGACATGAATAAAGCAATACACATTTCCATTCAGGCCTTCGAGGGCCAGCTTCGCAAAAAGGGCTTTAGCCCGCTATTGACCGCTTGGTCCAGCTGCACCTGCAAGCAACAAACCACCGCATGGTGGCAAAACAAGGCAACGGTCAGCAATGCTGACCAAATTATAACGATCCCGCCCCCAACTCGGGGCGGCGATGCTCCTTCCCTGCATTTCATTAGCACAAGCGAGCAATGCATATAACCATAGCCATTTCAACACAGACGTTGGCTCGTACGGCCACACGTCCCGTGCACTCAGGGCACATTCTCGGTGAACTGGTCGATGTTACGTCAATTAAAGCCATTAACATTCCGGACTCACCACCGCCACTTAGACGGCCATTCCTATGAGCAATTCGTCTTCCTGGTATTGGTCACGTCAATTTAAGCCATTGACCACCGAAGACCCACATCTGTGCCAACGGCGAGTGCCATGTAACTTTAGGTCTCTCTAACCCGAACGACATAGAGCGGGTACGGTTCCATCTAACCCGTGCTCACATCGCAACGACAATTTAAGCCATATGCGCGGGTCAAACTTTCACCGAATCCCATTCTACCGCAAATCACATAACCCCGTTATGTTCAAGTTGGCTCTTAGGCCACCAAGTTGGCAAGATCTCGTATCCGCCCAGTTTTCCGGGTGCACCTTTGGGTTAGTCCCCAAGGCTCCCTGCTGCAATCTACCGCGTAGAAAACCCGAAAAACACCAATAGCACGGAATCTTCTCCGGCCTTATGCAATGCAACATCACCGATCCGGACTAACATGTCCGGGTAGGCTTCAACCAAAATGCCTATGTCCGTTCTCGCATACGAACTCTAAACAATGGGGACTTCACATATCTACCCGAAGGAGCGCCTCCAACTCTCCGCAAACTCGCGAGAGCGGGCTTCCTATGCTAAGAAAGAGAGCTATTAGTGCTCAAGATGAGGATCGTTACCCTTGCGGTCCTCTTTGGCGCCATCGAAAAGTAATCGGATGGAAATCACCGCACTTGCGTCGCCTCCGTGGATCCGGAGTCGGCTTGCGATTCGGAGCTCCGAAGCTCCTCCAATGGCGGATCTAGCTCCTCTTCTTCTTGCCTTAGCTCTCCTTTCTCCAAGGATTTAGAAAGAGGATAAGTGGAAAAAGTGAGGGTTTTCTAAGTCAAAACCGGGTATATCCCTTCAGGAACAACCCCCAGCCGTTGGATCTTCAGTCAAAGAAATGAACGGCTTCGATTCGGGGCTGAAATGCCCAATCTGGACCGAACACGGCCTGGCACACGCCCGTGTCCAGGGCCGTGTGCCTCATTCGCCGTCAAAATCGAATCACCTGGAACCTCACACGGGTATCGAACACGCCCGTGTTCGAGCTGACACGCCCGTGTTCCACCTGACACGGCCGTGTAGCTGGCCGTGTACCCCATGATTTTTCTCCCGTTTTCAACCCGAGCACTGCACGGGTTATAGGACACGCCCGTGTCCTTGCCCATGTCACCTTGACACGCCTGGGCTCCAGGCCGTGTACATGGTCTCGACACTTCGCGGCTAAGTGTCGACACGGGTCGACACGCCCTGCGACACGCCCGTGTCGCAGGCCGTGTGCCATGTCTCGACACATTGTCGACACCAAAGTGTCGACTTCGCGGGACGAGTGTCGACACGGGTTGACACGCCCGTGTCGCAGGCCGTGTGCTGTGCCTCGACACAACGTCGAAGTACTGTGTCGACTTCACGGCTAAGTGTCGACACGGGTCGACACGCCCTGCGAACACGCCCGTGTCGCAGGCCGTGTGCCCAGTCTCGACACAATGTCGAGACCAAAGTGTCGACTTCGCGCCTTAGTGTCGACACAGGCTTGACACGCCCTGGGACATGCCCGTGTCCCAGGCCGTGTGCCTGCAGCCAGAACTCAAATTGGCCCAAAACATTCCCCTTTACTCCTTTGAGTTTCGGGGCATTACAACTCTACCCCTCTTAAAGAATTTCGCCCACGAAATTACATAAAGGGAAAAACATGTACAAAACAAAATTTGTACCTGAGCGGAACAACTCCGGATATTCGTCAAGCATCGTCTGCTCTCGCTCTCAAGAGAGCTCCTCACGACCGCAATTGTCCCACCGGACTTTGACCATCCTGATCTCTTTATTGCATAGTCGCTTGACCTCCGAGTCCTCAATTCGCACGGGCTTGACCTTTGTCGTTAGCCCACTATCCACCGGCACTTGATCGACCGCGATCACTTGCACTTAGGTAGGCTCTTACACCGCCTTCCGAAGCACCGAAATATGGAATACATCATGTAAACCACTTAGTTCCACTGAAAGCTTCAGCCGATAGGCCGCTTCTCCTACTCGCTCCAGAAACCTCGAACGGTCCAAGGTACCTCGGGCTTAGCTTTTTCAATCGCCGCACCCACGAGACACCCTTGAACGGCTTGATCTTCAAGTATACATAATCGCCCACAGCGAACTCCACGTTCCTGTGCTTGGCATTATAGTACTTTGCTTGCCGGTCCTGAGCGATAAGCAACCTCTCCGAATTGTCCTTACCAAAGAAGTAGCATCCTCCACTTCCGATCGCTTATACAACTTTGACTCGCCGTTTCTAACCAAGACAACGATGTGCGACATCTTCTACCATAAAGGGCCTCGAAAGGCGCCATCTGAATACTTGCTTGGTAGCTGTTGTTGTATGCGAACTCCGCCAAATAAAGGTGGTCCTCCCATTGCTTTCCAAAGTCCAAGACACACATGCGAAGCATGTCTTCCATGGTTCTATTGACCCTCTCGGTCTGCCCATCCGTTTGCGGATGGAAGGCTGTGCTAAACTTCAGCTTTGTTCCCAACATTTGCTGCACCAGCCTCCAATCATTGGACGTGAACCGCCATCTCGGTCACTCACGATGCTGCGGGGCACACCATGAAGCCGCACTATATTATCCACATAAAGCTTTGCCAACTTCTCCACCGGATCATCCTTCCTATGCGGAATAAAATGCGACACCTTTGTTAATCGATCAACAACCACCCAAATGGCGTCGTTCCCCTTTTGCGACCTTGGCAAACCGTGCATAAAGTCCATAGAGATGTCGTCGAATTTCCACTCCGGAATAGGCAAGGACTTAAGAAATCCTCCCGGCTTTTGGCACTCCGCCTTCACTAAGGCGCAGTTTGGCACTTCGCTACGTATAGCGCCACATCCTTCTTTAAGCCCGGCCACCAAAACAGTTTCTTTACATCACGGTACATCTTCATGCTCCCGGGTGAATCGAGTACTTGGTATGGTGCGCCTCGTACAACAACTCCACCCGTAAATTGCCCACACTTGGGGACGCACAAACGACCGTCTTTCCACAGCAATCCGTCCTCCACAACGAATTGGGAATTTGACCCATCCAGAGCCTCTATCATGAACTGCTTCATTTGAGCATCCATATCCAAAGCCCGCCGAATCCGATCAGCCAGGTCATATTGGACTTCAGTCCAATTCAGCACTGCTTCAGCACTAGATTGTCTATCCACACAAACAATCCCCAACGCCTCCAGCTCCTGCACCAACTGCTCATCATGCACTGATAGCAATTCGCTTGAGCTGGGGCTCGGCGACTCAACGCGTCCGCAACCGCATTCCCTTTGCCAGGCACGTAGTGGATCTTGAATGTATAGTCCCCAGGAACTCCATCCACCTACGCTGCCGCATATTCAGATCTTTCTGATCAAATCAAATACTTTAGGTACTCTTGTGATCGGTGTAGATGTCAATCTTCACACCGTACAAATAGTGTCTCCACAGCTTCAAGGCAAAAATCACGGCCGCTAACTCCAAGTCATGGACCGGATAATTCCTCTCGTGCACTTTTAGCTGTCTCGAGCCATAAGCTATCACGCTGCCGTGCTGCAATAGCACGCAACCCAAACCGCTGCCTAAAGCATCGCTATATATCTCATAGCCTTCGGTCCCACTGGCGAACTCAGCACAGGCGCCGTGGTCAACCGACACTTCAATTCCTCAAAAGCTCGCGCGCACTCCGGCGTCCAAACGAACTTATGATCCTTCCTCGTCAAGTAGTGAGAGGTAACGCTAACCGCGAGAAGTTCTCTACGAAGCGCCTATAATAAACCGCAAGCCCCAAAAAGCTCCGGACTTCTGCTACCGTAGCAAGCTCAGGCCACTCCCGTATCGCAACAATCTTCGCCGGATCCACAGCAATACCCTCTCCACTCACTATATGCCCGAGGAACGCCACTGAGGATAGCCAAAACTCGCACTTCGAGAACTTGGCATACAACTGGTTTCTCCTTAGCGTCTCCAACACCAAATGAAGATGCTTGAAGTGATCTTCCTCACTTTGCGAGTACACCAAAATATCGTCGATGAAGACGATCACGAAATGGTCCAAGTACTCCTGAACGTCCTCTTCATCAAATCCATGAATACTGACGGCGCATTAGTCAGCCCAAACGGATGACCGTAAACTCATAATGCCCGTATCTCGTACTAAACGCTGTCTTCGGGATATCACTCTCCCTTATCCGCAGCTGATAGTACCCAGACTTGAGATCTAACTTCGAGTACACCGTCGACCCGACTAACTGATCAAGAGATCATCAATCCTAGGGATCGGGTACTTATTCTTCTCAGTCAGCTTGTTTAGCTCCCGATAATCAATACATAATCTCAAGCTTCCGTCCTTCTTCTTAACAAAGAGGACCGGTGCGCTCCATGGCGAAGAACTCGGGCGCACATACCCTTGCTCCAACAACTCTTGCAGTTGAACTTTCAGCTCCGCCATTTCCTTAGGCGCTAGCCGATACGGAGATCGTGATACAGGCTTTGCACCTGGCACTAGCTCGATAGTAAAATCTATCTCCGTTGAGGCGGGGCTCCAGGAAGATCTGCGGGGAACACATCAGGGTATTCCGATACCACTGAAATACAATCCATGCGGGCTTCGGCTTTGCAACCTCACTAGTGTAAAGAACAGTTCTGCTCCGCACGAACCGCCTTCACCACCTGAAGAGCAGACATCAACGTTTGCTCGACCCCTTTAAGCCCGTAAATGTCGTCTCACGACTTGCTCCCAGCTTGACTTCCTGCTACCGCAATCTATATGGGCCTGCTGCTCCGAGAGCCAGTCCATGCCAAATATGACGTCAAACTCCACCAACAGAAGTAAAGACGCCCGCAGGTCGAACTCCTGCTCTCCAATACGAATCTTAACATCGCAGATCCTATCCGCTCGCATCGAACACCCATTGGGCAACAACACATCCAACTTATCCTTCGCCATCGAAGAAGGGACTCCGATGCGTAATATAAAATCCTTCGGACAAGAAGGAGTGTGAAGCTCCCGTATCAAAGAGTGCTCGTGCCGGATTTTCACAAATCAACACAAATCCTAAACAAGTAGTTGTAAGGTAACATGGCATAACAAGCATATAAAGGAATTGACTTGCTATAAATTAAACCGTACCTGTCACCACGTCAGCTTGTTTTAATGGTCTCCTGTTGGCCAAGATTGTAGACCCTTGGTTGGGCCGAGCATAGTGGGATGCGGTCGACTCCACCGCCTTTCCTTCTCTTCATTAGTAGCTCCAGGCCTCCTTTCGGACTTAGGACGTCCGCTCCAACAATCACGGGCGAAATGCCCCATCTTGCCACAAGTAAAGCACGCGCCCGGGGTCCGACTCGTAGTCGCCCCAGAAGCACCAGAAGGAGCTGGACCCGAAGTCCTATGTTTCTTGAAAGCCCTCCGATAGCCGGACTTTGAAGTAGTCGGCACTTTAAACTCAGATTTCTTTCAACAAGCCTTTCTTCGCCTGATACGTTCTTCATGTCCTTCTCCAAGGACCGGGCAGTATAGACCAAGGTTAAGAAACCCTGCGTCATTGGCCCCGACAGTAATATCTCAGCTCATCCCTCAGCCTTCATAAAACGATTAGTCTTGCGCTCCTCATCCATGATGGTAGAGCTCGCATAACGACTCAACCGATTAAACTCGTGGAGATATTCATCACGCCTCCTCTCACCCTGCACCAACTTCAGGAACTCATTCTCCATTGAAATCCTCTGAGTAGAAGGGAGGTATCTTGCCAAGAACAATCCCGAGAACTCTTCCATCGGAACGTCTATCAGTTGTCTACTCTCAAATGATGCAGCTCCAATCCTTCCCACCACATCCTCGCTTCACCGTCCAGCAGGAACGTAGCGATGGTGGTCATCTGCCACTCCTCCGTCTCTGTCGCTGTCATGACTCTCTTCACCCTAGAGAGCCAGTCTTCAGCTGAGATGGGGTTCCCAACCCCGAGACTAACGGAGGTTAAAGCTCATTACATGCTTCAACTGCCTCTCAGTCGCCCTCCTTGGCACTATTGGTTCCACAACCACTTGCTCCATCCTCCTCGGCTCAGCCTCTTGAGAGGTACTTGCTCCATCACAGGAGCTGGCTGCTGCGCTTGCCTCCAGGCTGCGCATTGATCATGGCCAACACCGCTTCCAGCTGGACCTTCTATTATATGCCATGCGACAGATGGGGGTGTTACAGCAGGCACGTCACCAGGTGCATTATAATCCTCAGAAGCCGGATGTTTCGACGGCCCAGCACCGCTTCCGGTCACCTGTAGTGGTACAAAACACCGTTAAGCGACAAAACAAAATTGCAAACAGCAATTATAAGAACACGCAGGTTCCCCAAACATGTGTATTTTCATTCCTAAGTGGACATTCATGGATTCTTTTGATGTTATCACGATGACGCACAGACATGTGCTCACCACCCCTTAAAAAGAATTCGCCCACAAATTCATTTTAAGCCTGACCGAAACCAGTAGTCTGATACCAAAGTGTAACACCCCCTATCCGTCGCATAGCATATAACAGTAGGTCCGGCCGGGGCCCGACTCCATATACTATAGAAAGACCGGGTGGTTACTCAATGGAAACCATCCAACTAATCACAATGTCCTACACAGAGCATTCTAGCGGAAGCAGTTTAAATAGTTCAATTAAAAGAACCCAGCAACAAGCATGAATGTCCACTAACAAGCTAAATAGGAATGAAGTACATACACAAGTACTGGCCTTAAGGCCTTACAAATGGTTTACTCTTATTACATGTTTTCCATTCCACGGCACGCAGACCAGTCATACATGAACAAAAGTAAGTAAACACACCAATTAGGCGTTCGAGGGCCAGCTTTGCAATTTGGGCTTTAGCCCGCTATTGACCGCTTGGTCCAGAAGCACCTGCAAGCAACAAACCACCGCACAGTGTCAAACAAAAGAAACGATCAGCAATGCTGACCAAATTATAACGATCCCACCCCCAATTCGGGGCGGCAATGCTCCTTCCCTGCGCTTATTAGCATAATCAAGCAGTGTATAAATAGACATTGCATCACAGGTGTTGGCACACACGGCCATACGCCCCGTGCACTCAGGGCACATTCTCGATGAACCGGCCAATGTCACGTCAATTTAAGCCATAGACATTCCGGACTCACCACCGCCACTTTGACGGCCAAACATATGAGCAATTTGTCTTCCCGGTATGGGTCACTTAAATTTGAGTCATTGACCGTCGAAGACCCTCATCTATGCCAACGGCTCTAACCGAACGACATAGAATGGGTACGGTTCCATCTAACCTGTGCTCACATCGCAATGACAATTTAAGACATATGCATAGGTCAAACTTCTCCCGAGTCCTGTTTCCATCACATACTTCACATAACCCGGTTATGTTCAAGTTGGCTCCCAGGCCACCAAGTTGGCAAGATCACGCATCCGCCCAGTTTTCTGGGTGTACCTTAGGGTTAATCCCCAAGGCTTCCTGTTGCAATCTACCACGTAGAAAACCCGAAAAACAAACATTCGCACGGAGTCTTCTCCGGCATTTATGCAATGCAACATCATAGATCCAGACCAACATGCCCGGATAGGCTTCACACATCATGCCTATGTCCTTTCTCGATTACGGACTCTACACAACGGGGACTATTCATGTCTACCCGAAGGAACGCCTCAAACTCACCGCAAACTCGCGAGAGCGGTACTCCCTATGCAAAAGAAGTAGAGCATCACATGCTCAAGTAGAGAATCGTTACAGTAGCGTTCTTCCTTGGCGCCATGGAAAAGTAAGCGGATGAAAAGCACCGCACTCTCTTTGCCTTCGTAGATTCGGAGTAGGCTCGCTATTTGGAGCTCTAAAACTCCTCCAACGACTTGATCTAGACTTCTTCTTCCTCCTTTGCTCTCCCTTCTCTCTAGAATTTAGACAGAGAACTCGGCAGGAAAAATAAGGGTTCTGAAACCCTTCACTCGGGTATAACCTCTTCGGGAATAACTCCAGCCGTCGGATCCCACTAAAAGCTATGCACGGACACGATCCAGGTCTGACCTGGACAAATGGGGTTGAACACCGCATGGTTCACCAATCCGGAGCAAGACACGTCCGCGACCAATTAAATTATGTCAGGACATTTAGTCAACTCCCGCCAAAACCCCAGCGTCAACACTCCGTGTCGACAGAATTAAACACGCCACAAAAGCGCCCCGCGCTCGACGATCGTCGAACCAAGATCATCGACCGCTGCCAAATCATTAAACGGATATCTATAGCCCGATCGTCAAACCCATGGCCCAATCATCGAACCCACGGTCTGATCATCGACCGCAGAATGTCAACCAAATCGTCGACTGCAGAATTGACCAGGTCGTCGAGCGCTGCTCGACGATCGTCGAAATTAGAGTGTTGGCCCGATCGTCGAACACAAAAAGCTGGCCCGATCGTCGACCGCAAGATTATGACCAGATCGTCGACCGCTGCTCGATGATCGTCGAACCAAGATTTCTGCTTGATCGTTTTGCCAGATCTTTGAACTACCCCGACACGCCCTGGGACACGCCCGTGTCCCAGGCCGTTTACCCCTGCCAAATTCCAAATTTGGTACAGATTCATCACCCGTCGCTCTTTTGAGTTTCGGGGCGTTACATCGCCAGGGGCCAGAATCCTCCTCTTCCTTCCTCCTTACTCTCTCCTCTCTCTAACTCCTTAGAAAGAGAAAACTTAAGAGAAAACGAGAAATTAAACCTCAATTCCCATCCTTAACAAAGCAGGAACACACCTGGGCCGTTAGATCTTATTTAAAGAAAATGAACGGCTCAGAACTGCCCAAAATTCCTCAATCCTGGGCCGAACACGGCCTTGCATACGGCCTTGTCCAAGGCCGTGTGCCCCGATCCAGGCACGATCATCGAGCACAGAAAAGGATACGGGTCAAGACACGCCAGTGTCTCAACCTGACACGTCTGTATCGTGTCCTGACATGCCCGTGACCTAGGGGCATGTCATAGAAACCGCCACGCCAACCGTCACGTCTCTTGGGAACACGGGTGGTGACATGGGTATGAACACGCCCATGTCACGCTTGACACGCCCGTGTTTCTACCGTGTTTCCTGCCGAGTCCTTTTCTGGACACAGCCGGCCAACACAGAGAAAGACACGGCCTTGGGCATGCTTGTTTCCCAGGCCGTGTACCCCTATTAAGGCACCAAAAATTATTTAGGACGCGACCGATTCGATTACGATTTTTGTGGTGTTACATGGGGTCACCTTAAATAATAAGACACCTGAAGCGGCTCAATTGTTGATAGAAGACATGACAATGAACAACTATCAATGAACTACCGTGAGACAAAAGCCTAATAAGCTTCAGGAATCTATGAAGTGGATGTCATCTTTGCCTTAGCTATTCAAGTGGAGAAGCTTCACCAGAAGATTGATAACCTATCTTTAGCATCACCCTCCATGGTATCTCAACAATTGGACCCTTCTTTTAGTGGAATGCTTGGTTGCGAACCTCAAGTGCATGAACATGTTGACTATATTTGCAATAATACCAGACCTCCCTTCAACCAAGCAAACAACCCATATAGTTCTATATACCATCCGGGATAGAGGAACCACCCTAATTTCTCTTGGGGAGGACAAGAAAATCAAGGCAAGCAACCTGTGTTTGGACAACCACAACAACCGGAGCAAAGGAAGCCATCATTAGAAGATGTACTCACCAAGTTTATGAAATAACTGATGTAGCTTTCCGGAATCAAGAGGGCTCTATTCAGAATTTGGAGAATCAGATTGGTCAGCTCGCAATGATGGTATCTGAAAGTCAACAAGGAATACTTCCTGGTAATATCGAAACAAACCCGAAGAAGCATGTAAAAGTAGTCGAATTGAGCAGTGGAAAGGAATTACAAGACCAAAGGCTTACAAAGGAAGCACCCCAAGAGGAGTCTAGTGGCGAAGGACTGAACGAGATGAATTCAGCGAAGAATTATCAACCAGCAACACCATATCCAGCGAAGCTGAACAAGGAGCGCATGGATGAGCAATATGGTAAATTCTTATCTATGTTTAAACAATTACATGTAAATTTACCTTTTCCTGAAGTCATTTAAATGCCGAAGTATGCTAAATTTCTAAAGTTCTTAATTTCAAATAAAAAGAAAATAGAAGAATTATCTTTAGTAACACTTAGTGAAAAATGTTCTGCTATTTTACAGAACAAATTACCCCAAAAACTTAAGGACCATGATACATTTTCAATTCCATGTTTAATCAGTGATTTACAAGTGAATATAGCTTTAGCGAACTTTGGGGCTAGTATAAACTTAATGCCTTATAAATTATATTTGAAACTAGGTCTAGGAGAACTTAGCCCTACTAGAATGAGTATTCAATTAGCATATCATTCAGTTAAATAACCTAGAGGAATAGTAGAGGATGATTTGTTTAAGGTAGATAAGTTTATATTTCCCGCTGATTTTGTTATTTTAGATATGGACGAAAATGTAAAAGTGCCACTCATAATAGACCGTCCGTTCTTAGCCACATCTAGAGCTCTTGTTGACATTTTTGATGGTAAATTAGTTTTGCGAGTAGGGGAGGATGAAGTTACTTTTCAAATCGGCAATACAATAAAGCAATCTTTGGATAATGATGAACGTTGCTACTTCTGCCATGGTGTTGATAATATTATGACTTCTATGAATTTTGAATTATATTATAGAGATCCTTTAGAGATTTGCATCACTAACAGTTATCTAGAAAAAGACAAAAATCAAGATATTGTTGAACATTTATATTATCTTGATAACTTTGTTTCGATGAATGGGAAGATTGAGTATAGTTTGATTACACAAGTAGATCTTGAAGTTCTTAAGAATAATACTAAGTGTCCACCGATAGTAGAACTTAAAAAATTCCAGGATCAACTTGAGTATGCATTCTTAGGATCTAATTCTACTTACCCAGTTATTATTTCTTCTAATCATTCTGAAACTAAAAAATAAAAGTTAATAACTGTGCTAAGGAAGTATAAAGGTGCTATAGCGTGGAAAATAACTGATATAAAAGGTATCAACCCCAATTTTTGCACCCACAAGATCCTTTTGGAAGAAAACTATAAGCCTTATATTCAACCGTAATATAGGCTAAATCCAAATATGAAAGAGGTAGTGAAAGCTGAGATTGTTAAGTTGTTAGATGCTAGAATGATATACCATATTTCAGATAGTTCATGGGTTAGTCTTGTACAAGTCGTTCCTAAGAAGGGTGGTTTAACATTAGTAGCAAATGATAAGAATGAATTGATTCCAACACCAAACAGTAGCAGGTTGGTGTGTCTGTATTGATTATCGAAATTTAAATGATGCTACTAGGAAAGACCATTCCCCTCTACCATTTATTGATCAAATATTAGAACGAATATCAGGCCATTCTTATTATTGTTTTCTAGATGGATTTTCTGGATATTTCCAAATCTCTATAGCACTAGAAGACTAGGAGAAGACAACATTCACTTGCCCATTTGGTACCTTTTCCTATAGACGTATGTCATTTTGGTTTATGTAATGCTCCCGCCACTTTCCAAAGGTGCATGTTAGCTATATTTAATGAGTATGTTGAGGATATTATGGAAGTCTTTATGGATGATTTTTCTTTGCTTGGTGATTCTTTTGATTTTTGTTTGAAGAATTTAGAAGAAGTTCTGAGGAGTTGTGAGGAAACAAATCTAGTACTTAGTTGGGAGAAGTTCCATTTTATGGTGCAAGAAGGGTTAGTACTTGGCCATAAGATCTCAAGCCAAGGAATTCAAGTAGATAGACCGAAGATTGAAACCATAGAAAAGTTGGCACCACCAACCTCCGTTAAGCAGTGAGAAGCTTTTTAGGTCATGCCAGATTCTATCTCCAGTTCATTAAAAACTTCTCTAAAATATCTAAACCACTTACTAGGCTTTTAGAAAAAGACACGCCTTTTATTTTTGATATAGAGTATCTGCAAGCCTTTGAGTTCTTGAAAAAAAAGATTAATTAATTCTCCTATTATGATCGCACCTGGTATTGCTCAAACTTTCGAGATCATGTGTGAAGCTAGCAGTTTTGCTGTAGGAGCTGTTTTAGGAAAATGTCGAATCAAACACTTTCACCCTATATATTATGCCAGCAAAACACTTAATAATGCACAGGAGAACTACACAACTACGGAAAAAGAACTTCTAGCAGTGGTATTTGTCTTCGATAAATTTAGATCCTATTTAACATTGTTTAAGGTGGTAATATACACAGATCACTCTGCCCTAAGATATTTAATTGCCAAACTAGAAGGAAAGACTCGTTTAATCCGTTGGGTTCTTTTATTGCTAGAATTTGATTTAGAAATTAGGGATAAATGAGGAGCAGAAAACTTAGCGGCAAATCATCATGTGTAGAAAATCCACTACGAAAAATGTTAGATGAGCATGAGATTAGTGATACATTTCTTGAGGAATCGCTGTTTGCATTATCTACATATATAAATTCTGATTATCCATGGTTTGCCGACTATGCAAACTATATTGTGGCTAAGGTCCTTCCAAAAGATTTTTCATATCAGCAGAAAAAGAAATTTTTCTCCGACTTGAAATATTACTTTTTGGAGGACCCCTATATTTTTCAGATATGTGCAGATACTATTATACATAGGTGTGTATTAGCGGAGGAGGGCTGGAAAATCTTGGAGCAGTGTCATTCAGTCCCTACAGGTGGTCACTTTGGACCAAACTGCTCAGCTAAAAAGGTTCTTGATTCTGGCTTTTATTGGCCCCTTCTATTCAGGGATGCCCAAAAGTATGTACTTTCATGTGATTCTTGTCAAAAATCAGGTAACATCTCTAAATTACATGAAATGTCATAGAAATTTATCCTTGAATTTGAAGTGTTTGATGTGTGGAGGATTGACTTTATGGGACATTTTCTACTTTCTTATGGGAATAAATATATTTTGGTAGTTATAGATTATGTATCGAAGTGGGTAGAGACGCAAGCTTTCCATACTAATGATAGTAGAGTGGTAATTCAATTTCTGAAATCCTTATTCGCACGATTCCGCACAACATGTGCTCCTATTAGTGATAGGGGTACACATTTTTGTAATCTATAGTAAGATTATGTCTTACAAAAATACAGGGTCACACACAGGATAGCCACTCCTTATCATCCGTAAACTAGTGGTCAGGTTGAAGTTTCAAATCGAGAACTTAAGAGAATCATAGAAATGTCCATAGAAGGGAATATGAAACAATGGTGTAAGAAACTAAACGATTGTTTGTGGGCATATAGGACAACCTACAAAACACCCAAGGGGATGACTCCCTTTAGACTAGTCTATAGTAAATCATGTCACCTGCCTATAGAATTAGAACATAAATCGTATTTGGCAATCCGCTCTTTGAATTTTGACACCAATTCCATAGGGAAGAAACAAAAACTTCAACTTAACGAATTAGATGAGAGGAGAATGATGGCTTATGAAAAATATTGGATATATAAAGAGAAGACTAAATTGTTCCATGACCGTCACCTTTGAAAACCTAAGACATTCCAAAAAACTTACCAAGTCCTCCTTGACAATTCCCGTCTTAGATTATTCCCAGGGAAGTTAAGGTCTAATTGGTCCGGACCTTTCCAAGTCAAAGAGGTTTTTCCCTATGGCACCTTTGAACTAACCCACCCTTAGAAGGGAGATTTTAAAGTCAACGGGCACCGATTAAAACTTTATTATGGAGAGTTTCCTCAAGATTTCACTCGCCAAGAATCAAGCCTCCTACTAGACATAGATTAAGTGTAATTCAGTAGATTTTCTAAGTTTTCATTATAATTAGTAAAACTTTAGTTAAATTTTAGTATGAAAATCATTATAAAATGACTTAGAAAGTTATTCGATTTTAGTGGAGCATACGGGTTTGCATTCGCCCGTGTTCCAAGTCGCGTTCATGGAAATTATTTTTCTGGAGAACCACATGTGTGGACACCCACCCGTGTTCTTGGCTGTGTCGCACAACATTTCCCTCGTGTTCATCCAGAGCACCACACGGGTGGACACACACCTATGTGTATGATGCAGTGTCAAATGTGCTCGACGATGTAATTGCCTGAACAGGACACGGGTAGCTACCCAGCCGTTTGTGCAGCCGAGGCAAATGATCTTGACGATGCAATATTGTTGCCCGAGCAGGACACGGGTAGGTACCCCGTCGTGTGCTCAGCCGTGTTGTAGTTCGACGAATCCAAGCCTTGTAGGAGTTCGACGAACGTGCCGTGTAGGGTAATGAGTTCGACGAAAAAATGTTCCCAAGAAGGACACGGGTTTCACAAACGCCCGTGTTATAGGCCATTTTCGCATCGCTGTTTCCCCATGAGTTTCACCACACGGGTCCACACACACCCATGTTGTTGACCGTGTTCGCCTGGCGCGCTGCTTTCCCATCAGTTTGACCACTCGTCATCTCGAAACCCGTGTACTGAGCGGTTTAATTTAGTCAACATGGGTATACACACGCTAGTATCGCAACCTGTGTTCGACATACTATATAAGGCCATGTGCTACCGGTTCTCATCTTCCTCCTCTCCAATCCCCGGTTAAAATCCTAGCTTCCAACACTCCTTCATGCCACGAACTCAATTGGGAAATCTTTGGCTTCAAAATTCGTGGATCCGTCTCCTCTAATCTCGATCTACTTTCCTAGGTAAAATTTCTATCCTTCTATTGTTTTTCAATTCCAGTGTTCTTCATTCTCTTCTTCTTGTTCTTCTAAATCTCAATCTCAATCTTTATTCTTTTCTCCTTCTTCTTCATTCTCTTCTCATTCCTCTCCTTCTCACTCTTTTGAATTTTATTTCTCTTCTCATTTCTCTCTTTCTTATTCTTCCTCTACAGATCTTGTCGACGGTACGATCGCAAGTGGGACGTCATCGTCATTCGAATCTCACAACATTATCTACAGAGTGGCGCGGCGATGCTACACACGTGGCGTTTATGGATCCGGCATATGTTAATCGCTTTAATCGCCTCCAATCCATGAAATTTCAAGATATTCGTACTATTGATTGGAGCGTTTTAGAGGAGATCAATTTGGCTATCGAAGTACAAGAGTTACTTTCTGTAGAGGGGTGGGAGCAATTTTTTAATATTGATGAGTTGGGATTTAAGGAAATTATGCTAGAGTTTATGTCCACTTTCTACCTAAATCTTAGGCCGACCTTCACCGAGACGACCAACTCGCAGGAAGGACTTATTTCGTTTCGAGTCTCGGGCACCACCTATACTCTTTCTCTTATCCAGTTCACACAGTATTTAGGGGTGTATGTGGACTCTTTCCTCTACAGTATTTCATATTCTGAGCTTCATCTTGGTCTCCCCTCTCGTGACCATGCCATAAATATATGGTCTCGGCTTGCTTCGATCTCTCCCCATATGAGGTCAAGAGGTCTAAAGTCTCTCAGTTGCATTCTCCCGCTCTTCATTACATCCATAATCTACTAAGTCACACATTGAGTGGCCGGGGAGAAAGCTCTGGTGTCGTGAGTAGAAAGGATATTCTTTACCTCTACATCATGTCTTCGCGACACCACATTCACTTGGGATACATGTCAGAACATTTCATTCTTCATCCAGCCAATAATTCCCGTAATAGGTCTATCTGTGTAGCATCCTACATCATGGTTTAGCGAATAACATGAATATCTTTGATTCCCTTTCCTCGATGATAGTAGTATCGGGGACAGTTCCCATCACCATGGCTAGTCTTTGATCCATATGCCTCGTCACTACACATCAGGGTCAGGGTGTACTTGTTTATTTTATTGTGAGGCGCGGACCTTAGCTTGCTTCTGATTCCGACGATGAAGACCATGACCTCGACGAGCCTCTGATTCCTCCATCCCAGTGTACTCATCATCATGAAGAGTCTTCTGTCCCTCCTCCTCGACCGCGCTCTCAGTATTCACGTGATTTCCATCACCTTTATTGGACCGTGATCTCACCCCGCTTACAGAGTATAGAGGAATCAAATCAGCGAACAGAGGCCGCCATAGCTGAGATCAGGGATCACTTGCAGATCTCTCATCCATGACCGGCAGCTTCCTGCCCCCTCACCTCTCCGATGATCTTTATGATGCTGCACACCCATCATTTTCTTTTTGATTTCTCTGTAGTATTCTATATTTGGATGTGTATATCAACAGACATTATATGCTCTCACTATTGCTCTTGTTGTACGGCTTATGCTCTTCTATATCGTTGATGTTCAGTTCTTTACATATTATTTTACCTGCTTTAACAGTTCTTTATGTGCATTGAGTACATTGCAAATTTTAAGTCTGGGGGTGGATATTCTTAAATTCTAATATTTAACTACTGTACACGATTACAATTTGTCATGAAACAGGATAAAATAAGAAAAAAAACGTAGACTCATTAAACCCTCCGAATAAAAGTTATTTTTGCTTCTTTCTAAGCTTTCATTAACTCACTGACTTGCGATTATAACTAGTTAATTTGCTTTGGCAAGCTGATTAAAATGAATTAAAGTAGACTCATTGAGTGTACAAATTTGTTGATAGTAATTATGTTTAGCAATTCATTAGCTTAATTTTCTCTATATAACTTATTTTTAAGATTAGTCCTCTATACTATTAACTAACGATCACTCTATTTTAGAAAATATAATTATCTATAATAAAGCTAGTCGAAGAGTGTAACATTTTGATGGTTTTATATTAGGGAATCAAAATGGAGAATACTCTTTATTGATATCTAAAACTTGCCCCTAGCGATCCTCAAAACATTCACATAAGTTAATTAGTTAGGGAGGAAATAACTTAGGCCTCCCATTGGATAGATTGACCCTTGCAAGCCCAAAACCATAAACATTATACCCTTGCACACTGAATTTGGACCTAATCACAATTCTTTTGATACACCACTACTAAAATTCACCAAGGCCAAAAATCCTTACCTATTAACACATCTATCATTGAGTTTACACCTTTTGCTATGTGAATTACAAAATTTAAACTGATGGTGTAAAACACTTTGATAAGTTGTTTATTGGTGAAATAAAGAGAAAATATATGAATATGCATCAAAAGATTGAAGAAAAAAATAATACAAAAAGGTGAAGTATAATAATTATTATGTCTGGGGGTGCTTTTATAATGTTGATGTCCGTAAGGGTAATTACATAGCAAGAGGCTCAATCGTGATCTATAGATGATAAGAAACATCGAGTTTATCTTTGATTACCCCACCTATGATTTTTATCCTAAGCCAGAAAGTTACATCCAAATACAAGTCCTAAGGATCCAACCTTGCTAATCCTAACTAGTGTCGTGGAGAGAGTGTTAAAAGGCAAGCTTATGGCTATCAATATTGATAATTATAAGTTTTGAAACACTAATGCCTACCTTATTGAGATTGTTATTTTCTCCTCACATTTATTATGGATGACTGTAATTTTATTTCTAGGAAAGAGTGAAAGATAGTTAAGAAATATATGAAAGGAATTTTAAGATAAGTTATATTTAGAAAAGTCTGATACACTATATTCTATGCAATTACAACATCAAATTTCTATTTGAATTCATATCAACAAGCTTGCGGAAGAAACATTAATTATTGGTAACCCAGTCTCAAAGTATTTGATGAGTGCAATTATTTAAGTGCTTTTTGCTATCATATTTGTAATCTTGTCCACTATTATCTACCTCTATTTGTTATAATTGCACGAAAATAGTCAAGAACTTGAATTATCATGAATAGAATACTACAATATAAATCTTCCATCATTTTCCTTATTAAGTTATTTTTTAATTTATTCATTAATATATTTAATGCAGGTATTGCAAGTCCTGGGAACTAAAAGTCTTTGAGCAAGCAGAGGTATTCATGGATCCAAGACGACTGATGGCAAGGGCCTTAGATTGAGCACCATAGGGGTAGTGACACGCCCGTGTCACTACCCGTGTCCTTATCGGAAAGGATCAAACTTCGCACCTTGATGAACATACGACTGTGCTACCAGCCGAGAAGAACAAACGGACGTGTTACTAGCCGTGTCAAATGACACGGCTCACGACCAGGCACGCCTTTTCATTCCAAAAACCGCCCAAACGAACTGTTTACACTCTACACGGCCTGTGACACGGCCGTGTTGGAACCCGTGTCTGACATCTATTTGCATGAAGACTATTAAAAGCTGCAAAAAGAATTAGAAAGGGACTTTTGGATTGAAGGACTTGGAGAACTTCTAGAGGACGAAAGTGGAGCACTCAAGCGAAAGGGTATCGAAGGAGATAATCTGTATGGTTTTAATATTCATGTATCTCTTTTAATCTCCCCCTTTTCTTAGTGGATATAACTTTATTTTATATTTCGAATGAGGTTTGTTCTTTGAAGCGATTCAGTAATTATGTATGTTGTTTTTTATATCAGATTTGTGGTATTTTATCCGTATATATGGTTTCAAATAAAGAGATTAATCATAGATTTGAATTTAGTATTTGTTTTATATGAATCCCAAACTTCTACATTGAGAAATTGGAAGTTTGTGATGATGGCTTAAAATTTCATTCATTGATGTTCTTTCTCTTTGTATTTCAAATTTCATGATCGAGAGATATGTTGTTTGTATAATGGAATTACGGATAATGAGATTCATGGTATCTTAGAGATAGGACTTCATGAATTTTTGTATTAAACACGGTTATTTTATATTAATGCAAAGTTGAGTGTTGTGAATTATTCGAGAGAAAATTTACTCAACTTAGATTTAGGTATTGAATTGCACGAGAGGGAATTCAATAAAGATTGAATCATTATAATTCAATGAATTTCATAATATTATTAATACGTGACTCAATAGAGTTGAAATAATGAGTGAATATTCTCATGTGATCGCTCTCAGACAATCTGCTTTTTATCATCATTAATTCTCCAATGTCACTTTATCCAATTAGTTCTAGTAATGCTAGTTTAGATTAAATAACTAATTTTAAATATCGGTACCATAATAGAGTGAGAGTGAGTACGAGTACTTGAAAAGACACTGACAAATATGACACGAGATGTAGAATTCTCTTATACGATGATTGATAGGTGCACTTGCCTGAGATTAAAATCAATCTAGCTTATGCATATCCACATAGTTTATACTAGAGTGTAGAAAGAATCCACATCAAGTTTTTTGAACATCATGGGCCTCCTTCATCGCTTTGGAAGGGTGGTTTCCTGAATGGATAAAGATTCAGAATGGAATGGATTGGGTGAGGATTGTAGGCAGAACCTCGCAACGCACAGTGCTAGCAATTGCTAGAGCAGCTCACACGAGATGGAAATGACACTGAAATGAGATGGGGGCGCTCCACACTAGCAGAAACCACAAAGCACTACATAGAAATGGAAGCTTGCATTAAAATATTTAGGGTTCATACACATCACAAACAAATCTCAAATAATAAAAAGGAAATATACTACAAAAGAGGAGGAGGGAAGAATACAACCAACACACGAAGACTCCCCTTGGTTCATGACCAGGATCGAGGGTTGTCAAGCCTCACATATGCTTGGACTTAGACTGTCATCCGAGGTCGAGGAGCGTTATCACCTACACCTAATAAACCATCTTCATCAATAATTGTCGGTCATGTTCTTCACCAGAGAATTCCCAAGGTCTAGTGAGAAATCCCTTGAAACGAAACTTGGAGGTCCGTAGATGATGGAGGAGAATGGAGAGGATGCCATAGCCTTAGATTTCAAAGGAATGATGGCTAGAGCTTCTCCCCTAGTTGGGCGGAAAGTGAGGGGCGAATTCGGGCGTCCTGGACAAGGGCAAGATGAAAGATCATGTTTTAAGGAGAATACCTACGATTTAAATAGTAGACAGTCAAAATTTAAGAGACACATGACCAAACACACGATCTTGCGTTTGATCGTTCAATTATAGTAACACAAGAGCCCTATTTAGAGGCAACAGGTAGATCGTGCATTTTTAACTCGCCCAAGCAAACTGCTCGTGCGCGAACTAATCGCATGGGGATGGACAGAACTCGATTTTTCCAGCATTACAGGGAAGTCATGCATTTTCCTTCGCGCATGATTGAACTCAATCTGCATTAGGAAAAATGCAGGATGGGTGCTCACTAAAAGTGACCTGTATCAATCATATGACTGAAACGATCAAGCATCAAGGAAAACGCACGATTGTACGATGTCTATAGACATGAATTTAAGCATTGAGGGAACAACCCACCAGTAAACAAACATCACAATTTGGAGCACACCTCCAGCTCAAGAAGAATTAATACAAAATAATCCAGAAAAAGTATGAGTAGAAATATTTTTTATTTAAATTTCCTATGTTTAGACAATTTTAACCCGATGTGATTTTTGGCTAAAAGTAGTGCGTCTCTTTATGAACAATGACATAAGAGATTAGTACATATTAATTTCAAAACCATAATTATGTTATTTTCCCACAACTTAGTGTGTGATGCCCCCAGCATTAAGTGCCTTAAGGAGTGTCCATGTCACTCATGTCAAATGGGTAAGTAGACAAGGGCTATGTTTAAGGGTATTGCTGAAAAAGATTCTTTGAGAAGCTTGTATTTACTTCATAAGGACTTATTCGGTCTCATGTCAATTCACAGTTTAGGAGTTAAAGTGTATACGTTGTTAATTTTTCATGACTACTCTTGTTTTACTTGGGTGTTCTTTCTAAAACACAAGTCAGACACATTTGAATCTTTCACTAATTTTATCCGACAAATTCAAAACGAATTGAACTGCTTACTGGTCAAAATCAGAAGTGACCACGGAATAAAATTTGAGTCTAGTGCCATGATAAAATTCTATAAAAGCCAAGGTATCTTTCATGAGTTTTCCTCCCCTTGTACTCCACAGTAAAATGGAGTTGCTGAGAGAAGCAATAGAACCCTCATTGAAGCATGTACAACTATGTTGAACAATGCTTCACTTCCGGAGTACTCCTGGGCTGAAGCGATCAACACAGCTTGCCATGTGCAAAGCAGAGCTCTAATCCACAAGAACCATTATATGACTCCCTATAAGCTACTAAAGGGCAGAAAACTGACTGTGTCCTATTTTTGAATCTTTGGATGTAAATGCTTCGTACTTAATAATGGGAAGTATTATCGCAGGAAGTTTAGTGAAAAATATTTTGAAGGTATTTTTGTAGGTTAGAGTAGCCATAGTAAGGCATATAGGACTTTCAATAAGAAAACTCTAGTGGTAGAAGAGTTAATCAATGTTGTATTTGATGAGACAAGCCTGCTCCAAAGCAGCTTGTCTAGTGTTATTGGTGTAGATGTAGGTACCAGGTTCAGGGAACAAAGCTTGGATGAAGTTATCAAGGCAGAAGCTCCAAGCTCGGTCAAGATCGTCAATCGAGGCTTGGTGGATGTAGAACCGCTACAGGAATAATTGCTTCAACGGCCATAGGATGCACCAAATAGTATAGAACCTGCTGGGGGGAGAGAAAGAAATCTATGGTTCAGACACCTAAGAGATTACCTAGTTGATCAAATAATTGGCGATCCAGGAGACGGTGTTAGAATCAGAAGAGGTACAGCTAATGAGATTATGTATCTTAGTTTTCTGTCACAGGTTGAGCCAAAGAAATTTGAAGAAGCAAACAAGGATGCTTCTTGGATTTTCGCAATGCAAGAGGAGCTCAATCAATTTGAAGGTTGCAAAGTCTAGGAGTTGGTACCCAGGACCAAGGAACAGAACGTGATCGACACCAAGTGGATCTTCAGAAACAAGTTGGACGAAAATGAAGTCATTATCAAGAATAAAGCAGGCTTGTAGCTCAAGGATATTGCAAGAAGAATCGATCGACTTTGACCAGACCTTTGCTCTAGTGGCTAGGCTCAAGGCGATCAGGTTGTTTCTTTTGTATGCTGCCCTCAAAGGCTTCACTGTCAACCAAAGGGATGTGAAGTCAGCATTCCTTAACGGGAATCTGAAAGAGGAAGTATATGTAGCGCAACCCCCTGGTTTTGTAAACTCAACTGACCCTGAACATGTTTATTTTCTTAAGAAAGCTCTAAGTGGCTTAAAGCAAGCTCTACGAGCTTGGTATGAGACATTGTCTAGCTTTTTTCTTGAGAACAAGTTCACAAGAGGAAAGATAGACAAGACATTATTTCTTAGGGAAGTAAAAGGCAAGATTCTGCTAGTGTAAATCTATGTCGACGATATAATATTTGGCTCTACAAAAGACAACCTTTGCAACAAATTTTCCAAACTTATGCATGCGAAGTTTGAAAGGAGTAGTATGGGAGAGCTGAAATATTTATTAAGACTTCAGGTGAAACAATTTGAAGATAGAATTTTCATCTCCCAGACGAAGTTAACCAAGGAGCTTCTTAAGAAATTCGGAATGGATAATGCAACCTCTAGTAGGACTCCAATGGATTCAACTATGTCTCTAGACATGGTTGAGAAAGGGAAACCTTTTGATGAAGCCAAGTATAGAAGCATATTTGGATCCTTGCTCTACCTCATTGCCAGTAGACCATATATAATCTTTTTAATATGCAACTGCACTAGATTTCAGGTGAACTAAAAGGAATCTCAATACGTCACTGCAAAGTGAATTTTAAGATACCTTGAGATACACCCAAACTTGGCTTATTGTACCTGAAAAATAATGATGTCGAACTAATTTGTTTTTCAGATGCCGATTTTGCAGGAAGCAGGATGACAGGAAAAGCACTTTCGAGACGTGTCAATTCTTTGGAAGACGGCTTATTTCATGGATTTGTAAGAAGCAGAATTGTGTGGCAACTTCTATGGCTGAGTCAGAATATATCTTTGTGGGTAGTTGTTGATCATAGTTCTATGGATAAGGAATCAACTTGAAGACTACAACTTCAAGTTTAAAAAGATTCCAATGTATTGTGACTCATCCAGTGCAATAGCGATCGCGATTAATACTATTTCTCACAGCCAAACAAAGCACATTGAAGTGCGATATCACTTCATCCAGGAGCATGTGGAGAACAAAGATATCACACTCAGCTATATACTGACGGAAAAACATGTCGCAGACATTTTCACAAAGCCGTTGGATGAGGCCAAATTCTCATTTTTCAAATGAAACTAGGTATGTTGAACAAGGATTCGTGAAGAGGGCCAAGAAGATAGGAAGATCTCGGGATATGCATCAAGGCTGAAAAATATCACAAGGGAAATTCGTCGAATATCAGACAGAACACTCGCTGATTTGTCGGATATCCTGGGATACTCGCCGAATCAGACACTGTTCCGACAAACTAACCGAATTTCACTTCAGGTTAAGTTTCATATTTTTTCTATATTAGATCCCAAGCACCCCATATATCATGTAAGCGCCTTCTAGGACAATTTAAATATATATATATATATATATATATATATATATATATATATATATATATATATATATATATATATATATATATATATATATATATATATATATATATATATATATATATATATATAAAGGCTTAGGGCAAAACCTACAACACTCGTCGAACAAATCGCCAAATCACCGAGTCGCTCCCGACCTTTCGGCTCCCATGACAGCTTGATCGTCTTCCTCCCATTAACTAGGGTTCTGTGAAAAAAAATCCAAGACTTGATCCAAAGTTCCAGCAGACCTAAACAGTTTTCGCGCTATTATTCCTCCGACGGCTTGAAATCTCGATAGCTTGCCCTCACCGATCCAATAGTAGTTTCTTGTCATTTCGATAGTACAGTGACAGAAATTTCTTCAACTGATAGCAGTCCAGCAAGCTCTTCATCATTCTTTGAATATCCATGGCCCCTAGAAACACTAGTGGTTTGATGGGAGGTGGAGAATTAGTCTGAACGGGATTTGCCCCTGCCTCTGATAAATTTCGTAATGTGATCCTAATGATGGAAACTACATGACTTTCCTTGGTCCTAGAACAACCTTGTAAGGTTCTGGACAAGGTAGTTCTGGAATTTTTTCAGCATGCCAAGCTGGGACGTGAGGACACCGTCATCAAAATCGGAGTTATGCAAACTAAAGTCAGAGTTAAAGCTTCACTCCTCACTAGGTACTTTCGGCTCCCTGTTTGTGAAGAGGCCGATTACCTCGAAGAGGATAATTTTATAAGAGCATTATTGTTCTGTGGACTGCCCCGAGGCACAAAGGCTGTAAAGCAAAAAGGAATGAACGAGGAAGGAAAGCTTCTCTTAGAAATCATTGGTAAAGTGTTGTTGTGCAAAACCAGTTCCCATGACTATCTTTCTACTGAGATGTTCAAAATTCTTATGCCGGTAATCTGCCCAAAGAGAATGGACGGGTGTGCTCTGCTGTTTGAGAAAAAAAAAGATAGCCTCTGCACTCCCAACTTTGGGAGTGTTAGAAACTAGGAAAAGAAAGGAGTCGGAGTCCCTATTCCACATCAAGTAGAGGGTGAACGAGACCCTGGGGAGCTACGTGGACCGGTTCAAGGAGGTCGCCCAGGTCCAAGATATATCAGGGCATATCTTGATGATGGCCTTCACCTTGGGGTTGCAACAAGGGTTCTTCAGGATGGAACTGAAGAGACTGTCGCCCCTCTCCTACGAGGAGCTGATGGAGCGGGTGGTAAGGGAAGTCGACGGGGAGGCATAAAAATCAGAGTTTGCAAAGAAATTGGCCAGGTGGGCCATGAAAGAGGAGAAGGGGCCAGGAGGTGGCCGGGGGCAGGACGTGAGGAGAGTCAAACCTCGACAGAGGGAGCAGCAACAATTGCAGCAGCCCGGTTGGGGGCGTTAGGAGCAGAACCAACTCGGCTGGAGGCAGCCGAAGTGGCAAGACCAAGGACAGTGGAGAGGTTTCCACGGAGGAGACTACCGCCAGGGGGGCCCAGGTCGGTTCGATAACCCCAGCGGAGGGTAGGGTCAGGGGCCCCCCTCCCTGATCAGCACCAGGCTATGACAATAGCTATGTAGAGGAGGAGGGGTCAGTAGAGGAGAAGGAGTAAAGTCAGGGTGGAGTTACCCTAATGTGACTTCCACCAGGAGGAGGGGCACGCTACAGCCATGTGCCCAGAGTTCCTCAAGTTGAGAGGGAACAGGGGGCAGCAGCAGTATCAGGACCATCAGGAGGTGCAGATCAAGGAATTCCTACCTCGAGCATAGGAAGATAGGTAAGAGGACTGGGCCAATGTGGGCGCCCGAGGAAGGATCAGATTAGTCCATGGGGGTGGGGGTTGAGGCCACCCGAAAGGAGAGCCTCCTCACCATGTACTGATAGAGTGTCGGCTCCGCATCCCAGGCCCCACCACTGGAGGAGAAGATCACCTTCTCCAGGAAGGACATGCCAGATCATGAGGATCCCTTCTACTACGCGTTCGTCATCTAGACTGCGGTCGAGAATTTCACCATCTCCCGGATCCTCATCGACAACAGGAGCTCAGACAACATCATCTTCAAAAAGGCATTTGACGCAATGAAGGTGGATTCCAAGAGGGTGCTGGCCTCGAAAGGGCCCCTATTCGGATTTTTGAGAGAGACGAAGGAGGTTGAAGGAGGAGTGGGGCTCCATATTACTCTGGCAAGGCAGTTCTGAAACTGCAGGTTTGTCATCGTGGATGCCCCTAGAAGTTACAATTCCATCTTTAGACAGCCTCTCATCAACGCCTTTTGCTGCATCCCCTCATCCTTCCATCAATGCTTGAAGCTCAACATCAATGGGATACAAGTCTGGGTCCGGGGTGACCCTAAGGTGGCAAGGGAGTACTACGTCACCACCATGAACTCTATCTCTTGGTAGGAGGGAGCCGAGGATATGGAGTGGAGGATGGAGGAGGTAGAGCAGGAAGTAGATGGATAGGATATGGTCGTAGAGGAGATCCACACCCAGGTGGATGTTGTGGGGAGTCCAGGAAGAGATGGCTAAGGTTATAGTCGTGGAGGAGACTAAGGAGGAGGTCCTTCTCCTGAGAGAGGGGGATGCGGGATAGCATGGATAGTAGTCTCACCTGGAGGCTGTAGAAGATGTGGTGGAAATGGAAGTTCTCACTCTTGGGGGTAGGGTGGAGAAAGGTGCGCAACAGCGGGTGGCTGACCCCGATGGACCAGGAAAGGATGTTGGCATGCATCGAGAAGAATGCGTACATCTTTGCTTGGAGTGCAGCGGAGATGCCGGGTATCGATGTGGACATTGCATGTCACTGCCTCAATTTGGACACAAAAGCTCCCCACATCCAGCAGAAGAAGAGGTCCATGGCGGACAAACTGGCTGAGCCCATCAAGGAGGAGGTAGCCAAGCTCCTGAAGGCTGGATTTGTATCCGAAGTTCAATACCACGGCTGGGTCTCCAATGTATTCATGGTAAAAAAGGAGACGGTCGGTGGAGAATGTGTGTTGATTTATCTTTACTTAATAAATCATGTCCCAAAGATTGTTCCCCTTGTCTCGAATCGACGCGTTGGTTGACTCAGCCATCGGTTTTCCTTTAATTAGTTTTTTAGATGCTTTCTGAGGTTACCATCAGATCACGATGCACCCTACCCCCCACCCCCCACCCCTCTCTGCCCCCCCCCCCCCTGATGTGAAATACGTCTCCTTCATCATAGGGTATGGATGCTAATACTACAAGATAATGCCTTTTGGTCTGAAAAATGTAGTTTTGACCTACCAAATGATGATGGATCGGGTCTTCTAGGAGCAGAAGGGGAGGAACCTTGTGGTTTATGTGGATGACCTAATGATCAAGAGTCGGGAGGTAGACTCCCACCTGTCGTGCACACTATGTCCAATGATCGTGTGATTGCCCCAAACAGAACTTGGAAAAATGGAGAATAGTATGCATGATCAGTGGCTCACAACCAGGGGCCGTGCGCTATAGATCTAATGACCGTGCACAGTATTCCTGTACTGTTTGTGGTTTGATGAACTGACCACGCACGACCAGCGGTCGTGCGCTAAGAAGTCCACTGATCATGTGCATGTAAAAATGCATGATCAGTTTCCCTTAGGCGAAAAACATTCCCAAACAATCCCGAAACACACACAAGACCTTTGCACCTGCAGCAAAAACAGAAGAGCCGCTGAAATGGGCATTCCACGTTCTCCAGACATAGAAAAACACCAAGTAGGGCAAAAGTATAATAACTATGGAATCACACTGAAAATGGGCCAAAAGTGCACTGAACATGGAATGGACATAATAACAAATATGAACAATTATGGCTCTAAAGTATAGTGCATCAACGAGAAAACTAGCCCAGATGAGTCCAAAAATATGTATATAACTTGGACTCATCACCGGCCAAGTCCTTTTTCTTCCCCCCAAGGCCGAAGAGGGGATGGCGCTTTGTCAGGCCGGGTCCGCGGGCCGCAGCTTCCACTATAGCAGGGTAGAGAGCTCACCACCTTCCTAGCCTTTCTCTGGCAAGCCCTTCAGCGAGATCACTGGCGATCATTCGGGGGTGGACTCTAGTGAGCTAATATAGATTTGTTTTGTTGTTGTTGTTGTGGTCTCCCCGAACTTGTTATTGTTGTAGTTCCCCTGGGAGACCACCGTCGCCTTCCGCTTTAGTGGCGTGGAGCGGCGAGGCGAGCAGTACCCATTGATACCAGGTCATTTTCGGCTAGAGTAGGGTCTACCTGACTCCAGCTCGGCTCGGCAAGCCGCCACTGTTGCCCGCTCGCCGCGAGTGGGTCTAGGCTGGGTCCCGATCCTGCATGAGGCGGATGCCCGGGAATTGTTCGCTCCCCTGCAGGAAATGACTTGGAGTTAGAAAAGCAATTGTTGTAGACAAGCCAATAGGAAGAGGGGCAAAGTGTACCTTCACCAGGGAGAACAGGGAGGAGCGAGTCGAGGCCCATTAGAAGTAAGGCGGCCTCGAAGTCCTTCTCCAGGAAGAACTTGTGCAGCACATCATCATCGCCAGGTAGCATAGGAGGCAGATATATCTCCTCACTCTTCTGCGGGGGAAGAAGGGTATGTTGACCAGGTCGCCCTTGATGAAGGAGATCTTGGATACCCATATATGGTTTTTTTTTTGTGGTCTAGCGAACATTGATGTGCGAGCCCATCAGGTAGGTGACCCATCGTTGGTCACGTGGTAGGTGAAGAGTTTGCCAAAGACGGCGAGGTTGAACTCAATCCTCTAGCGGCGGAGTGTTGGGTCCATTGATCCCAATGGACCTGATTTGATGATGTCAAACATGTCAATGATATAGATATAGTTGTATTTAATGTATGGCTAAGTTCATCCATACAGGTTAGTCTTTGTCACAATAATTGGATAGCTAGTTCAAGAGACAATGGCAGGTGGACTCAAGGTGGAGCTGGAAACTCGAAAAATTACCTAAGTCCAAAAGCATTGAGTGAGTCAAGCTCACTCAACGCCATTCATCTAATAGCGCTGAGAGAAGGCATGCATTCAAAACGAATAGTATTGAAATGGTATAAATCAGGCTAAGTCCAGAAGTGTTGAGTGAGCTCAACTCACTCAACGCCATACAGCTAGAAGCGTTGAGTCTAGGCAGAAATCAGACTATGTCCAGAAGCATTAAGTGAGATCAACTGACTCAACACCATACAACTAGAAGAGTTGAGTCAAGGCAGAAATCGGACAAAGTCCAAAAGTGTTGAGTGAGCTCAATTCACTCAACGGCATACAGCCAGAAGCTTCATCACTCAACACCATGCTGATTTTGTCAACGACAAATTTCAGCTAGAAGGCAATATTGCAGAAAATCGACTAAGTGCAGATAAGTTGAGTGAAACTTATACACTCAATTCTCTCAACACCATCTGGTAGAAAGCTGAAGAATATGGCTAATGGAAAAAAGCGTTGAGTGGGGGATATTCACTCAATTCTCTCAACGCCATCTGGAAGAAAACTGAAGAATATGACTAAGGGAAAAAGCATTGAGTGAGGGATATTCACTCAACGCTCTCAACGCCATCATGAAAAGCTACAAAAATTTCTATGTCCGGAATCGCTGAGTCTACTATTTGTTGAGCTGAGCTTAGTTTTTGTCGACCGGAGTTTAGAGTTCATTGATCTCAGTTGTTACCTAAGAAGGACTCAGCTATCAGAATCGTCGACTGTAGTTCAGATTTCATCGACCAGAGTTCAGAGAATTCGTCGAACTCAGCCTTCACCTGAAGAAAGAACTAGGCTGAGATAATTCATCGATCTCAGCTTCACTATTTCATCGAGCTGAGTTAAGATTTCGTCGAGCTAAGATTGAAGTTCGTCGAATACAGGATTTCAGAAAAGTCAGTTAATTTTGGCTAAGTCCAGAATGATGCTGACTCAGCAAAGTCAACAAGTCAACAAAGTTCAGATTTGATGCAAATCGACATTAAAGTCGTCGTCAGTCTACAGTGGATCTCAAGTTAATATAGTTGAGGTTTTAAACACCATTAAAACCGAGACATGTGTCAATAATCTCGCCAATGTGATGGGATTATAAATAGTAGAAGAGATCGAGATCTATGATTAAGAAATTAATTGGATTAATCTCTGATTAAAAACAAGAAGTGGAGTTTGTCGTCTTCATCCGCCACTATTGCAAAAGCCAAGAAACTCAAAATCAAATCTGAAGGGCTTCTGAGTTCGCTGATGCCATCAACATCTACTCCAATAGATTCAGAGTAATTCTCTGAGAGAGACGAATCAGTCGATGCGTACCCGAGCTGAAGTTATCTTCCCGATCCAAGCTGAGCCAAAATCTGAAGATCAATTTGTTGGATCAAAGAAGAAGGATGGGATGAAATCTGATCAGGCCAGATCAGGAGATATTCCTGAAGAAGGAGAAGCAGATTTGTCTGCTAGTTGATTCCAGAACAAGCCGGGCATCATTTCAAGATATCTGTATCATCTTGTTGCTGTGAAGAAGAAGTTAGTATTGATATCTGCTCAGTCCTGGTAGACAGGCACAGAGAATTTTTTGTGGTGTTTGTAATACATCATCATTAATATTTCCTTGTAAGATACATTCTAAATATGAGTTGTAAGGCTAAGGCCTGTAATGTAAGCCTGTGTTATAAAGGCTGAGGGAGGACAGGAGTTACCTGAGTTGTAGGTGTGTGGATTCACACTAAGGTAGGGCAGGATTGCCTGAGCTGTAGGAGTGTGGAGTCACTATGAGGTAGAGTTCTTGGGAAAAACTTGGGTTATAGGATCTTGGGGATCTGAGTGGTAGGGCTTGTGCCTGAGTTGTAAGAGCCAGTTGGGCTCTAAGCTATAAGATCTAAGGATTTCAGAAAGATAGAAGCAAGTTTGGCTGAATCTAGTATACTGCTAGATAGGCGAAGGGGGAAGTGGATGTACCCATCAATTGGGAAACGACTATAAAATTATATGTACTGTGTTGTGCTGATCTTAATTGTGATGAGATTGTTGTGATATGATATTAATCGATTAGTTGCTTAAGTTTTTGTAATTAAACCTATTCACCCCACTTGGTATTTAGTTGTTCTTGAAATCAAAACTTTCAAGTGGTATCAGAGGGAGGTTACTCAAGTCAAACTTATCAGTCTAAGTTGATCTCCAGGGGCAGCTATCAGAAGGCCAAGATGGGTTCAGGTGAGAATCATAAAGAGCTTGGATCCATGAAACTTTCTCTTTGCAGGAAAGAGACTTTTGGCATCTGGAAGGAAAGGGTCAGACTTTTCGTAAAGCATCTGATCCTAGGATATACATCACAGTACAGGAAGGGCCCTTCATCCCAATGATGACATCAGTTCTTGATGCAAATCTAAAGACTACAAAGAAGTATTCTGAGATGACTAAAGATGAAATCATCTTAGCTACAATGGATAAGAGGGCGCAAAACATTATTGTTAATGACATAGATGACTCAACCCTCCAAAACTTAGTCCACTAAAAATAGCTAAGGAGATGTGGGACACACTATTTGTCTACATGGAGGGGTCTGAAGAAGTGAGGGAGGACAGTAAGTCCATGCTCAATCAAAAGTATGAAAGCTTCAGGCAGGACAAGTCAGATGGCATTATTGAGTGCTATGCGAAGGTTTTCAGAATTATGAATGAGCTGAAGACACATGGCAGAGTCTTCGGCACTTATGAATTAAATGACAAGTTCCTCATGTCTTTAACCAAATATTGGACACAAAAAATATATGTCATTAGAGAAGTGGCCAGACTTGCAGACACTCCACCACCAACCCAATTTGGAAAGCTGCTGTCATATGAAATGCAGCAGACTGCTAGAAAGGAGGAGCAGAAAATTAGCAAGCCTACAGTCATAGATAAGTCAGTGGCCTTCAAAGTTGAAGCAACAAGGAATAGCAGGAGAAATATTCCTTCTCCACTAAGGAGAGTTGCTGATAATGAGTCAGAAAGCTCAGATACCAGCACATCAGACTGCCACATTTCTGATGAAGACTTTGCTGCATTTTCTAGGCAATTTCAGAAATTTATGAATAAGAAGCACTGGAGAAGCAGGCCATCCTCTTATTTTTATTCCAAGGAAGATTACTACAAGGGCAAAAAGAAATCCTCTAAAGAGGACATGTATGGATCTAATCCTAGTAAACATACTTCTTCTAAAGTTGTGTGTTATTGTTGCGGCAAGTCAGGGCATGTCATAGCCGACAGCCTAGTCAAAAGAAAGGATTTTGGTGGAAAGAAGGAACATCAGCAGAAGGGCAAGAAGGTGAAGTCCTTTATTACCAAGAAGCAAAAGAGTTGGACTGACTCATCATCATCAGAGTCAGAAGAGGAAGATGAAGCTGAAGCCCTCATTAGTATATTTACTGCTGAAGAAGAATCTGTATAAGCAGACTTCTTGGAGATTCTTGCTGCAATTACGGGAGAAGCTGATGATGCTTCCAGATCTAAAGAAGGAGAAGAAGCCAGCCATTGTCTTGGGCTAATGGCTTTGACTGAGGAAGGACCTAGCCAGGAGCAGCCTGGCCCTAGTAAGGAACATTCTAAACCTTCTGTGTCAGATTATGTAACTCATCCAGAATCAGAAGCATCTGCATTAAGAGATGAAGATACTCTGAATCTGAGGGATATGTCGATCAATTGATTGATAATTATGGTAAACTCCTGCAAGCACTGAAGAGAAGCAAGCTTCTAGCCAAAAAATAGGCTGAGGAGATTGCCTCTCTGAAGCTGGCTGTTTCAGACTCAGCAAACGTGATAAACCTGAAGATACAAGAAGTCAGCTAGCAGAAAAACATCACTGTTATTCAGATGGACACAATCACCTTCAAGAATAACCACATTAGGAATCTTGAAGGTTAACTCCAATGGGAGAAGGAGCTAGTGGCTAAGTTCTCAAAGTCATGTTCATTATTGCCATTGATTGGCTCCTTCTCCTCCCAAAAGGGTAAGAAAGGGTTAGGCTTCAAAGGGAGAACTAGAGCTGCCTATTGCAAAAGGAAGGGCAATGCTCCAGTGCAGCCATTGGCCTCTAACCCTTCAATTCCTTTCAGGAAATTGGTGCTACCGTCTAACAGGTATGACAATGACAGCATTCATGGTCACTAGTAGAATGGTGTTAGGAATTGCAAGGGTGCTAGTGCCTATAAGGCAGCCCATGAAGAAATCCAAATGGCCCGTCCTGGAACAATTGTGTTTGGTGTACCAGCCCCAACACTCAAAAATAAGGTTACAGCCCATTCTCAAAGTCTGACAGTTCATAATCAGACTAAAGGAAAGTCTGTCAGCACAACAGACTTTGGTATATCTGAAGCTATCAGGATCTTACACTCTGAAAAGAAGGCAACTGTTGATAGGGTCCAAGATATCCCTAGTACCTCTGCTGCCAAACAAATCCCAAATCAGGCTGTGGCTGGAATACTTTTGAAAAGGCTGTTGTACCTGCTAGAATGAGAGCTGCATACTGCTATGCTATAAAGCTAGCCCTCAAAAGAAGGTACAACATTTATGAGTGCTGGTGATGTGACAAAGTGGGCCACTATGCTATTTATTGCTGGCACAATAAGAGTGTCCAGAGAAACAATGCCAGTTTACCTGTCAGAAGAGTTGCAGGTAGGCATGTTCAATTTCAGTCTAACCTGCACCTAGGACCCAATAAGAATTGGGGTCCTAAGGAAAGATGATTATTTTTGCAGGTGAGTTCAAGTGGTCATACCCATATATGGAACTTGGATAGTGGATGTTCTAGGCATATGACTGGAACAAGGAGCATGCAGAAGGAGTACACTGCAGTTGAAAATGGACCCAAAGTCATCTTTGGTTATTCAGAAAGAGGAGTAACCAAAGGGTTTGGTAAGATATCTAATGGCATAATCACTATCACACAATTAGCTTATGTGAAAGGTTTGAAACATAACCTGATAAGCATAAACCAACTTTGTGATCTTGGCTATGACATTTGTTTCCTCACTTCACCTTCTCTTCATCTTCTTCTTCATTCTCAAAGAGAAATCAAGGGAGCAAGGCTCAAGCAAGGCAAGGAAAGAGAGGAGCAGCCGTCGCGGCATCGTTTCGGTTCTGGCAAGCGGTGTTCTTCACCCTTGCCAATCTTCTTTCTTGTTTTTGATTGTGCAAAATAGCTAGTTTCTCTTTCAAGTTTCATGAGCTTGTTCTTCTTGTTTTGGGTTCTTCCTCACTAGCCTTAGTATGCTCTTAAATTTCCCTATGCTGAATGACTTGGATCTTCCATGCTTAGTTTTGTTTAGTTATCAAGTCTATGCTAAGTTAATTCATGTAGTTCTCTTGTTCATGTGATTCATGTAGCCTTGCTAATTTATGTGATTCTTCCTTAATCTACCGCATATGATTCTTTCTTGTTCCAAACATGTGATTTATGTACTTAGCTTAATCAAACTCTTTCATGTGATGAAGTGCATCAAACTCTACGTTGGCAATTTGGCATCATGTGTGAGGATAAAGGAAGGGAAAGTGGTACTTGGGTTATGGTGAGATTTGATTGCGGGGTTACGGTTAGATTCGTTTATGGTGAGTTTTGCGAGGCGAAATGTGAACCATGGCAGAAGCGTGTGTGTGCGTATTTGGTAAGGGGTGGTGTGGGTTATGCCTTTGTGGCCACCGGGTTTGGATTTGTGGTGAAGAGCACCATTTTGGCCCCAGTTTGGGCTGGTTTTATTGGTGCGTTCCACTTTAGGGCTGCCACCAAAAGACCCTTGCTGAATCGCATGTAACCGCTGCTTATGTTTCACTCGTTTAGTAGTTTCGTGTACTAAGAATGATGGAATGTGCATGTGTTTTGCCTTTTGCTCCTGCGGGTTGAGCAGGACTTGATGAAACTTGTACGCACTTGGTGCGTTTGGCATGTGTTTTGGTGCGTTTTCCACTTGTTTTATACTTATATGAAACCTTGCTACGGGGTCGGTAAGCCCCTTCATGATATTGTATAAACATGCTGCTCTTCTTTTTATTATATCTTTGAGGATTGCTGAGGTATTCCTTCTTGAATGCCTCGGGTGCAGGTTGTAGCCGGTTGAGCGGCTAGGTTGTTGGTGGCGTTTCTTTGGAGCTAGCCGAGCTTACTTAGCGAGGTAGTTCTTTTCTTTGTTGTACAGACATACATGTGCCCCAATGGGTTCGTGTCAGCTTGTTGGCGCCCATTGGTGGCTTACTTTACTTGTGATATATGAATACTCGTGCTAATGTGACTCATTTGGATGATGTCTTCTTGCTCTTGGGAAGAATTTATGGTAGGTTGCATTAGGTATTTTGAAGCTAAACCAAACCTATTATTGTATCCATGCATAACATGTTTTGGTCACTAAACACTTATTTTCCAAATGACGTAAACAAAGATGGTTTCTTATAGTAGTATCACTATAGACTGCATATAGGAGATCGTCATAAAGAAACAAAGTATTTCCGCCGTGTACAAATACAGTTTTTGATACCTAAGGCCGAGGGATACGGCTAGTAAATCCAAAGGTTTTCTTGCATTTAACTGTTGAATTTCAACTCATAAAGTAAGCGTCAAGGGTTGCCTGAGCGTGTGCAGTTATCCCCTGCATGACGTGGTATCATAACTCGTAGTTCCTCTTGCTCTGATACGAGGTACTCGTTGAGGAAATGCGGGTTGTGACAGTTGGTATTAAAGCGAGGTTTGCTTGACAATTGGTCGGGCAAACTTTCTTGTTTGGTTGTAAGCATCATATTATACACACACCGAGGTGCCATCAGTATGTCTTGGCCGACGCACGCACACTACACTCATGGCATGACAAGAAGTATACGGGGCATATTATGTAGTATGGGATGCATAATATGTGGTTGTATATGGATCCACCATAGGGGCAACATGTGCGGGTTATGTAGTATGGGATGCATAACCTTACCACATGGATGCGACTAGCACGTTTTCTTTTCTTCGTTGCATGCAATGCTATGTAGTATGGGATACATAGCATTGTGATGCGTACGACCGCTCATGGCATGCATTAAGGCCTTTTCTAGAATGCATAGCACATCACGCATAACATAACATTGCATGAGCACAACGTGCCAAGCTAAAGATGTACATGATGACACATGTACACTCATGATTTTGGGTCAAATAAAGTCATGCATTCATCGGTTAGGCACAAGTTAGTGGGATGACGGTGAGTCATCTTTAGGTTAGGCATACCATCATTCTCAAACTCCCAGAGCAAGTTAGCAGTTGATATTCATATTTATATATGTATGGTCTGTACATAGCCGTTGTGTGTTTTTGTTGGGTTTGAGCTTGATAAGAGTGAACGTGTTTATAGGATGTCGAAGCGTCCAGTGACCAGGCAAACTCCCCAATCCGAGGGAGAGTCTTCGGGCGCGCAGAATAATGCCCTAATGGATAGTTTACGCCAAAGTAATGAAGCTTTGACTAGGCAGGTGCAGGAGGTGCAGTCCCAGCTCCAAGCTATGTCCTCAGCAATGTCTGGACTGGAACCAAGAGGGCAAGAGACGGTCCGAGGCCCCACCATTTCTACTCCTTCCGTGGCAGTGCTACCCCCAGTTGTGGTTCCTCCTGCGATGACTTTCATCTCGCAGTTTCAGCGACTTGGACCACCGACGTATGATGGAAAAGCGGACTTTGTGCTCTTGGATGATTGGGTGATCACGTTGGAAGAAATGTTTGGTTATTCTGGCGTTACTGAGGACCAAAAGGTGATGCTTGCCGCCTATCAACTCAAAGGGTTACTAAAGGTTGGTGGTTGCGTGAAAAGGAGAGCTTAGGGGCGGGATGTTCGTGGGACGCCTTTAAAGACATGTTACAGCGCAAGTTTCTGCCGTCAGTGGAAAGGGACCGCTTGATGAATGATTTCTTGTGCCTGAAGCAGAGGAAACTCACAGTTAGTGAGTATGAAATTGAGTTTAGCAAGTTAAGTCGGTTCACTCCGAGCTTGGTGACTACGGAAGCTGACCGCGTAAAGAGATTTCTTAGCGGACTGAGCAGCGACGTGCAGCAGTTCGCAAGTACTTATGGAGCGACGAGTTACACTACTGTGGTTGAGGCTGCGTTGAAGGTTGAAGCTATAGAAGATGCAAAACAAAGAGGACAACTGATGCGGAAGGATAAGAGGAAGCTGATGGGAGGGAAAAGCTCCCAAGAATCAGATGTAAGGAAGAAGAAGAAGGAAACATGTAGCTTCTGCGACCGGTCAGGCCACCCATTTGGAAAATGTTTCCAGCGGTTGGGAATGCAAAAGAAGGAGCAGGTGCACGCCATTCAGAGTGCGCCAACCAGAGACTTGGAGTGTACAGCTTGTGGGGGAAGAGGTCATGATAGGAGCCGCTGCTGGGTCAAGGACAAGGTGTGCTTCCATTGTGGCAAGCAGGGACATCTGAAGGCAAGGTTCCCACAAAACCAGCTCGTGTTGCAGCCAATGCCACTCCAGGCTTTGCCTCTGCCTCCACGTTTGGACAAAGCAAAAGGGAAGTTAAATGTGATCTCCTCAGAGGAATCTCAGATGTCACCCCAGGTTATCTCAGGTCCAATTCATTCCTCTGGTTCACGTTTTGTTTCTACCTCTTATGCGTAGTTTTTAGCTACATATGTACCCTTATAGGAAACTTTAAGGTAAAGAACCGTTGGGCGTGTGTTCTCTTCGATTCTGGCGCGACCCATTCATTTGTGGCTCGAACCTTTCTGGATCGGTATCATTTGACACCAGATCGAGTGGGGAATGCCTTTTTGGTGAAGTTCCCTTCAGGTGCTTCTGTGGTGGCAGACTGGGGTCTTCTTAATTGTCCCATTTTGTTGGGCGATTTCTTAGTAAAGGCTGATTTCAAGGTGATCGATTTGGAGGATTTTGACGTCATTCTGGGCATGCACTGGTTATCCCGCTATGACGCCGTCATCCAGTGCAAAGGGAAGCGCTTGGATTTTATCAAGGACAATGGTTAGCCGGGAAGTGTTTATGGTGATTCATGCCAGGATACTCCAGGGATTTCGGTGGTATGTGTTCGGACGTTGTTTGTTTCCGACTGTTTTGCTTGTCTAGTCTCAGTTGTGCGGACTAGAGTTGTTTTGCCGCGTTTGGAGGAGATTCCAATTGTGCGTGAATTCCCAGATGTTTTTCCTACTGATCTTCCTGGTCTTCCCCCTGATCGTGATGTCAAGTTCGTTATTGATTTGGAACCGGGTACGCGGCCTATTGCGAAAGCGCCGTACAGAATGGCCCCGCGTGAGCTATCAGAGTTGCGTACCCAGTTGGATGATTTATTGGCAAAAGGGTTTATCAGGCCGAGTTCATCACCTTGGGGTGCACCGGTGTTATTTGTGAAGAAGAAAGATGGGTCGATGCGGCTTTGCATCGATTACCGGGAGTTGAACAAGGTGACGATTAAAAATAAGTACCCACTGTCAAGAATTGATGATTTGTTTGATCAACTGCGTGGCAGTTCCGTATTTTTGAAGATTGATCTCCGCTCGGGCTATCATCAGCTCAAGGTCCGGGAGTCTGATATTCCGCAGACTGCATTTTGATCAAGACATGGTCATTTTGAATTTCTGGTGATGTCGTTTGGTTTGACCAACGCACCATCAGCCTTCATGGATATGATGAACAGGGTATTCAAGGACTACTTGGATAAGTTTGTGGTGGTTTTTATTGATGACGTGCTTGTCTACTCCCGCAGTGCTGAGGAGCACGAACAACATCTGCGATTGGTATTGGCCACTTTGCGAGACCAACGGTTATTCGCCAAACTAAGTAAATGCGAGTTTTGGTTGCCTCAAGTTGCTTTTCTGGGTCATGTCATTAATCAACATGGAATTTCAGTGGATCCAGAAAAGATTGCTGTAGTCATGGAGTGGAGAAGACGGGAGACACCCAAGGAGATTCGAAGCTTCTTGGGATTGGCCGGCTATTATCGCAGATTTGTCGAAGGTCTTGCTACGTTGGCCGCACCTTTGACTCGCTTAACCCAAAATAATGTGGCGTTTGAGTGGAATGCCAAGTGTGAGGCATCCTTCCTGGAACTCAAGAACAAATTATGTACCGCTCCTGTGTTGATTTTGCCGATAGAAGGGATAGATTATGACGTCTTTGTGGATGCGTCGCACGTTGGACTTGGATGTGTCTTAATGCAAGACAAAAAGGTGATTGCGTATAGGTCTCGGTAGTTGAAAAGTCATGAAAAGAACTACCCAACGCATGATTTGGAGTTCGCAGCGGTGATCTTTGCGGTGAAGTTGTGGAGACACTTACTTTATGGCGCACAGTGTAAAATCTTTACGGATCATAACAGTTTAAAGTATGTCTTCACGCAAAAGGAACTGAATCTGCGCCAACGGCGATGGCTTGAATATGTAGCTGATTATGATGTGGATATTCAGTATCATCCGGGGAAAGCGAATGTTGTGGCCGATGCATTGAGTCGGAAGACGGGGAAATTATGTCATCTTTTAGTCGACCATCTTGTGGAGGAAGTTCTATTGATGGATATTTCTGTGGGCAAGTATGACCCGCAAAGTCATTCGATGGTAGAAGAACCTTCATGGCTGGTGCTTGCAAGACAATATCAAAAGGATGATCCTGATCTTTTACATTTGTTTCTGCGAATTGAAAAGCGTGAATTACCGGATTTTTCTTTTGATGAGGAGGGCACGTTAAAGTATCGTGGTCGATTTTGTATTGCCGCAGTTGGAGACATTCCTCGAGAGGGTGTGTCGGGAAGCACATGGCTCAAGTATGGCCTACCATCCAGGCTCAACCAAGATGTACCGTGATTTGAAACAAATTGTCTGGTGGTATGGAATGAAAAGAGATATAGCACGATTTGTATCGGAATGTCATACCTGCAAGCGGGTGAAAGCTGATCATGGGAGGCCTGGTGGCAAGTTGACACCATTGGAGATTCCAACCTGGAAGTGGGAAAGCATCTCAATGGATTTTATTACAGGCCTACCAAGATCTCTACGAGGACATGACTCTGTGTGGGTGATCGTGGATAGATTGACCAAGTGTGCTCATTTCATACCATTTAAGGTCAACTACCCGATGAAGACAATAACGGAGCTCTATTTGAACGAGATCATCCGACTGCATGGTGTGCCAGTCAATATCATATCAGACAGGGATTCCCGATTTACTTCTCATTTCTGGAAGAGTCTACAAGAGGGGTTGGGGACGGATTTGCGGTATTCCACTGCTTACCACCCTCGGACGAATGGCCAAACAGAACGAGTAAATCAAATTGTAGAAGATATGATTTGATGCTATATTCTTGAGTATGGCGGAGCATGGGATGAACATTTATGGCTTATGGAATTCGCATATAATAATAGCTATCAAGAAAGCTTGCAAATGGCTCCGTTTGAAGCTTTATATGGGCGTCGATGTCGGACTCCCCTATTTTGGACTGCGGTTGGCGAGCGGCCTTTGTTGGGCCCAGAGGAGCTCGAGGACATGGAAGTTGCCGTACGACTTATTCGGGAGAAACTCCGAATCGCCCAAGAGCGATATGAAAAGTACGCCAACCGACGAAGGTCGGACTTAGAGTTTCCGGTGGGAGATTCCGTGTTCTTGAAAGTCTCCCCAATGGTTGGGATTAAAAGGTTTGGAAAAGAGCGCACATTAGACCCAAGATTTGTGGGTCCCTTCAAGATTCTTGCGCGAGTTGGTGCATCCGCTTACAAAGTAGAATTACCCGTGAACTTTCCTGGTGTTCACGACGTGTTTCATGTTAGCCAACTTCGCAAGTGTGTGCGACATGACACGCAAGTATTGGATGTGGTGCTGCAATTAGCGCCAAACCTTTCTTATGTGGAGATGCCCATCCGGATATTGGACTCCTAAGATCGCGTGTTGCGGAAAAAGAAGATTCCTATGGTCAAGGTGCTATGGAAATATCAGAATGTGGAAAGCGCGACGTGGGAGCTCGAGTCAACGATGAGGGCGGCTCACCCTCATTTGTTCCCGTAACTAAGCTGGTATGTGAATTGGTGTTTTGTTGCATTGCTGTTTTTGGTTTGTTACCTTATGTGATTGAGATCAAAATGATTGAAAAGTTTCGAGGCGAAACTTTTTGTTAGGGGGGGTGATTGTAACACCCCGGAGTTTTTGATTGCGTACGCTTGATGGGCATTACGTTGGCTTTGACCATTGTTCGAGCATGGTTTTTCCCGCGGGCTTGCGAGTGGCTGTTTTGGTAGCCGAGTTGCACGATTCCCCAGCAAACCGGAGTCCAGATGGGGACTCGGTGAGGCCTCTTAGGGAATGCTTGCACTTTTTCGCGCCCGGGGAAGGTTGCTCAAAATGAGTTGCTGGTACAGGAAACAAAAAAGGGTAAAAAGTTCTTAAGGCAAAAATGGTCTAGGACGACACAGAAACATTTTTCACAACAGGGAAAAATAGTCATTTTTGTGCATGACACGCCCCCCGACATGGGCGTGTTGGGGCGTGACCCAGGGCGTGACCTGGGCGTGACCTCCTTGACTCGACGATTTTCCTGTGTCAAGTTGAGCTCGACGAATGGGGTACACTCCCCGTGACACGGGCGTGTCACGGGCCGTGTCCCGCAGTGTCGAGTGTCGAGTGTCGAGTGTCGAGTGTTGAGTGTCGAGTGTCGGGTGTCGAGAGAGGGGACACGGCCTGTGACACGGACGTGTCACAGGGCGTGTCAAGCTGTGTCGAGTGTCGACACTTTGTGTCGACAAGGTATCGAGACACGGGCTACACGCCCTAGGTCACGGGCGTGACCGACCCGTCACGGGCGTGTACCCGGCCATGTACCGTGGGGATAAACTTGGCTTTGCCGACATTCTGCGCCGCTTACGGTACACGCCCTGTGTCACGGGCGTGACACAGGGCGTGACCGGCCCAAAAATTGACTTTTTCCAGTTTTTTGTGCCGTTCATTTCCTTGATTCTGCATCTAACGGTCTAGCTCTGTTCTGGAGAAAATAAGGCTGAAACAGAGTTTCTCCTCCTCACTTCACCTTCTCTTCATCTTCTTCTTCATTCTCAAAGAGAAAGCAAGGGAGCAAGGCTCAAGCAAGGCAAGGAAAGAGAGGAGCAGCCGTCGCGGCATCGTTTCGGTTCAGGCAAGCGGTGTTCTTCACTCTTGCCAATCTTCTTTCTTGTTTTTGATTGTGCAAAATAGCTAGTTTCTCTTTCAAGTTTCATGAGCACAATTGTTCTTCTTGTTTTGGGTTCTTCCTCACTAGCCTTAGTATGCTCTTAAATTTCCCTATGCTGAATGACTTGGATCTTCCATGCTTAGTTTTGTTTAGTTATCAAGTCTATGCTAGGTTAATTCATGTAGTTCTCTTGTTCATGTGATTCATGTAGCCTTGCTAATTTATGTGATTCTTCCTTAATCTACCGCATATGATTCTTTCTTGTTCCAAACATGTGATTTATGTACTTAGCTTAATCAAACTCTTTCATGTGATGAAGTGCATCAAACTCTACGTTGGCAATTTGGCGTCATGTGTGAGGATAAAGGAAGGGAAAGTGGTACTTGGGTTATGGTGAGATTTGATTGTGGGGTTACGGTTAGGTTCGTTTATGGTGAGTTTTGCGAGGCGAAATGTGAACCATGGCAGAAGCGTGTGTGTGCGGATTTGGTAAGGGGTGGTGTGGGTTATGCCTTTGTGGCCACCGGGTTTGGATTTGTGGTGAAGATCACCATTTTGGCCCCGGTTTGGGCTGGTTTTATTGGTGCGTTCCACTTTAGGGCTGCCACCAAAAGACCCTTGCTGAATCGCATGTAACTGCTGCTTATGTTTCACTCATTTAGTAGTTTCGTGTACTAATAATGATGGAATGGGCATGTGTTTTGCCTTTTGCTCCTGCGGGTTGAGCAGGACTTGATGAAACTTGTACGCACTTGGTGCGTTTGGCATGTGTTTTGGTGTGTTTTCCACTTGTTTTGTACTTATATGAAACCTTGCTACGGGGTCGGTAAGCCCCTTCATGATATTGTATAAACATGCTGCTCTTCTTTTTATTATATCATCGAGGATTGCTGAGGTATTCCTTCTTGAATGCCTCAGGTGCAGGTTGTAGCCGGTTGAGCGGCTAGGTTGTTGGTGGCGTTTCTTTGGAGCTAGCCGAGCTTACTTAGCGAGGTAGTTCTTTTCTTTGTTGTACAGACATACATGTGGCACAATGGGTTCGTGTCAGCTTGTTGGCACCCATTGGTGGCTTACTTTACTTGTGATATATGAATACTCGTGCTAATGTGACTCATTTGGATGATGTCTTCTTGCTCTTGGGAAGAATTTATGATAGGTTGCATTAGGTATTTTGAAGCTAAACCAAACCTATTATTGTATCCATGCATAACATGTTTTGGTCACTAAACACTTATTTTCCAAATGACGTAAACAAAGATGGTTTCTTATAGTAGTATCACTATAGACTGCATATAGGAGATCATCATAAAGAAACAAAGTATTTCCGCCGCGTACAAATACAGTTTTTGATACCTAAGGCCGAGGGATACGGCTAGTAAATCCAAAGGTTTTCTTGCATTTAACTGTTGAATTTCAACTCATAAAGTAAGCGTCAAGGGTTGCTTGAGCGTGTGCAGTTATCCCCTGCACGACGTGGTATCATAACTCGTAGTTCCTCTTGCTCTGATACGAGGTACTCGTTGAGGAAATGCGGGTTGTGACAGCAAAGTCCTGTGCAAATTGACTAGATTTAAATGATGGTGGTAATGGAATCAAGTCAAGAGGAACGGGCGCCTTATATCCATGTACTATCTCATTTGGCGATAACCCGGTGGACCTATTCTTAGAATTGTTGTAAGCTAGTTGAGCGTGAGGAAGAATAAGGTCCCATGTACCTTTATGATCACCCACTAAGAAACGAAGTAACCCACCCAAACTCCGGTTAACAACTTCCGTTTGCCCATCCGTTTGTGGATGATAGGCCGACAAAAACATGAGTCGAGTGCCCAACAGCTTCCAAAGTGTTTTCCAAAAGTAGCTAGTAAACTTAACATCTCTATCGGTCACGATGGTTTTGGAGACACCCCGATGTGCCACGACCTCCTTAAAATACAACTTAGCGATGTGTGACGCATCGTTGGTGCTATGACAAGCGATAAAATAAGCCATTTTTGAGAATCGGTCCACTACGACCAAGATGGAATCGTGACGCCTAAATGTCGGTGGAAGGCCCAAAATGAAGTCCATGCTAACATCCACCCATGAGGCAGACGAAATCAGAAGGGGTGTGTAAAGACCGGCATTGGTCTTGTTACCCTTGGCTAATTGACAAACGCGGCAGCTCCCGACGATTTTATTTACCATTGGCTTGAGACCCGGCCAAAAGAATTTATCCTCTACAAGTGTGATCATTTTATCGCGACCGAAGTGTCCACCTAGTCCTCCACTATGTAACTCCCATATAATAAAATGGCGGAGCGAAGAGCGGGGAATACATAGTTGCGTATGCTTAAATAGGTACCCGTCACGTATGTAGTACGCCAAAATAGTGGTAGGGGAATTGTCCTGAGCGGCGAAATATATATCGTTAAAATCCAGACACTGCATATATTCGTCTTTGATTCTTTCAAATCCTATGACCGATACCTCCATGGTGGATAGTAATAGGGTGACTCGACTAAGGGCGTCCGCGCGTCCGCCACACGATTTAACGTACCCTTGAGGTGCTTGATAATGAATGTATACTCTTGAAGGTACGAGACCCATTTGACGTGCCGAGGGCTGATCTTACTTTGGGAGTTTACAAATCTTATTGCCTCATGATCGGACAAGATTACAAATTCCTTTGAGATAAGATAGTGTCGCCAATGTTGGAGACAACGGATCACGGCATAGAACTCACGATCATAATTGGAATAATTTACCTTTGGACCGGCAAGTTTTTCGCTAAAATATCCTATCAGATGTCCATCTTGACTTAAGACTCCTCCGATCCCTATTCCCGATGCGTCGCATGATAATTCAATCACTTTACTAAAACCCGGCAAGCGTAATAATGGGGCTTCAGACATCCGGTCCTTAATCATTTGAAATGCGCGAGTGGCCGCTTTAGTCCAATGAAATTCTCCTTTCTTCATGCATTTGGTGATCGGTGCCATGATACTACTAAAGTTTTGGATGAACCTTCGATAAAATGTGGCCAAGCCATGAAAACTTCTAACTTCCCGAATATTTGTTGGTTCAGGCCATTCTTTAATCACTTGGACCTTCTTTGGGTCAACATGAATGCCTTCGGAACTCACTATGTAGCCTAGAAACTCTACAGATGTCACACCAAAGGAGCATTTTTTTAGATTAATATATAGAATTTCTTGGGGCAAGGTTGATAGGATTGTCCTTAGATGTGTATCATGATCCTTATGCGAACGGCTGAATATTAAGATATCATCAAAGTATACGACCACGAATTTACCCATGTATGGCTTAAAAACTTGGGTCATTAACCGAGAGAAAGTACTCGGCCCGTTGGTGAGCCCTTCTCCTAGCACCAACCATTCATAGAGCTCATCCTTAGATTTAAAAGTCGTCTTCCATTCATCTCCTTCCCGTATCCTTATTTGATGATAACCACTTTTGAGATCCAATTTTGAAAATATGGCGGCTCCTGATAACATATCTAATAAGTCGTCCAAACGGGGAATGGGAAACCTATATTTGACCGTAATTTTATTTATGGCCCGGTAGTGTACACACAATCGCCAAGACTTATCCTTCTTTGGAACCAAGAGGGCCGGTACGGCGCATGGGCTCTTACTATGGCGGATAAAACCCTTTGCTAGCAAATCCGAAATTAAAGCTTGTAGCTCCTCATGTGCAGAGGGGTTAAGCCGATAATGTGGATGGTTAGGCAATGACGAGCCCGGGACGAAATCGATCTCATGTTGGATATCTCTCATGGGTGGCAACTTAGATGGCAAGTCCTCCGGATAGAGGTCTTTATACTCTTCCAATATAGTGCGCAGGGATAACGGTTTATTCTCTAAAGTGGGTGAGTCTTCCTTAGCTTGTAAGCATACTAAAGCATACAGGACACCGTCCGAGAAAGTCTCGCATTCCAACTCCTTCTTACTTATCAAACTTATAACTTTCCTTTCCGCAGGCACAATTGTGTCTTTGTGGGCAACCGAAGGATCCTTCGGCGGTGTGGGTCTCAGTACAATGGTCTTACCATTATACTTGAACTCGTAAGTGTTGGCTCGCCCGAAATGGGTCACATCATAATCATAGAGCCACGGGCGTCCTAGAAGTACATGACATACGTCCATGGGGATGACGTCGCACCACACTTTATCAACATAGCTCTTCAACGTAAGTGGCACTAAACAACGCTTAGAAACCGCGATAGACGTTTTGTTCACCCACGCTATTTTATATGGCTGGGGGTGTGTTTCGGGGACTAGGTGCATACGAGTGACGGCATTTTCCGAAACGACATTCATGCAACTTCCGCTGTCTATTATTAGCTTGCACCACTTTTCACCACATTTAAAATTCAAAGAAAATATGTTCGTCTGATTGTGCTCATCCGGTGCACGCGGTGTGGTCAAGATACACCTCATAACCATCATATAAGACTCATCTTCGATATCACTCGGCTCGGCATCTGATTCACTGCCAGCTTCATAGACGAGCTCGACAGGCTCAGACGTGGACTCTAATAGTCCCAGTGGCTTACTCTTGGTAGGACACTCACTAGAGTTGTGTCCTTGAATTCCGCACGAATAACAGGTAGCATTAGTCTTATTAATTCGTCCTATTGGAACTCTCTCACCATTGGGAATTTTATTGTTCCTAGCGGTAATTACTATGGAACTTGAATCAGTCGATCGGAACTTCCCTTTGTCTCGCATGGATGATGAAGGTGGGGGTCCTAAGATGGATTTTCCTTTCTGGAATGCTCGACCCTTGGACTTGTAGGCATTGTGCTTTTCTATATCCAATGCCGCATTGAATGTTGTGTTAAGGTCTGTGTGACCATGACGCAAAAGCTTGCCTTGGATGTCCACATTAAGTCCCTTACGGAAACGAGATAGTGTGACCTCGGGCATTTCTCGAATATCACTACGCACCATCATATCCTTGAGTCGTCCCATGTACTCCGCTACCGATTGGCCCCCTTGACGAAGGGTGGCTAGCTCGTCGAACATTTGGGTTCGGTGATACGCCGGGACATATTGGTCATGCAGGAGTGCCTTCATGGCAGCCCACCCAATTGGGGGTGCTCCATTCACGGTGCCTAGATGCCTCTCTTCGTTCAACCAGAACGTTTTGGCTCTACCCAGAAGTTTCATTCGTGTTACTCGTACCTTCTCAACGTCCGTCAGGTTGTGCCACTCAAATAGCACTCAATATCCATGATCCAGTTTAGAAAGACTTGGGGTTCACCCATGCCATCGTAGGATGGTGATTCCATTTTAACGGCCCTAGTTAAGTCGAACTCATAATGGGCTCGGGGTGCGTACTCATAATTCGGATCACAAGGGATATTTTGTCGCTCTTCTCGTTGGTTGGCGGGATGGGGTGGCTGCCCCGATCGATTTATCCCAAAGCCGGGATTTTGATGCGCCGCCTGATTTACAGTCAGCCCTTGTATTAACTGAGTGAGTGCATCGAACCTGGTGTTAAACTCTTCCCTAAGCGCCGCAATTGTTGCAGGAGCGTGCTCATCATCATGGTTGTCGGCCATGAGTGAGGAGGATGGAGGATACTCTGTGCCAAGCCTCGTGCGCATGAACAACACTGATACAGAGTGTCTCACCTAGACAAAAGACTGTTTGGACAAGAATTTTATAAATCAGGATTTTTATACGCTTAATGACTTGGAGAATGAAAATATTTTTTTTGACTTTTATGCTTAGAAAAGAAGGTAGGAAATTCAGAAGTTTTTTGGTAAATTCTTGTTGCAAAAATTTTTTTTTTAACTTTTGTTATATGCAGACCAGATGGTGAAAAATTTCAGATTTTGTGTCTACGAAACGTGCACGACCAAGTGTGGGTCGACGTCCTACGACCGGAAAGCGTAAGGACTGTGTCGATTGAGAAATCAATACAAACCTCGCTTTGATACCAAATTTGATGTAGGCTTGCCTTAGGGGATCCTACGCGGCGGGCGAGACTTTGACCTTAACAACGTTGACGCTCTCCAACCCGCACACAAACGAAACGCAGCGGCCATAATGAAGTTATTTATCGTTCGCGCTATCGTACGGATAGCCGATCCGCAAGTGGAACGGAGTTTTGGCTATAGGCCAAACTCCTTTCCGGCTAAATGGAAAATATTTATTCCGATCGAGTTGGTGTTGTACCAAAATAGATCCACCAAAAAATAAAACGCGATTCAAAAGTGGTAGGATCTATCCCAACAAAAGAAAAGCGAGGAGCGTCAATCCTCTCGTTAGATCTTTCGGAAAAACCAAATGAAAATCCAGATCTACTATTAGAAACACCGCGAAAATTAACGATTTGAGAAATCACGCAAAAGTCGTCCACCAAAAGAACTAATCAAGAGGGAAAATCTCTTGTGTAGGAATTTTCGTTACCCCGCTCGGAAATGTAGATCCGAGATTTTGAATCCACCAAGACGACCGCTCTTCCTTTGGACCCACGGGAAACACACCACGGATGAAGATCTTGCACGTCTCCTTCGCTTTCTCGCCGTGGACGAGTTTTCCCCAAAACTTTGGTTCTTTCTTGCACACGATCCCTTTCCTGCAAGGTGGTTGAGAAATTCCAATGGGTTGAATACGGTGTTGGTGGAGAAAAGGTAGAGAGGTGGGAGAACGAGAGTTGATTAGAGGGAATGAGGTGTAGAAGGGGGCGGCCAAGCAAGGGAGGAGAGGGGTGGCCGAACTCCTTGAGAGGGAAGCCTTGAGGGGGGAGGCGACTAAGAGGAGAAGGAAGGGGAGATTGAGATTAGGGCAAACAATTTTTCTTGATTTCAATAATAGTTGCTAACAAATGAAAAGTTTGGCCTTATATAAGGCTTACAACCATGTGGCTATTAGCAGCCCAAAAATAAATATTGTTCCAAATGAAAAGACAGAAAATGACATAGTTTCAAATAGCAAATATGAAAGATAAATGCAGACCACTAGTAAAATATTTTTATCTCTTATTCTTGTTGCGTCGGCGAAGATTGTAGCCGTGCCCGCTACGGTGCCGCAAGTCTTTTGTTGGAGGAGCATCGTCGTCATCTTCTGCCACAGCAACACCTCCATGGACGTCGTCAACATCTGCCATGACAACACCGCCATGGACGTCGTCTTCATCACCCAATTGGCCGTCGTGGTGGCCGTCGCCATCAATCAGTCCAACTCGCTAGCCCCAACTCGTCAATCTGGCGACTTGACCTATCCTAGTGCGAGCCGAATCTAGTTGGCACATCCTACTATTTCAAATAGCATACAAAATTCTAAAAGATTGTCTAAGTTATTACAGACAGGGACTATTGCAGCCCCGAAAAAATGTTCTTAGCAAGCAGAAGCTGTCTGGTCAACCCTCACATGCTGGGGTGCTCGGGAGCGAGGGTCGGTAGACTGAGCTAGGGATCCATTTCCATCTATCCCAGCCTCGCACCCCATACCCGGAGGTCGGCGCAGGGTGAGGAAATCGTGTACCAGGCCCAGGTCCCGGCTGAAGGACTGCAGATTCTCATTGATCCTCTCCATAAATGGGGTGTGGGACATAATCTCGCTCGCCGAGCTATGCTCCATCTTATCCGCGAGCAGCACATAGTCCCATTCTAGCACATGCAGTCTCTGCTTGCGATAGTCGCCGATTGCTCGAAGTTGCTGATGAGTCCATATTTTACACTGATTTTTGGACTCATCTGGGCTAGTTTTATCGTCTCAGCACTACACTTGAGAGCCTTTATTGCTTATATTTTCTTATGTGCCTATTTCACGATCAAGTGCATTGTAGGCCCGTTTCTGTGTGCTTCTTGTGCTTCTTTGTTTTTGTTGTTCTTTAACCCTATCTTGGGAATGTGGTATGCATGTTTGGTGGCCTTTCTGCCTCTTCTGCTGGTGCAGGGTTTGTGTGCGTGCTCCGGAACAGCTCGGGAGACCCCGACGATGCAGGAATACTGCGCACGACCACTGGACTTATTGCGCACGACCACTGGTCGTGCGCCACCGATCGTGCGCATTACATTCTCATTTTCCTAATCCTGTCCGGGTAATCGCATGATCAGTGGATTTAGTGCGCACGACCACTGGTCATGCGCCACTGATCGTGCGCATATATGCTGATGTTTTCATCCAGGTTGCAGGTCTAATTAAAAATGGCACACGATCATCGACCGACAGTGCGCACGACCACTGTTCGTACGCCACTGATTGTGCGCACTGCTTCTGCTGCCTCCGTATTTAAGGCCCTGCTCCTCGATTTAGGTCAACGCCTGTCATTTGCTGCGATCGGAGAGTGCGCGGGAATCTCCATTTCACTTCTCCAGCTGCTCCATCACCTCCACCTTCGTCTGGAGGCCATAGCCAACTCCTCCGAAGCTTTTCCAACTCTCCGGCGAAGCCTTCGGCCATTGATGAATTCAACTCCAAGCTTTCCACCGGAGTTGGTGAAGAAGATAACCTAGAGAACGGACTTAAAGGCCTTCGAGGTGACAGCTCGTTGGTACCTGAAGCCTCCTTGGATTGAGCCTGGAAGCGGATTGACAACTCGCTACTCCGGCCACGACCCGCGGTGGATCTTCACTCTCTTTTGGTTTACTACTCTTCCCCTTCCTCTGTAGTATGGAATGGTTTAAGCATTGTAATGATCACTTCCATCCATGAACATCAAGTTTATTTTATATCTAATGGAATGTTAGTATTTTTCTTATACTTGTGAGTAGTGTCTGTGAATGCGCCTCGCTCACCCCACATCCACTCCATTCCCGTGTCTCACCCGATTGCACTCCACACAAGAACACTTCCATCCATTAGCTTTCCGTCCACTCGCCCAACCGAAGTTCAGCATCGCGGCCGAAACACCCACTCCACCTTGCGAAGCGGTGCCTTCGACCCGCATAGCTTTTACTAGTTTAGTAGATCAAACACCCACAATATCCCAAGTCCTCTTTTTACTCTTTTTCTATTTATAACTCTCATTTCCATATTTTCTGTACTGTTACCGCTTTACGTTAATTGCATTCCTCAAGAGACCAACACTCGGGGATTTATTCCCAAAACTTTATTACTTGTGCGACCGGTGCGCTTGCCGATTTACACTCATCAAGTTTTTGGCGCCGTTGCCGGGGAATGTAACTGTAGAGCGACTCAGGATGACTTAAAATATTGTTATAAGAGTTAGTGTTGTTTTTTTTGACTGCTTTTTCCTTCTAGTGTGTAGTGTTTGTCACAGTGAATGCAGGGTTGAGGCACAGGAGATCTAGTAGCCTACTACCCCTTTTCATTCAAGCCACTCTCAATGACTACGATTCAGCAGCAGACTTATAAAGCAAGCCTTATCAACCTCACATACCGAGCAGAAACGGGAAATAACAGTTTCGAGATCTCGCCTGACCTCATCGAATACATCATCGAAAACTGTCAATTCAGCGGAGACGGAAAAATAGATGCACTATGTCACGTGCAGGGGTTCTTAGAAATTTACAACACTTGTACGCCAAATGCTGCCAACAATGAGCAGCAGAGGATCCGACTCTTCTCCTTCTCCCTGAAAGACGAAGCTAAGCGATGGTATCAAGATATCCGGAAGGGAATATCCTCATCCTGGAAACAACTCGATGAAAATTTTTTGGCCAAATTCCGACAACCGATGCTAGCAATAGACAATTACAAGGAGCTCATCACCTTCACCCAAAGAAATGAAGAGACCTTGTTCGACACATGGGAGCATTTCTAGTCCCTGCGAAAGGAATGCTGCAGAGTGGAAATGTCAGACATCCTCCTAATCCAAACTTTCTACTTCGGCATCGCAGAA